>JAQNBH010000006.1:33647189-33705468 GCA_028752905.1 Cladorhizidae sp. MBARI D1340-BT2 | reverse complement strand
AACCCTGCCTAAGCATCCCAGGAACTCGGGCTGCCCAGTTGTGGTGTACTGGATTGGTCATGTATGCCTCACTCCTCCCTCTATCATGTGTCCCCACTTACGTCCTCCCCTCCCCCCTCTCTCCCCCCACACACACACTCTGTCACCTCTCTCCTGGCCTCCCTCCACCCCCTTTGTCTCCCTTCCACCTCTCTCTCTCTCACCCGCCCTCCCTTTTCTCTCTAAGTCCCACCTGTAAGACACACACCTGGACATTCTGCACCCATGGAGATTGCAATGCAGAGAGTGTCGGTACGGGAGGCTGCGGTGCTCGTTTCAAATCCTCCAGCGTAGGAGAGCTGTTCCCCAACTACAGCAACAGTGTACACATGAATAGAACACATATGTTACAGAACAACATAGGAACAGCCTTGCAAGAAGGGGGTGATGGAGGAGAGAAGGTAGGGGAGGGAGACAAGCTGGAAGGAGAGGGGAAAGAGGAGGAAGTGGCACTACAAAATTGGAAATGGTGTGTGCATGAGCATGCTGTACTAATGTTCTGTAATAACCTGCACAAGTGCTATCAAACCCAGCAGCACGAACAGTTCCGTCTGGCTCAACTTCCCGGGGATCTCTCGGTTGGCTAACGGCCACAACCCCCCCAGCACTGACTGTGACAGGCGACTGGACAGCAGCAGAGGAAGGACAAGGGTAGTCTTGACGTAGCCATCCTCTGGCTGAGCACACCTGCGATACACCTCCGTGTAGACCGCGGGAAACTTGGACGCGTCCAAACCGGCAAAGTTGGCTGCGGACGTCATCGACATCTCCGGTTGCCGATCTGTTGAGGCAGGGGCTCCCCACATACGTCCAACACAGGATCGCGATTGGATGACATCGCTGGAAATGTATCCCTCCTTGGTCCAACCCGATATGCTCGTAGACGGAACGGGATGCTGGTTGGCGGTGGTTACGTTCACAGAATGGCCCTGAGGCGCACTACGTGATAGACAGTGCTGCTGCAGTCCTGATATGTGACTGTTGTCTTGACTTGGTGGAGCATCACGTCCTGAAATGAAGTTTGGTAAATGTCCAGGTGCCTCTCCAACCCGTCCTGGCACTCCTCCACCCTGTCCTAGTACCGCTCCACCCTGTCCTAGTACCGCTCCACCCTGTCCTGACACCCCTTGCAAGCAACCCTTATTAGGGCCAGACTGAAAATCCCCAAAATGATCCTCAGACGGCAACCCCTGAGGAGAGGAAACTCCCTGTACATGCTGAGTGAACACGCCTTCCAGAGAGGCAGTGTTGAGAGTCCAAGAGCGAGCTTTGTTCGACTCTGCAAACATTTTGGCTGGCACAGTTCTGTTCTGGGAGGTCGGAGCTGTGCTGCCGGAATGGCAGGTGGCCTTCTTAAACACTTGCCGTTCATCCACGGCTGGGGAAGAATCATTCAAGTTGCTCAGTGTAAACTCCATCAGCTTGTCCAGCGAACCTGTGCAACATTCACGTCACCAACCCCACAAAATAGGCACGCTCATCGTCATCACATGCTAAACACATGACACATGCAAAGTCACAGGAACAAGTGGAAGTCGGTCATCCAAACTCCACCCAACCACAGACTCAACATAATCTTCTGGCACGTGCAAGTGTGGTTAGTCCTTCTAATTTTTTCAAAATTACTTACTAAATGTCCCAGAGAAAGGTTTTATTTTGCATTATTACCTCGCCCAATTTGAGCTTCAAAAGACAAAGGCTCCAGTTTATCACTTTCCCTATCTCCCTCACGTTGACCAGGTGGAGAGTTGTCCCCAGCAAGCTCCATCTTCTTATCAACACTTCCCTTGCCACATGTAGCAGCAGCCGCAGGAGTTGGTCCAGAGCCAGCGGACGCAAAGGCACTAGACTGCTTCTGAGCTCTCGTCTTGGAGGCGCTGCTAGAAGTATTTGACGACGTAGGGAGGGAGATGAGGTCTTCCAGCTTCCCAACAGAGGCCTTGGTGATGTCCATGTTCCTCATCTTCCTGCGTTGGGATTCGAGCTGCCGTTGTTTCTGCTCCTCCTTCAGCCTCACCTCCAGCTCCTGCCCCAACAACACCAAATTAATTAAAAATCAATTAAAAACCAGATGGATGAAATTAAAGTCTACCTAAACATCGACTTTCGCCACAATGTCGGTCTCGTGCAAGTCATACCTGCTGTTGCTGTTGCCACTGTAGCTGCGGGGATATCTGTTGTTGCTGGTGAAGAGGGAGGGATCCCTGAAGGGAGAAGTTCCTTCCTGATGGACCAGGCACACCAGGAAACCCCAGCATTAGACCTGGACCCCTCCCCCCAGAATATTGCACCCCAAACTGAGTCCCAGCACTGTATCCTTGAGCACTTTGGAACTGAGCCTGACCGTGGCCCTGGTGGTATGAGAACTGACCTTGACTTTGGTACGGGAATTGGCCTTGGCCCTGGTATCGAAACTGGCCTTGACCTTGGTACGGGAATTGGCCTGGTGGTCTATGCATCATGACTGACCGCGGCCGAGTCGCACTGGGGAGTAGTTGTCCAGAAAAGGGAGGGCCTTGCTGTCCGGGAATCGCCTGAGGGTGATTGATGGGTGTGGCTTTCTGCATGAGCTGCCACTCCTCTGCATCCACTCCTACATCAGCGTGGTCCACACTCGGCTGTCGCTGCTGCTGCTGCTGCACCCAACAAGACAGTCCAGAAACACAATACCATCACCACACACACAAAATAATTGAGTCTAGTAGCATTCTTCAGTGTGCAATGTACCTTCACCAAGGCCCTTATTTACCAGGCAATGCAGCCGTATTGGAGGGCATAATGTGCATGTAGAGTTGATGAAGTCTGACCTCAAATTGGCAGGCAAGATGAGATGCTCACCAGGAGAAGGATGGGATACTACCATGCATTCCCCGATGTACACTATAAGCATGCTACCCATTAATAAGAAGAAAAAGAATGAACGGGTTGCCTTCCTAAATATGAACAGGGTTGTGCATATCGCAAGCTCATAAGTGGAATGGGTTGTCAAGTCACTGGCCCCAACAGTGCCTTGTATGGAATCATTGCCATGATGAGAGTAACAAATGCATGCAAGGGTTTTGACTATTGTAGACTACCTAAAGCTGAAAGACTCACCATTTGAGGCTGGGAAGAATTCTGACCCGATGTCCACTGCTGGTTGTTCAGCCTGGAGCAGAGAGAGAAGGAAGGAGAGAGAGAGAGGTCAGATGTAACCTTATCAGCTCTCCTCTAGCTTCTAGGATAGCTTTACCAAGAGTTATTATTCATCTTCGGAGAAGCTTAGTAGGATCCTCGTCCCCACGGGTGTGTGAATACAATCAGGTCCGACTGGAGTGTCACGACATATTAGGGATTAGGTCCCCCAACCAAATACGCCAGCCGTATTTCGTCCTAGTCCAGGGTACAGAATACGGCAGCCGTATATGATTACGTGAAGCCATAATTAGCCACAATCTGCATCAATCTTCCCCGCGGTGTAATAAGTCAACCACCGTGTTTTGTTCTTACACCTCAGGGTAGAACACGTAGTGAAATTAGTGGAAGCTACACCCGCACGTGATTCAGACAGTCGTCTCCATAATAATATAATCATTTGTCTTGTGGTCGTAAAAAAATATTTTCTTTTTTGAGAAAACAGGTAGTATAAGTAATATAGTAGGCATACAGGTGCAGCATATAGGCAGACTCACCTGCAGTCACATTTGCATCTACATGTACATAAAGAGGAGGCAAAACATAAATGTGGTCATTGTTTTTATAGTGTATAATTATAATTTCTGATAAATGATAGACATTACATATATATATATGTCAATTATTTTTTAATGGGAAAGTGTCAGATGCCTGTGCTGCCCAGTACAGACGTGCAGTTCCCCCACAGATAGTCTCTGGAGCAGGTACTCTGTCGATTTTTTATACTTGGCAAGGATAATTTTCTGAGCAATGCATCAGAAACCCCCCCCCCCCCCCCCCCCCCCCGTCTCTCTCTTGCCTTTAACAAATTATCCATATGGCCAATGCATGAATAGAGACTTTTAAAACTTTTTTTAATTGGATTTTTATATTATCGTTGCTGCTGTTATTTGTATCACCTGATGGATAGCTAGCTAGCGCTATATAAATGAAGCTCACACAAGTCTTAGCATCTCCTTATTTCTGATGAAGGCTAGAGCATCTAGTTGAAATGTCGAAAGAGTAAATTTTCTAGTTGATTATTGAAAAGTCATTGTGGCTGCCAATACTACTACTACTACTACTATTGTTGTTTTGTTACATTATCATTATTATATTATTATTATCATTAATATTATCATCATTATTATCATTATTATCATTATTATTATTATCATTATTATCATCATCATTATTATTATCATCACCTCATCATTATTATTATCATCATTATTATATCATCATCATCATCATTATTATTGTTACTATTATTCTTAATATTATTATTACTATTATTATTACTACATATTATTATTAGCTCTAGCCGTATTATTATTGCTATTATTATTACTACTATTATTATTACTAGTATTATATTATTACTATTATTATTACTATTATTATTATTACTATTATTTCTACTACTATTATTATTACTATTATTATTACTATTACTATTATTATTATTAGATTATTATTATTACTATTATTATTACTACTATTATTATGATTATGATTATTACTATTATTATTACTATTATTATTACTACTATTATTATTATTATTATTACTACTACTATTATTATTACTACTATTATTACTATTACTATTATAATATTACTATTATTATTACTATTATTGTTACTATTATTATTATGTTGTTGTTATTGTCGTTGTTATTGTAATAATAACAACAACACTAATAACAATAATAACAACAATAATAATTATTATGTTGTTGCTGTTGTTATTATTATTATTCCTATTACTATTATTACTATTATTTTTGTTGTCATTGTCGTCGTCAACATCATCATCATCATCATCATCATTCATCATCATCATCATCTTCATCTTCATCATCATCATCATCATTATCATTATTGTTAATATGGCACTAAAAAAATAGGCGATAAATATTAAGTAAATGTTCAATGTCGAGTTATACTGCTTGTTGTGGTGGAGTGGAGTTCCTTCTTCCTCTGCCAAAACTTCACTGTGCAATGCAAAATACACACACACCTTTCCACCATCACCTGATTACTCACACCTTTCACCTCCTTCTCCAGCAACAATGCCACCTTACCCCTCAGTGCTCACCCTTAAACACCTCCAACCATTATCCAACTCCATTAATGCCTTTCCAACAGGGGCATAACTACTGGTGTTCACAGGTTGCATGTGGTGAACACCCCTCCCAATACATTCGAGTAAAATATATGGCTGGCCTCACCCCCCAGAAGCTGGTGGTTGTAGCTGCAGTGTGACTATGTTGATATGTTTTAGAAAAATGAGTGTGGCATGTGATTTCCCCCCTGATGTATGAGCGTGTTCTCCCTTTGTGTACCCCCTCAAAATCTAACCCAGTTACACCACTGAACTCCCTATTAGGAATTGCCCTCACACCTTCCACTTCCAACACGTATCTGTCACCACTACACAGCCTGCAGTAGACCTGCTGACGCTGTCCACAACTTAAACGTCAATCTCATTACTCAAACGTCAATCTCATTACTCCTCCACATCCCTGCAATGACCTTGCATACTTCTCTGCTCCATCACCTTTTCAACTTATACCACCTCGAGCTGCTGTCACTCTCTGCTTCCTCCTCCCATCACATCCATTTCTTCACCTTCCATTGTCCCACTGATTCTAGCTCATATCGTAGATCATACTTCCACCTCAACATGTATTATTCCTACCATCCTATCCCTCCATGTATTCCTAGCACTAACTTCACCAGTCCATCTTTGCTAACCTCCTACCATAGAGGATTTTTTCTCCTCCCTCTTCTCTGCCAACCTCCTCCACCCTAGCACTGCCACTCCTGTCACGGTGTTGCTAGCCACTAATAGGTTTCACCCCATTCTCAACTGTGCTGACTCTAATTCAACCACACTTCAGTAGCATATTCCAGGCTTGGCCTAGCTAACAGCTCCCACACCATCCTGACTCTATCCACTTCCATTTTTCCATTCACTTTACTCATCCACACTGATTTCCCACCCATTTTCTGTTTTAACCTTCATTTCTTCCAAGTGTACATCGCCTCTCAGTTACTACTTCCAGCTCCTCTCCAGCAATATTCTTCTTCAAACTCCTTCCCCCTTTCCCAATGACCATTACTTTAATCTTCTTCCCATTAAACTTCAACTTCCATACCAATCTCTGAACCATGTCAAACATGTCCGTCAAAAGCACAGTGCTATATTAGATATTAGCATAGAGCAAAGCATCATAACATGTACCACGACCCTTCAATCGCTTTCTAGCTCCCTTACTTCCTCCACTATTCCCAATGCTGAATGATGTGGGTGACAAAGTCTCCTCTCTAGCTCAAACCACCTTGACTGATCTCCATCCGACACTATCCTAGCTTATTGTAGAAGCCTGCACAAATTTGTACAAACTTCTCCTCTGGTCCTGGAGCTTTCCCCCTCTTTAATCAAGATATCCACCACTTCTCCTTGTACACAATACCTGTCTCATTGCCACTCTGACCTCCTTCACTGGAACTAGCTATTGTTGACATTCTTCTCTCTGCCAAGCTCCTCCCAGTGTCTTGCCATCTCCTCCAAAACCTTCTCCTTCTATCTCAACCCGAGTTAGTCTTCTTTTCTTCTTTCCTAACCAAAACAGCTTAAGCTAGTTCCACCATGTTCTCCTATTCTCCTGACTGTCTTTTCCTGCAGCTCCGCCTACTCTTTCCTTATCAGTAACTTCACTTTCTTCCCTAGGCTTTTATATTCCAGAGCTTTCTCATATTAACATCATGTCTGCTGTATTCAATTTCCTACAAACACCTTTCCTATTATGTATTGCTTCCCCTACCTCATCTGACCACCTTCCCTTTGAGTTTTCAATATTTTCTTTTCCCCTAAACCTTTCTCTCTGCTGTCAACAATTTCTCTTTCCACATGCTCTTTATTAGATTGGAGCCCTGACTTTGATCAACCCCCCTCAACTCCTCTTCCCATCCTATAAATGCTTTTTGTTGGTACTTAATCCAGTCTTAACTACCATCAACTCTCCACTTCAATCTCACTATTTCCACTCTCTTACATACTCCCAACCACATCATACATAGTAGGTTATGATATGAACTACCAGAGTCTTCGATCACTATCTGTCAAACTTTTCGAAAACATACTTATTCAAATACTCTGCCCCATTTCTCAGGCCCTCCTTCATACTTCTTCACTTCTTTCCCTATAACCAGTCCTCTAACCAAAATCAAGTTTAGGAACTTTCTACCATTGCTGTTAGGGTATTTCCTTCCCAGACCTGTCCTTGCATTAAAGTCACTCATAAGAACCACTTCATATCCTAATATCAGTACATCCATTTGGATTTCAGTCTCCCGTACTCTGCTCCCCTCTGGGTTGACATAAACAATGCCTACCACCACTTTTTTCTCTACTTCACATTCCACCCACATTACACCTTCCCTTGGTCCACCTAGCATCCATGATTTCAGCTTCTTTGCCTACCACTATCCCTAAACTTCTCTCCCATTTCAACCATACTATTCATACACAGCTCCACCACCTTCTCTTTTTCTGCAAGAACATCCGTAGAGTATCCAACTTCATTTCCCTCAACTCTAGCTTCAAGCCCAATTCTCGTGACCATCAACCTCTACAGTTTCACAAACCCCACTCTCAAAGGCCCCTTCACCTACCCTCCACTTTAGCTTCCCTACTCACCCTAACAAAATTTGTTTGTATAACTAATCTTACTCAGCTTCCAAAACAACCTGGTCCTATCCGCTATCAAGTCTTCCATGGATATTTTTATCATCCTTGCTGTTGCTTCTTGTCTGCTCGCTATGTGGTTGAATTACTCGGTTTCCGTCTCCTCCATAGGTACTTTTACTTTTATTAGTATGTACTATTTTTTGTATATACATTTCTCTTTTTTTTGTTTCCAAAATACTCGGGTGTTCATCATTTTATAAAATGATAATATTATAATATTACAATAACATCCTCAATAATCAACTTGAAATTGTATTCCTCTCGACGTTTTGACTAGATGCTCATTATTCCTGATGAAGGCTAGAGCATCTAGTCGAAACATCGAGCAGGGGAATAGGATTTCAAGTTGATTATTGAGAAGGTTATTGTAATGTTATTATGTATTGTAATGTTATTATGTCAACCTAGAGTTCCTAAACCTAGAGTTCATAATAATAATTAGTAATAGTACTAATAATAATAATAATAATTTTATCATTACTATCATCATCATTATATATTATTACTACTACTACTACTACTACTACCGTAAACTACGCAAGCGCCCATGGGCGCGTTACCTTTCAACCCCCAAATTGTAGGTGTGGGCACTTGCTGGTGCTTGCCTCGTGATATTGGTGAAACAATTCTTAATAATGCACATCGGGCTGTTTTGAAACAAATAAAGTCAAAGAGTTCAAGCAAAAAATATCTATCTCTAGTCCAGGCAGTGGAGTAGGAACATATAATGGATTGGGGGTCCCCCGAACCAATGAATGTTGCTGCTGGGGGAATGCATGCAACCAATCACTAACACCGACTATTTTTTAGACCCATATATATTTTTTTTAATAAGACTAGTGCAATGAGCAAAGAACAAATGCATGTTTTATAGCTAATAGTAAAAATTATTTATAGTTTCCAAAAAGGTTCTTCCTTCTCTCGCATCTAGAAATAAATTCTCTGGCCACATCAACAAGGTCTAGTTTATCTGCTTCTTTCGCGATGCATATGCAGTAGCATACAATGATTTAGCCTCTCTTGTGTCATGGAGTTCCGAAGGTATATAGTCTTTTATGCGTTTTAGAGCAGAAAAGCTGCATTCAGCAGATTGAAGTGGTGACTGGAATGGTAAGATAGATTTTATTGAGTTTGTGGACTTCTGTGATGATTTTCTTGAGACCAGATTGGTGGTTAGAATGTCACAAATAGTCTGAACTCTGGTCACTTTCTGGATTGTGATACCATCCAAGGGTGTAGCCTTGATTATATCTGGAATCATTTTTAAATGAATTTCCAACTTATCCATGTTGATATCACTGCCATACAACTCTTTCAGTCTTGCAGAAAGTGAAACACTTTTGCCATTTGCACTGTCCACCAACAACGATTCAATAGTCTTCACGAAACTGAAGTTTTCTTGCTGAAATTATCTCTGTAGTTCACCCTTCACACGGTCAATTGCCTCAAAATACTCCTTTCTATAGTAATCCTCAATATATGTGAAGGTATGCTGTGGTGCTCCATGATCTAATCTCCTTAGAAACTGCCTTTGGCGAGGTAGAACAGGATGATCACAACACACTTTCGAGGCTTTCACTACTACAGAATCATAGAAAGATTTAAAATGATGATTGGTACGAATTCTCTCAAGTGATCGAATGCACAAGTCTACAGCCATAAAACAGTCATCAACATTAGTCTCCTCTGCCTGAAGGGTAATGGACAGCTGTTCATTTACACCGAAGATTAATACCGATAGCTCCAATCCAAAATATGTGCAGAATTTATCCATAAGCGATAGCATACCATTTGCTCATCTAGAACAGTCATCCATTCCATGAGAAGAAATCTCCATTGTTTCCCTTAGTGCTTCATAGTTGTTGATTATGGCTTGCATGGTAGTCCATCTAGTTGGGTACAATGATTTGATTTTAGAACCATGATTTGATTTCTGTTGTCTCTGCACATGCTCCAAAATAACTTCTCTTTTAGGGGACAATTTGAAACTGTATCATATCCATAGCAAAATTTAGTCCTTCCTTGATGGATTTGACTTTGTGGGCTACTTCTTGCAGACATAAATTAATACAGTGGGCTAGACTGTGTACTGGTATAGCAGATGGAAACTCCTCTTTGAAATCGTTTGCCAACACCAGTAATATGTCCTTGAATTTTTTTGGCACCGTCGTAACCTTAACCACGACAATTCTCAAACTGCATCCCTAACAGCATCTTTAATTGCTGTGTAGATAGTCTCTGCTGTGGTGTTATCAAGCTCAACTAATCCAATAGCATCTTCATTTATTTCATACATCTCTGAAACCCACCTAATACAAATAACCAGCTGTTCCCTATTACTAATGTCTCTAGTTTCGTCAGCAAGCATTGAAAACCAACGTTGGGGCAACATATTAGCCAAAAGGGAACGTAATAGTTTATGAGCCATTATAATCATTAGCTCATTAACTATTAAGGGTGACTGGTATTTACCTTCCTTAATCCAGGCACATTCTGCTAAAGCTTGGTCCAATATCACAATTAAGTTGGACCCCCCAGCATGACGGATAACCCTTGGCAACGCAAAACACGAAGTTGATTGAGTAAGCTTAGTTTTCGGTTCTCAGATGCTTCATTTAATTGCTTTTGAAGTTTGAGGCTGACAGGTTCACTCTTCAAAGCACTATATGCAGAAAGAGCATCTTTGTGAGCACAGGACAATTCATGAATTTTAAATCTGCTAAGAGCTTTTTTTCGTTACAAAATCCTTCAGTTGAAAAGGCTAGATCAGCTTTTGTACTCATAACACTCGAATTGGAAAAAGAAGCTTGTCTACAATAATAACAATAAGCTTTCAAAGAAGTGCAGCACAGATGAAGCCATGGGTAGCTTTTATACCAAGATGGCATAAAGCATCTTCTATGAATATTTCCCCCTGAACCATTGACTCTTTCACTTTTTACCAAGATTTTAGGATCAGTTGGTTGAGATATTTCTGTGCTACAACATGGACGATTACACACATCTACTTCTTCTGCTGTATCAGAACTACAAGTAGGCAATGATCCTATTGATGAAATTAGTGCAGGCTGTATTTCCTCACTCTCAAATTCATTTGTAGTAGTAGGAGGTGCATCACTGTGAGGGTAGCGATCATACTCTCCATCACTTTAACAAGGAACCTCTTCTTCATCACCTTGTTCAGGCTCCAGGTGTTTCAAAGACACCTAAGTATCAAAATTAGCAAATCAATCAACACCCATAATATAGACACAGTATTTGTTAGTCTAGACCTAATAGCAACTTACTCTGAGGTTCAGGTGATTCCTTCAAGCCAAAAAATTAAGTTGATCACTCTGTAGCTTACAAGGTAGATTTTATTATTGCTATTACTATTATGGTACATGTACTGGCCATGGCTTGCCGTGCTACCACATGTGCTAATCACAATACTAACACATGTGACATAATAATTTACACCTCTAAGTGTTGACTGAAGTTTGGTTAACCACCTACTGAGCTATTTTGTGCCAAGTTTACATAGATAGTAGAGGTGTAAGCAATGATACACCATTCATATTATTGGGGGGCCGGGCCCCTAGCTGTTGAAATATTGGGGGGGGGGGCATGGCCCCCACGGTTCTTACTCCCCTGCTAGGGTAAAATGTTATTTTGTTCTGGAAACTAACATTTAGCTAGTGCTATTCCTCAGGTTCACCAAGTCGTTCACATCTTCATCCAAATCAGCGAACGGATCTTCGTTGCTATCTCTCTCCTCTCTGTCTTCGCTCAGCGTCGGAATTAGACTATCCTCAGAGCCATCAATGCTGTTGGAGATGCCACAAGAGAGAAAGGAACTCTCTATCAAATTTCCTGGAATTGACTCCCAGGCAGCAGAGACCCAATCAATGGCTTGTTGTCTTCAGGGCTGCTTGAGATTGCCATGGGATGTTCTACTGTTGCAAGTCCTATGCCATTCCATCCACAACTCTTTCATTTTCTCTTTAAAGGGCTTATTTATGGACACATCCATAGGCTGTGCCAGTGATGTGCAGCCTCCTACAGAAACAAGCATTGGAGGACATGGATATTGTTTTTTCTAACAATGAAATTGGTTTAAAATTGGTTTACCTGGGTTGAATACAAGGTCTGTGTCTTGCTCTTCATCAACGGTGTCGACGCACTTGTGAGGACGGTAGTTGTCGAGAATAAGTGGTCTTCTACTACCATACTGGGCCTCTCCCCACACACGACAAAGCCAGCTGTGTACTTTATTGCGGGTCATCCAACCATTGATAGTGGCAGTGACCTTAATATTGTCTGGGCATTTAATCAGTTTTCTCACGCGTGGGCCAAGTTCTCCATTGCGCTCCCGGAAAATAATCAGTGCAGGGAGCTTGGTGCCGTCTGCCATCGCACACAGAGCTACAGTGAGCCCTTTCTTGTGCGCTCCAGTGGTAGCAATTCTTATAGTTCGTTGACCCCGAAGAGAGTTGGTGGCAGAAGGCTCCGAATCAAATCTTACAAGAAAATAATGACGTTGATAAACTGTAAGTTATCATAGCATGCAATACTTACCTGCACATTGTCTGATCCATGTTCCCTATGTCATCACTTATTCACCAGGAAAATGCAGTCACTTATCACATTTGCTGGAGACTTAAAAATGCTTTGACTAACCACTGATTGTGGAGTCGAAATTTTGGACACTTCTAGAAGTAGTCCTTTCGCAATAGCAGGTGCAGCAGCGTCTACGCTTCCACTTTTGCCCTTGGTGCTGTCGTGATACATGTCCTGTAGCCATGAACCTCTCTGTATCTGAAGACTGCTCTTCGGAAGTGAGTAAGCTGCTCCTTGTAGTCTTCTGGGATTTTTTGGGAAGTGTTTGTTCCTCGCCTGTACCCAACATTCCATCTTCTCTTCCATCCAGCCAACCACATGTTGGATGCAAGGAACCCTTGGAGCCCTAAACCCTCAGCTGTCTCCACAGCCAGCCTTCTGTATAAGGTCTTAATACTGGAAGACCTCTGCATCCAACTGATGGCTACAAATTGGTGCCCCACTGCTGAGTTTCCTCTTCTTCTTTCCCTTCCCAATGTAGATATCAAGCAGCTTGTCATAGTTCTGATTCCATTCTCTAACTCTCTTTCGGTCTACTCCATATATTTTCGCTGTGTGGGTCACGTTTTGCATGCCTGTTGTCCTGTACCATTCCACAACTTCAGGACTTGAAAGAAACAGTAAAGCTTCTTATTTTTTGTCCTGCATGATTTTGGCGCATGCGCTTACTTGAACCCTACAAAATCATCGCTGCGCTTGCTGCGTTATTGTATTATTGATTATTATTATTATTACTACTACTACTACTATTATTATTATCACTATTATTATTACTATTATTATTACTATTATTATGATTATTATTATTTTTATTATTATTATCATCATTATTATATCATCATCATCATCATCATCATCATCATCATCATCATCATCATCATCATCATCATCATCATCATCATCATCATCATCATCATCATCATCATCATCATCATCATCATCATCATCATCATCATCATCATCATCATCATCATCATCATCATCATCATCATCATCATCATCATCATCATCATCATCATCATCATCATCATCATCATCATCATCATCATCATTATATTATTATTATTATTATTATTATTATTATTATTATTATTATTATTATTATTATTATTATTATTATTATTATTATTATTATTATTATTATTATTATTATTATTATTATTATTATTATTATTATTATTATTATTATTATTATTATTATTATTATTATTATTATTATTATTATTATTATTATTATTATTATTATTATTATTATTATTATTATTATTATTATTATTATTATTATTATTATTATTATTATTATTATTATTATTATTATTATATTATAAACAATAATATGCCGTATATATAACTACCAATAAAGAACTAGCTAGCTAATTAAAGTAAGAAATAGTCATCACTAGTAAACTGACTAGTGCCTAACACCGCTGCAGTGTTCCCACGCTGAATTGCAATGGAAATTCTCTGGAGGAGAAAATGATGGGAACGTGGTTCATCGCACTTTGCTTTGAGACGGCCACCTAATTCCCGAAGGAACAAAGATGCCTCCCCTCCATACACTCCAGTGGTCTCTATCCCAATTGGGACAAAGAAGTGTGTATCAAAAATGTTTCCGTATTTTTCCTTTTTCAGGGACTCGGCTCTGTTTGCCACTGCCCCAGGTCCTTCATGTAATAAGTTGGCATAGGATGGAGCAAAGTTGTCCACACATGTAGCATCCCACACTAGGATACGGCCATTCTTCCAGGGGACAATGGAAGCTCCATCAGGACGCTTGCCATCCGAGCGAGAAATGCCTGGTGAGAGGGAATATTTATGGAAGCTAGTGATCTATGAATAATGTCAGCTGCATGCCTCGAGAAACGACCTTGACTTCTCCGACAGTTGAGACCATGAGTGCCAAACTGATTCACTTGGGATCCACACTGCAGACAATTGTGGGGATAACAGAGAGGAACACCCAAACGCAAACCAGTAGCCACCCTAATCACATCATCATCCATTCGGAGGCCTAAGGATGACATGGGAAGGGCATGGATCCAAGCCCCTGACTCCTTCCTAGCTGCAGCCTGAATACGTACCCGTGAAGCTAGATCCACACTCGAGTTCAGGAGGGAATCAAAAGAAGCCTGAACATGAGGACCATCCCAGGCTTTCTGTTGGGAGGACCTAGGATCAGATGGTGGCTCACAGCTATGACCTCGACACCAAATTTCCAAACCATCTTCAAATTCAGAGTAGTTTGGGTAGTCCGGAAGAATCTGGTGGATAAGATCAAAAGTACCTGAAGCCAACGCCAAAAAGGCAGAAGGTGCAAGCATCACAGCACTTCTGATCCCCAAACCACCAAACTTCACTGGAAGTGATACCTGAGACCAAGCTTGATCTTTAGTGTTGAGAGGAATGTTGGTGATCTCACTCAAGATGGTACACTGAATTGAGTCAAAATCTTGAAGCTTAGATGAAGAAAAACAGGGAGAAGATCGTAAAGAGTACAGTAGCTTTGGAATTGCTATTATTATTACTATTATTATTACTATTATTATTACTATTATTATTACTATTATTATTACTATTATTATTACTATTACTATTATTATTACTATTATTATTAACTATTATTATTACTATTATTATTACTATTATTACTACTATTATTACTACTATTATTACTACTATTATTACTACTATTATTACTACTATTATTACTAGTATTATTACTAGTATTATTACTATTATTATTACTATTATTATTACTATTACTATTACTATAACTATTACTATTACTATTACTATTACTATTACTATTATTATTACTATTATTATTACTATTATTATTACTATTATTATTACTATTATTACCACTATTATTACTACTATTATTTATACTATTATTACTACTATTATTACTACTATTATTACTAGTATTATTACTAGTATTATTACTAGTATTATTACTATTATTATTACTATTATTATTACTATTATTATTACTATTACTATTACTATTACTATTATAATTACTATTATTATTACTATTATTATTACTATTATTATTACTATTACTATTACTATTATAATTACTATTATTATTACTATTATTATTACTATTACTATTACTATTATAATTACTATTATAATTACTATTATTATTACTATTACTATTACTATTATTATTACTATTATTATTACTATTATTATTACTATTATTATTACTATTATTATTACTATTATTATTACTATTATTATTACTATTATTATTACTATTTTTTTTAATTTATTTTTTATTTATTTATTTATTTATTATTTTTTATTTTAATTTTTTATTATTTATTATTATTTTTTTAAATTTTTTTAATATTTTTTATTTTTATATTTTTATTAAAACAATATATAATTTATTACTATTATTATTACTATTATTATTATTATTATTATTATTATTATTATTATTATTATTATTATTATTATTATTATTATTATTATTATTATTATTATTATTATTATTATTATTATTATTATTATTATTATTATTATTATTATTATTATTATTATTATTATTATTATTATTATTATTATTATTATTATTATTATTATTATTATTATTATTATTTTTATTATTTTTAAAATATTATTATTATTATTATTATTATTATTATTATTATTATTATTATTATTATTATTATTATTATTATTATTATTATTATTATTATTATTATTATTATTATTATTATTATTATTATTATTATTATTATTATTATTATTATTATTATTATTATTATTATTATTATTAACATCATACCAAGTTCATTAACACCTAATTAACACATATACTTATATAATAATCAATTACAAAAATACCTAAATAATACTGAAATAATAACTAATTAACAATAAATAAATAACTAACTAAAAAGCTAACACGTTCAACTCCCGACTGACCCCAAAACAGACAAGGCATTATTATTATTATTATTATTATTATTATTATTATTATTATTATTATTATTATTATTATTATTATTATTATTATTATTATTATTATTATTATTATTATTATTATTATTATTATTATTATTATTATTATTATTATTATTATTATTATTATTATTATTATTATTATTATTATTATTATTATTATTATTATTATTATTATTATTATTATTATTATTATTATTATTATTATTATTATTATTATTATTATTATTATTATTATTATTATTATTATTATTATTATTATTATTATTATTATTATTATTATTATTATTATTATTATTATTATTATTATTATTATTATTATTATTATTATTATTATTATTATTATTATTATTATTATTATTATTATTATTATTATTATTATTATTATTATTATTATTATTATTATTATTATTATTATTATTATTATTATTATTATTATTATTATTATTATTATTATTATTATTATTATTAATTATTATTATTATTATTATTTCTTCTTCTTCTTCTCCTTATCGACTTCCCTAGCCACCCCCCTCTCTCTCAACCCAGTCTATTTTGTTTGGTAGTGATATTAAAAATAGCCAACAACAATAACAAGACAGAAATCCGCCATTCCAATGGAAACATGATTTACAGCTGCGCTAGTGAAGTTCCGTTTGTCGCCTGTTGAGTAATTTTTGTAACCAGATATACCACTAAACAAAATGGCCGACAAAGCCTGTAATTACGTAATTTTTGGTCTAATCCTGCTAAGTAACAGATAAACAATGTACCCTACTTGGCGGAGATAATTAGCAACTAACTAAATATTTACTAGTCCGTGCTATATGCAAAATGTCACAAGGTTTCCCCTCCCCTACTCTCAAATTTAGGAAAGGGTCGTGATAATCATAAGTAGGTGGTTCCACTGGGGACAGCGTGGTTAACTTGGTCGTCAGAAACTGCTGGAGCGGCAGCTTCTTTTAAGCATCATGGCTTTGGCACCTTATTTGCAGCAGGTAAGATATTGCACAATAGGTGCCAAATTATGTTTATTTCCGCGCTTGTAGGTGGACAGAGCCCTCCAAGAACAAGATGGTGTTGTGCTTGCAGTAAGATAACTTGAGTTATATACGTGCAATCTGATTAAAACCTGAATCTTGCGTTACTGTTTGTTGTCTATAGCAACTGCTGTCGTGTCAACACCCCCATGT
Organism: Cladorhizidae sp. MBARI D1340-BT2; assembly: GCA_028752905.1. NCBI lineage: Eukaryota > Metazoa > Porifera > Demospongiae > Poecilosclerida > Cladorhizidae > Cladorhizidae sp. MBARI D1340-BT2. The sequence continues at coordinate 33,687,748 of JAQNBH010000006.1, read as the reverse complement.
GCGCACCTTGAGATTAGACGTAAGCAAAGCCAACTGCACTGCACTTCTTGAATATGACAGCGACACATGCTACATCTGACCTTTGAACCTCTTAATCGCCAAATAATACTTGGCTACCAGGTGTCATTGTTACTGTGGCATGCTGATCTTGGTGGTCAGAAAGATCCTTGCCACGCTTAAAGAATTGGTCTGTTGTAATCCTACACTGTTTTGTGTGCTTGTGTTTAGGAGGATGTCGAGTCTGCATGCCAAGGTTACCTGGAGACACCCTATGATGAAATGGTGGCAGCTCACCTGCGGTATGTCAGAGTCTCTTCTGTGATTAATGATTGCCGAGTGACTTGCATGTATGTTTACCCACAGATGTGTTGGGGCACAGCTCAGCAATGACCTTGTCAAGGCGTATGGTTGCCAGGTGGTGGCAGTACAGTATCCATGAATATTGTGCACACACAGAATAACGACATCCTTTGTCCGTTCTCTGGCTAATGTAATCGCCAGGTGATATATTTAGGGGTTTTTTTTACAGTGTTGAAAACACACCCTGTTTGCCCATGTGAAACTGTTTGCCCATGTGAAATGCCTTTACTACTTGGAATATGGATTTCTTGAAAGCTAGTAGATGACTGGGTGCTGCTGTGTTTCATTTCCATATGGCTTGTCACTTGACTTTCATCACTTAGATCTTTCCTGAAAGCCTTTCAAGCACAAAAAGAAGAGAACTGGTAAGTTGGAGTGTGACAGTAATGATGCCTTAATGTGCTGTATAATATTACAATGTTGACAAACAGGGGTCTGCCGATGATGAAGGAGTTGGCTTTGGACCTGAGGATGTGTGCTTTAGCTGTGAGTGCCTTTCTCTTTCATCAGTCCTTCATATTCCTCAATAACTTTTCTCTTCCCCCTCCCCTCCCCTTTCTCTCCTACTGTTCCCTCAACTCGCCACCTTGTCTACATCTTGTCCATCTTCCCCTCCTCTTCCCTTTCTGTTGCCCTTCCCTTACCTCCCCTTCCCCTCGTCTCTCCCTCCTATTCCCTCCTCTCTCTCTCTCCCTCTTTGTGTTGTCAGGTTGAAACGCAGCTGAAGAAAAGGGGGCATCCCAAGCCGTCTGAAATGATGGAGAAAGCAGCAGACCAGATCATGGCGTGTTTCAGGATATGTGTCAATGACAAGTAGAGTGAACATTTGCAGATGTCCTTCTGCTCTCCAGTCTCAGGGTTTCATTTAGAAAATTGTTCAAGGGGGGGCAACTGGAGGAATCTGGATATTATGATGGTTAAAGATGTGACAAAGTTTCTAATGAATTTTAATAATACAATTTCCAAGGGGTCCAAGGGGGGGCAACACCCCCCCCTAAATGAAACCATGAGTCTTGAGTATCCCTTACCTCCCTTCCTTCACGCTTCTTCTTACTCTCTTTCTTCTATCTTCCACCATTCCCTTCTTCATTTGTCTTTTCCTCCTCTCTCTCCACCTCCCTTCTTGTTCCCTTCTTTCACTTCTCATGCTTTTCCTTGCTGTAGTCGAGCGCAGTTGGATTACTCAAAGAGATGGGGCACATTAGGACTTGCCAATCAGCTCTTCAAGATCTACTTCAAGGTGGCTTCAACTCCCTCGACCCCTCTGCACCTTCCCCTAATTTTAATTTTAATTTTTTAACCATTGGTTTGTGGCTTTCCTGGCTGTTTTTCTATTTAGATCAATAAGCTGCATCTCTGCAAGCCATTGATCCGAGCCATAAATAACTCGGAGATAAGAGACCAATTTGGGCTGGCAGATCAAATCACTTATAAGTAAGTAGTCCTCCAGATCATTCACACCACACGAGGTGTGGAGTGGCACTAGGTTTTTTCTTAGCCCAATGGAAGGCACAGTGTTGGCAGAGATTCCATGTCAGGTTTCCTTTTAGATGATGGCCAGTGCACTGGTGCAGGACCCTTCTTGAAAAATGGCCTCTGTCTGTGGAAGTGTGACTCTTGAAGATGTCTCTAGCTCAACTGTCCTTACTTTTATTGCAGGTACTTTGTTGGGAAGAAGGCGATGTTTGACAGCGAGTTCAAGGAAGGTGTGTTTATTGTACCGAGTGCAGTAAAGTATGGCATCTTGGCAAGTTGACCATCTTTGTTGGTCACCGTGGGGAGGGAGGCCAAAACTACTCTCACTCTTTGCCCCCTCTCTTCTCCTGCACACAACACTCGTGCACACACACACACACACATCAATAAAAAATCAAAAAAATCGTGCGACTGCTGCAGACGAGGATAATTTAGAGTTTTAATATTCACATTTAAAAAACAATCCAACTAATGCTCGGAGATGAACAGCATGGTGTGACTTCCAGCATGGCATGTCCTGATGTATGTAGCAATGTTTGTTACACAGATTCACCTTGTCTGGCGCACACGCACTCATATGTGTGCTAGTGTATGAGCAGTGCTTGTTACACAGACTCATCTTGTCTGGCGCACAAGTGCTCTTGTGTGTGCTGGTGCGTGCAGGTTATATAGATTCTCCTGGTTCAAGTGCGAGTAGGCTTTGCCGTTGGGTTTGTTATGATTGATTCCTCCCAGTTGCCTTCACTGATTCCTCCCTGTTGCCTTCACTTGCCTGCAGCTGAGGAGTGCTTAAAGTTTGCCTTTGAGAGATGCTACTTGACATCACGACACAATAAGAGGTGAGCTGCTGTGCACTAAGCCAGATGCAATATTATCACGACACAATAAGAGGTGAGCTGCTGTGCACTAAGCCAGATGCAATATTAAACTGGGATGTCCAACAACTTTGTCCATCACGATGTGTGATCATACTATATAGAGTTATGCTATGTGTGATCATACTATATAGAGTTATGCTATGTGTGATCATACTATATAGAATTACGCTATGTGTGATCATACTATATAGAGTTATGCTGTGTGATCATACTAGATAGAGTTAGGCTATGTGTGATCGTACTATATAGAGTTCTGCTATGTGTGATCATACTATATAGAGTTACGCTGTGTGATCAAACTGTATAGAGTTATGCTATGTGGAATTATACTATATAGAGTTATGCTATGTGTAATCTTACTATATAGCTATGTGTAATCATACTATATAGAGTTATGCTATGTGTAATCATACTAGATAGAGTTATGCTATGTGGAATCATACTATATAGAGTTATGCTATGTGTAATCATACTAGATAGAGTTATGCTATGTGGAATCATACTATATAGAGTTATGCTATGTGTAATCTTACTATATAGAGTTATGCTATGTGTAATCATACTACCGTAAAGTACGCAGCAAGCGCCCTCCACGTAGCGCCCACTAGGCTGTTTTCAGCGATCTAGGATTTTGTAGGGTTCATGTAGCAAGCGCCCACTATATAGAAATTGATCGCAATATAAGCGCATGCGCCAAAATAGATTGATTCAACCGCACTGTGTGTGCAATAATACGCACGCATTCCGAAGCTGAGCCAAGACAGAGAGGAGAGAGATAGCGATGAAGATCCGTTCGCTGATTTGGATGAAGATGTGAACGACTTGGTGTCTTTCAGTGAACCTGAGGAATAGCACTAGCTAAATGTTAGTTTCCAGAACAAAATAACATTTTACCCTGGACTAGAGATATTTTTTGCTTGAACTCTTTGACTTTATTTGTTTCAAAACAGCCTGATGTGCGTTATTAAGAATTGTTTCATCAATATCACGAGGCAAGCGCCCACTACATGTAGCAAGCGCCCACTACATGTAGCAAGCGCCCACTACATGTAGCAAGCGCCCACACCTACGATTTGGACCCTTAAAAGGGAAGCGCCCGTCGGCGCTTGCTGCGTACTTTACGGTATATAAAGTTACTCTATGTGTAATAATACTATATAATGTGTAATCATACTATATAGAGTCACTCCATGTGTAGATAGAGTTATGCTATATGTAATGATAATATAGAGTTATGCCATTATAGGCACACTAAGTATATTCATACTAGATAGTCAACTACTTATATAGTTAAACTAGTTTAATCATACCATCAAGTTACGCTGCGTGTAATCATACTATATAGAGTTATGCTGCGTGTAATCATACTATTTAGAGTTACGCTGCATGTAATCATACTATATAGAGTTACTCTATGTGTGATCATATTATATAGAGTCACAGTGTAATAGTAGTGATATTTTGGTACAAATAGCACGAGCAAGTTTGTGGGGAGGGGGCAAAAATATTGCACGAGGGGAAGTTGAGTGTAATTGCTGCCCCCTCGACATTAAGAGTGCTATTTTTAACGTTAAAAGGGGACCACTTTAGTTATTGCAATTTGGTTCCACTCCAATCACAGCCGTTAGCTTTGACAAGCTACAAACCAATTTACAGCTTTTGATTTTTTTAAAATGAGTTGTGTGGGTCTGCCAAACGGAGGAAGGTCCTGCCTTGGATGTTTCTGCATGCATCTTCTGACAAAACATGCCTCTAGAGATATTTTATATATAATTGGAAAGCACATAGAACAAGCAACAATTTGAGCATAAAATTATCTACACAAAACAATTATAAAAAAAGTTATGGGCAGTCAAAAGTCAACAACGTTTTTAGCCAGTCTTGCGTGGAGTACCACCACACAATAAGAATGGGCAGAGACACAACACACTTCAGGTAGTTCTACATCTTTCTCAATATCTCTACCTTAGTTAGCGACGTACTACACTTCCAAAAAATAACATTACTAGCGTTACTTGCGCACACTTATTAGAGCACAGTTTCACTACCAGTGGAAAGAGTCTAATAGCATTCTGATTGGCCAACAACTACGTCAATAGCCGTAGTCCTCTACGGTGTTGTAGTGCAGGAAGCAGTTCAATCATATATTACTATGCTATAATCATACTGCATGTATAATCCTACACTCATAATCATATTATTACTATGCTATAATCATACTGCATGTATAAACATATATACACCCATGGAGTAGTAGCTAAACATATACACCCATGGCAGTAGGAGCTAAACATATATACACCCATGGAGTGTGAGCTAAACATATATACACCCATGGAGTGTGAGCTAAACATATATACACCCATGGAGTGTGAGCTAAACATATATACACCCATGGAGTGTGAGCTAAACATATATACACCCATGGAGTAGGAGCTAAACATATATACACCCATGGAGTGTGAGCTAAACATATATACACCCATGGAGTGTGAGCTAAACATATATACACCCATGGAGTGGGAGCTAAACATATATACACCCATGGAGTGGGAGCTAAACATATACACCCATGGCAGTAGGAGCTAAACATATATACACCCATGGAGTGTGAGCTAAACATATATACACCCATGGAGTACGAGCTAAACATATATACACCCATGGAGTAGGAGGCAAACATATATACACCCATGGAGTGTGAGCTAAACATATATACACCCATGGAGTGTGAGCTAAACATATATACACCCATGGAGTAGTAGCTAAACATATATACACCCATGGCAGTAGGATCTAAACATATATACACCCATGGAGTGTGAGCTAAACATATATACACCCATGGCAGTAGGAGCTAAACATATATACACCCATGGAGTGTGAGCTAAACATATATACACCCATGGAGTGGGAGCTAAACATATATACACCCATGGAGTGGGAGCTAAACATATATACACCCATGGCAGTAGGAGCTAAACATATATACACCCATGGAGTGTGAGCTAAACATATATACACCCATGGAGTGTGAGCTAAACATATATACACCCATGGAGTGGGAGCTAAACATATATACACCCATGGAGTGTGAGCTAAACATATATACACCCATGGAGTAGGAGCTAAACATATATATACACCCATGGAGTGTGAGCTAAACATATATACACCCATCGAGTGGGAGCTAAACATATATACACCCATGGAGTGCTATTGTGCCAGCTCTCCTCTGGTGGAAAACTCTTCCAATTTTGTGTTCACTCGATGTAGTGATAATCATCAGCTTTTGCATTATGATACGCGACTATGTTATCTGGTGTGACTGTATGTTATGTGTGTGTGTGACTCAGCGAGATCTCACCTTTTCATGTAACTTGTAACACAGGTTGATCCTGATCTATCTGATTCCTGTGGAGATGCTACTAGTAAGTAATGAGCTTCTTCTTGTCATGCATTGATATGCGCAAGTATTGGGGGGGGGGGATATGCTTGAGTAAATAGGGGGTGTATGAGTACTTGGGGGGATATGTACTTGGGGGGATATGCAGGACTATCTCTCCCTCAACAATGTTGAAAAATATACAATGACAATTTTCAATTCAAAATTGTATCAGAATCACTTTCTGATCTGTGCCCCCCCCAAGCACTAGGGTGGAAACTCCCCTGTATGAAACACTGCTCCCTAGTTTAAAACACTGGTGTGCAGGCATCTAGACTGGCCAAGCTCTAGGGTGGAAACTCCCATGTATGAAACACTGTTACCTAGCTTAAACACTGGTGTGCATGCATCTAGACTAGCCAAGCACTAGGGTGGAAACTCCCCTGTATGAAACACTGCTCCCACTGGTGTGCAGGCATCTAGATTAGCCAAGCACTAGGGTGGAAACTCCCCTGTATGAAACACTGCTCCCTAGTTTAAAACACTGGTGTGCAGACATCTAGACTAGCCAAGCACTAGGGTGGAAACTCCCCTGTATGAAACACTGCTCCCTAGCTTAACACTGGTGTGCAGACATCTAGACTAGCCAAGCACTAGGGTGGAAACTCCCCTGTATGAAACACTGCTCCCTAGCTTAACACTGGTGTGCAGGCATCTAGATTAGCCAAGCACTAGGGTGGAAACTCCCCTGTATGAAACACTGCTCCCTAGCTTAACACTGGTGTGCAGGCATCTAGATTAGCCAAGCACTAGGGTGGAAACTCCCCTGTATGAACACTGCTCCCACTGGTGTGCAGACATCTAGACTAGCCAAGCTCTAGGGTGGAAACTTGGACATGTTTACAAATCATGTGTGCTAAACATGTTGTCTCTACCTGCACATTCTCTGTATCATAAAATAGACATAAAACTTGATTTCTGGTTTGACAGGGTAAGTGGTGGGAAAGAGTGAATCACACACAAAAAAAATCTCCAGGCCTCTACTGGTGTTTCTTGAAGCCCTTTTGCAGAGGAAAACTGCATGGGCACTTATGGTTTCCCATAATAGCTATGAATCCCATCGTTCTTGAAGACCGAGGTGCTTCTGGATTGAAGTTGTCATGTAGCATAGTGCGACAAGGCAATGCGTAACCTTTATTTGCTTACCTGAAGAAGCTGATTCCTGTACCAACTGCAGAAACATGCTCAGTAATCAACTTTAATTGCTCTTCGACGTTTTGGCTATGTGTTCGAGCTTTCATCGGGAACAGCGAGATACTGGTCTCAGTTCTGATGAAGGCTCGAGCATCTAGTAAAGAGCCAATTTGCGTTGATTATTGAGCAAGTCATATTCTACTACTCAATTGCGGGTTTCTTGAGAAATGTTTTGAATCCATCACTGGAATTGTGGATGGACGGTTGGGTGGTGTTACTAGTTATTCGGCGAGGTTGGATGGGAAATGAATGATCCCTCGTCGACGAGCTCGAACATGACTCCACACTCGTCCTAATAATGAATTTATCATCCATCAAGTAAGACAAACACTTATCAACTGCGTACAAATACGTATTCCAGGTCGTGGCAGAGTGGCCTTACAAAGTGATGCAATAATGTTTACGTGACAACCAGCCTACCTGCGCACGTGCAATTCCTTACTGACCATGTACGGAACTGTGAGATAGGATATATCTACACACTTACTAGCCAATCAAATCATGGGAAACGACGATGGTGTGATAAGTGTGTGTGTGTGTGCATGCATGTGTGTGCATGTATGTGTGTGCATGCATGTGTGTGCATGCATGTTTGCATACATGAATGTGTGTGTGCATGCACGTGGGTGTGCATGTATATGTGTGTGCATGCATGTGTGCATACTACATGAATGTGTGTGTGCATGCATGTGTGTGCACATGTGTGTGTGCATGCATGTGTGTGTGCATGCATGTGGGTGTGCATGTATGTGTGTGTGCATGTATATGTGTGTGCATGTATATGTGTGTGTATTATGACCTCGTATCCTATCCTGCAGGGCCGTCTCCCAAAGAGGGAACTTTTAGCTAAGTACACTCTTCCTCAGTTCTCGGACATTGCACGGGCTGTCAGGTATGTGTGGGGATTGCCGAGAGCTGGAGGGGGAGGGGTGGAGTAGGGCTAGAAGAAAGGAAGGTTGGGACACCCCTTGTTCACCCCATCCCAGTGACCTAGCAAGCACAGTTTATGTACATGCAATAGAACTGTATTTTTATTTATTTTAGTTTGGCAAGGGATATACTTCCAATAGGTAGCTAGTGTCTACTCAGCACCGCTGGTTACACCTTTGTTGTTGTTGTTGTTGTTGTTGTTATTAGAGTGGGCCCCTTGGTAGAGGCCATAACTTCTTTTGTTATTAGAGTGGGCCCCTTGGTAGAGGACCATAACTTCTTTTGTTATTACAGTGGGCCATTTGGTAGAGGACCATAACTTCTTTTGTTATTAGAGTGGGCCATTTGGTAGAGGACCATAACTTCTTTTGTTCTTTTGTTATTAGAGTGGGCCCCTTGGTAGAGGACCATAACTTCTTTTGTTATTAGAGTGGGCCCCTTGGAAGAGGACCATAACTTCTTTTGTTATTAGAGTGGGCCCCTTGGTAGAGGACCATAACTTCTTTTGTTATTAGAGTGGGCCCCTTGGAAGAGGACCATAACTTCTTTTGTTATTAGAGTGGGCCCCTTGGTAGAGGACCATAACTTCTTTTGTTATTACAGTGGGCCATTTGGTAGAGGACCATAACTTCTTTTGTTATTAGAGTGGGCCATTTGGTAGAGGACCATAACTTCTTTTGTCATTAGAGTGGGCCATTTGGTAGAGGACCATAACTTCTTTTGTTCTTTTGTTATTAGAGTGGGCCATTTGGTAGAGGACCATAACTTCTTTTGTTATTAGAGTGCCCCTTGGTAGAGGACCATAACTTCTTTTGTTAATAGAGTGGGCCCCTTGGTAGAGGACCATAACTTCTTTTGTTATTAGAGTGGGCCCCTTGGTAGAGGACCATAGCTTCTTTTGTTATTAGAGTGGGCCCCTTGGTAGAGGACCATAACTTCTTTTGTTATTAGAGTGGGCCCCTTGGTAGAGGACCATAACTTCTTTTGTTATTAGAGAGGGCCCCTTGGTAGAGGACCATAACTTGTTGTTCTTTTGTTATTGAAGTGAGCTCCTTGGTAGAGGACCGGCTATAGTATTTCATTTGAAATGCTTTTTATAACACACATACCAAACCTTGTTATTGTTTTTTTAATAAAGATAGCTCCTTCTGCAGAGTTTTAGCTGCAGTGTTCTTCAAGGACTTGGTATTAGCTGCACCAACCAATTAAACAGCAGAGAAGAACAACACTTCCGAGCCATCATCTTGCAGGAAATGGCCAGCTAGATTTAGATTTAGTAGTAAACTAAACCTCCTGACAATCAGTCCTCTGTACTATTCCGCTGAAGGTGCGCGAGGGAAAGAAAAGATTTGTATACGTACAAATAGTTGCAAGATCCTTGGGAATTAATGTCGAGTTTTTGGGTCTGCTGGTGTACTACCAGCGAAGTATTCAATACACGCTCAGCTTTTAGCAGCCAAAACCATTCAGACAGCCGAATCCACCACTCAGGCAGCCAAAACTACCACTCAGGCAGCCAAAACCACCACTCAGACAGCCAAAACCACCACTCAGACAGCCAAAACCACCACTCAGGCAGCCAAAACCATCACTCACGCAGCCAAAACCATCACTCAGGCAGCCAAAACCACCACTCAAGACAGCCGAATCCACCACTCAGACAGCCAAAACCACCACTCAGGCAGCCAAAACCTCCACTCAGACAGCCAAAACCATCACTCAGGCAGCCAAAACCATCACTCAGGCAGCCAAAACCACCACTCAGACAGCCAAAACCACCATTCAGACAGCCGAAACCACCACTCAGACAGCCAAAACCACCACTCAGACAGCCGAAACCACCCACTCAGACAGCCGAATCCACCACTCAGACAGCCAAAACCACCACTCAGACAGCCAAAACCACCACTCAGACAGCCAAAACCACCACTCAGACAGCCGAAACCACCACTCAGACAGCCGAAACCACCACTCAGACAGCCAAAACCACCACTCAGACAGCTGAAACCACCACTCAGACAGCTGAAACCACCACTCAGGCAGCCAAAACCATCACTCAGACAGCTGAAACAACCACTCAGACAGCCGAAACAACCACTCAGACAGCCGAAACCACCACTCAGACAGCTGAAACAACCACTCAGACAGCCAAAACCACTACTCAGGCAGCCAAAACCATCACTCAGGCAGCCAAAACCATCACTCAGGCAGCCAAAACCATCACTCAGGCAGCCAAAACCATCACTCAGGCAGCCCAAACCACCATTCAGACAGCCGAAACCATCCGAAACCATCACTCAGACAGCCGAAACCACCACTCAGACAGTTGAATCCACCCCTCAGACAGCTGAAACCACCACTCAGACAGCCGAAACAACCACTCAGACAGCCGAAACCATCACTCAGACAGCCGAATCCACCACTCAGACAGCCGAAACAACCACTCAGACAGCCAAAACCTCCACTCAGACAGCCAAAACCTCCACTCAGACAGCCGAAACCACCACTCAGACAGCCGAAACCACCACTCAGACAACTGAAACCACCACTCAGACAGCTGAAATCACTCAGGCAGCCAAAACCATCACTCAGACAGCTGAAACAACCACTCAGACAGCCGAAACCACCACTCAGACAGCCGAAACCACCACTCAGACAGCCAAAACCACCACTCAGACAGCCGAAACCACCACTCAAGACAGACGAAACCACCACTCAGACAGCCGAAGCAACCACTCGGACAGCTGAAATCACCTCTCAGACAGCCGAAACCACCATTCAGACAGCCGAAACCACCACTCAGACAGCCAAAACCACCACTCAGACAGCCGAAGCAACCACACAGACAGCTGAAATCACCTCTCAGACAGCCGAAACTACTCAGACAGCCGAAACCACCACTCAGACAGCCAAAACCGCCATTCAGACAGCCGAAACCACCACTCAGACAGCCGAAACCACCACTCAGACAGCCAAAACCACCACTCAGACAGCCAAAACCACCACTCAGACAGCCGAAGCAACCACTCAGACAGCCGAAGCAACCACTCAGACAGCTGAAATCACCTCTCAGACAGCCGAAACCATCACTCAGACAGCCGAAACCACCACTCAGACAGCCGAAACCACTACTCAGACAGCTGAAATCACCTCTCAGACAGCCGAAACCACCATTCAGACAGCCGAAACCACCACTCAGGCAGCCGAATCCACCACTCAGACAGATGAGCTCCGTTCTCATAATGAGTCAAATGAGATATATCATGACATCGAGTGTAACAAAACAACATTCTCTACTTGATATAATCCATTACTATACTTCATATAATAGTCAGTCATCTGTCCATCGTCGACCTGTCTTGACACGTTCTATTCAACACGTTAAGTCACTTCTAGTTTTCTTGACAGTATTTATAGCTTTATTGCTTGGTCATCCAAACAACTGCTTCTGCCGTCTTGGTTGGAAAAATGGTAGTTAATGACTGTGCATGCTCAGTAGAGCGTTGAATAATCAAAGTGGAATATGGGAGCATATTTAACTTTATTATTTCCTATAGGAAACTACTACAGTGAGTATAGATATATACATGAACACAGGGAATCAAGTTTCTAGTTGTGAGTATAGATATATACATGAACACAGGGAATCAAGTTTCTAGTTGTGAGTATAGATATATACATGAACACAGGGAATCAAGTTTCTAGTTGTGAGTATAGATATATACATGAACACAGGGAATCAAGTTTCTAGTTGTTGAAAGCAAGTGAGTGGAGTATGTGCTATTGTAATTTAGGATTATTTCATCATTGCATAATTTTTGTGGTTGGGAGTTTACCATGAAAATAAATCTCACGAAATATTTAAGAGTTGATTAGACATCAATATTTAAGAGAATGAACAATTAGAAATCAGTATTTAAGAGAATGAACAATGAGACATCAATATTTACAATTAGTCATCAGTCTTTAAGAATTGGACATCAATATTTAAGAATTGGACATCAATATTTAAGAGAATGAACAATTAGACATCAAAGTCTTTCACCAACGAGAAGGAAAAAAATCCATTGGTAGGTGCACTGCATGTGTGTGTGTGGGTGGGTGGGGGGTGGGGCGGGTTAAACTGCTGTCACTAATTCCTAGGCTCTTCCAAGCTCTCGCTGTTGAAGCTCAAGGTTGGCATGGATTAAATATATATATTTGGCATGGATTAAATATGTCTATATATATATAAGGCCTGTATGTTCCCAAGGCCAGCTGCTATCATCACTTCCCTCCCAGAGGATACCCACCCTTTAGGCAGCTGCTGTCAGTGTGTCTTGTAGCTGGAATATGGGCTTGGGGTTTTGGCGGTTGCCAGGCACTTTTAGAGAGTGGATCGCCCACTGTTGTCATCACTTCCCTCCAAGAGGCCCACTGTTGTCATCACTTCCCTCCCAGAGGCCCACTGTATCATCACTTCCCTCCAAGAGGCCCACTGTTGTCATCACTTCCCTCCAAGAGGCCCACTGTATCATCACTTCCCTCCCAGAGGCCCACTGTTGTCATCACTTCCCTCCAAGAGGCCCACTGTTGTCATCACTTCCCTCCAAGAGGCCCACTGTATCATCACTTCCCTCCCAGAGGCCCACTGTATCATCACTTCCCTCCCAGAGGCCCACTGTTGTCATCACTTCCCCCTGACTGCATGCTCCCTAGGCCAACTGTTATCATCACTTCACCCCAGAGGACTGCATGCTCCCAAGGCCCTCTATTGTCATCACTTCCCTCCCCGGCTATTACCAGATTATGTTGTTGAAGAAAAGCTAAAATAAAAGGTCAAGAAGTGTTTGCCATGTGCACAGCAGGTCGGTGCGCACTTCTCTGCTCTGCTTGTAACCTTACCTTGTGCCCACGCGATTTTTTTCAAACACTTACACACCATTCAACATGACAGGAGAATGGGGCTGACTCAGAATATTTCGAGTGTGATAATTATGTGCAGTTAACTGAAGAAATGAAATTTTGGCACTCTCTCGCAAACAATTTTAGAGTGCCAATTCCCCAAATTGCAGTAGTTGACGTGTCATGAGCATTTTGTATGTGCATATATGCAGGCAGGGCAACCTTCTGCTGATGTCCCAAGCACTGCAAGCCCACGAGGCCTTCTTCATCCATTACAGGATATACCTTGTTCTTGTCAAGTTGAAGATGATTGTTTACAGAAACCTCTTCAAGAAAGTGTAAGACATATGTACTATATTGATACACACACACACACACACAATTGCGTGTGGAATTCCTGTTGAACAAAACCGATGACCAATGCCACTTGTGTGTGGAGTTGTGCATGTGCAGTTAACGAAGATCTTTCCAAAATGCAAAAAGATGAGACTAAGATCTAATATCTGCTTTGTAGTAATGTTATCCTTCCTGCCGTTTCATCTCCGCAGATATCTGATTCTTAAGACACACTTGCTTGACTTGGCTGCATTTGAAAGGGCGCTGCATTTCCTAGGAGAGACGGACGTTGATCGCGATGAGATCCAGTGCATCATAGCAAACCTTATAGACAAGGTAAGAGTCTTGGTGAGCTTGCATGGTAACATCATCAAGGTATTAATAGGATGAGTCATGATGGTCGATGGAAGTCCCATGAGAGGAATGTGAACCCAATGTCCTATAAGCTAACACACGAGGAAAATGAGGAGAGATTTTTAAACCAATGTTGGACCTTGACAGGGAACAGGTTATTGTGCTATGATGGTAACTCACAGTTTGCTTGAGGGGCATGTCCCTCTGAAATCAGCATCTAGAAACTGAGCACAATTTGCTATTAGGTTAGTGAGGAGACGGATTAGGGTTTGTAAAGTTGTGGCAAGGTAGGGAAGATGTGTGTCAAGTCTTTCCTGGGCCATGTAAGCAAGCTGAACTAGGTATGCAACAAGTGGCAACAATTCCAATTTGTGGGGAATTTCATCACTGCATTGTCATGGTAGTGATTGTGTTGCTATGCATTGTCATAGTGATTGTGTTGCTATGCATCGTCATAGTAGTGATTGTGTTGCTATGCATTGTCATAGTAGTGATTGTGTTGCTATGCATTGTCATAGTGTGATTGTGTTGCTATGCATTGTCATAGTGATTGTGTTGCTATGCATTGTCATAGTAGTGATTGTGTTGCTATGCATTGTCATAGTAGTGATTGTGTTGTTCTTACATAACCTGTGAGTGGCTGCCTCACTAGTTGGCAACTGACCCTGTCAATATAAAACTCATAATTACGGTGGCGAAGCCTTCATTTTCTGTCATCAAATCTGTAAATCTGCCTTCTTGTGTAGAGCTATGTCCGAGGATACATTACCCATCAGCATCAGAAGTTGGTCGTGAGCAAGCAAAATCCATTCCCTCCTCTCTCAACCATATTCAAATGATGTCTCTATATATCACATTCCCTATCTCTCAACCATACTCAAGTGATGTCTCTATATATCACATTCCCTATCTCTCAACCATACTCAAGTGTTGTCTCTATATATCACATTCCCTATCTCTCAACCATACTCAAGTGATGTCTCTATATATCACATTCCCTATCTCTCAACCATACTCAAGTGATGTCTCTATATATCACATTCCCTATCTCTCAACCATACTCAAGTGTTGTCTGTATGTATCTTTATACACATACCTCTTCTCTCTCAATTATACTCAAGTTATGATGTACCTATCTTTATATATATTCCCATCCTCTATACAACCATACTCAAAAGTGTTGTCTGTACCTTTATACACATTCCATCCTCTCAACCTGACGCCTCTCTATATTCACATCCCCTGTTCTCTCAACCATATACAAGTAGTGGTGCCTCCATCTATATCTTGGTCCCTCAACCATGCTCAAGTGATCTTTTTGTGTATAAGACTAGGTAGCCAGTATCTCCTGCATAACACTGCAGTAGCCATCATGGTGTATGTGCACAACTGCGGTTATATATAGAGATATCCTAGACTTTGGGCAGAAGATGCACACAATGCCATGCAGTACATTTTTATCCTCAACTTATAATATAATTCGACTTATAATATCATTAATGTGCCAAGGCCCATGATATGTGAGACTCGTCTCACGACTTGGTCGATGTATCATCACAAGTTGTTCTGTTGCTTTCCTTGCACGCTGTTGTGCTGTCGGTGATTTTTTTATTGCCTTTCAAGGATGTGTGGGAGTTTATATAATGCCCCCACCAAGGTAGGTACTCTGGCAGTGGGAGTTTATATAATGCCACCACCAAGGTATTCTGGCAGTGGGAGTTTATATAATGCCACCACCAAGGTACTCTGGCAGTGGGAGTTTAATTAATGCCCCCACCAAGGTACTCTGGCAGTGAGAGTTTATATAATGAGAGTTTATATAATGCCACCACCAAGGTACTCTGGCAGTGGGAGTTTATATAATGCCACCACCAAGGTACTCTGGCAGTGGGAGTTTATATAATCCCCCACCAAGGTACTCTGGCAGTGGGAGTTTATATAATGCCACCACCAAGGCACTCTGGCAGTGTGAGTTTATATAATGCCCCCACCAAGGTACTCTGGCAGTGGGAGTTTATATAATGCCCCCACCAAGGTACTCTGGCAGTGGGAGTTTATATAATGCCACCACCAAGGTACTCTGGCAGTGGAAGTTTATATAATGCCCCCACCAAGGTACTCTGGCAGTGGGAGTTTATATAATGCCCCCACCAAGGTACTCTGGCAGTGGGAGTTTATATAATGCCCCTACCAAGGTACTCTGGTAGTGGGAGTTTATAAAATGCCCCACCAAGGTACTCTGGCAGTGGGAGTTTATATAATGCCACCAAGAAGCTAACCCATCTACTGGTACTATAGTGCAGTGCCTTGATGTAAACAAGATATACATTTATACATTAAAAAAAATCCATCAGAGGTAACAAAATTACACCACAACAATATATAAGAATATTTGAGATCAGATGGGAAGATGGACTTGTGACAATGTGAAGAATTGATAGGCGAGAGGGAGAAAGTGAGGGAGAGGAGAATGAAGCAGGATGGTGGGCTATTGAGTTGGCTGGGAGAGTTACTTGATGGAGTGAGGACTGAAGTGGAAGTAAGTTGGCATTAGAAAGTGTCACTGCAGCTTACGAGAAGAAAACCATCCTAGAGAGAGCAGAAAAGATATACTGGGTCAATGATATCTGGAAAAGTCCATTAAAACTAGCTAGAGGCAACCATACTGAAGTCCATGCACCCAAAGAAGCTGTAGCAAAGTACGAGAGCTGCCCACTCCTGCCGTAACCAATAACAGATCTAGGCCATGAATTTAATTATACAGTGCAGGGTTTCATTTAGGCCCCCCCCCCCCCCCCCCTGAAAATTGTATTATTAAAATTCATTAGAAACTTTGTCACATCTTTAACCATCATGCCCCCACCCCCTTAAAATCCAGATTCCTCCAGTTGCCCCCCCTTGGACAATTTTCTGAATTAAACCCTGCAGTGTATGACGGAGATACTGCTTTATTTTTTATGGAGGAAATGAAGACCCAATTATGTTACCTCAGTGGTGTGATTACTAGCAGATAGATTAAAAACACATAATTAGAGCTTTTCCAGTAGTAGTAGCAAACAAAAGGGAAGAGAGTTTGCATGTTAGCACGAGGCGACAAAAATTCCACATCATGTGAGACATCACGACAATATTGTAATTTGGCAGTGTCGGTCAAACAACTAAATTCATGGTCAGCTACCCAGTATTTCATACAGTGCTTCCAATGGCCATGCAATAAACTCGAACAGGTGCCATAACATGTCATGTGAGGGTACACAAAGATCTGGCAGAAGAGGATGCACGAGGGAGGGAAGCAGACGATGTACGTACTTCTCCATCAGTAGTTTTCTGAGCTGCGTTGAGCTTCCTGCTGCATTCCACACACACTCTCTCAGGATGGGTGTAGCCGAGGTGCACCAGAGCTACCTTGCTCTTGGAGCACTCGTCACAGAAGATGTTACCACACGCTCTGCAGTGAGAGCAGCAACAACAACACACGACACAATAATAATAGTAGTAGCCTGAAGAGCAATTAAACGCCTGACCTGCAACCCTCTTCATGAGCAGGACATTTATATAGTCTCATGAACCAGATGCCCCATTGGGTGACAATTAAAATTTTAAAAAATTAAAAAAAATTGGAAGGGGGGGGGGGGGGATATTTGGAAAGGGGGCTGCCAGGAGGAACATGTAGAATAGGGGTCATAAGATTTTTCTAATGTACATTAAAAATACCAATCTGCCATAAACAAGAGAAGTTAATTTAATCACCAGGTATATATCTAAGTACTCGAGCCTTGTGAACCTTTCTAAAACGTAATTTATGCACAGTTGTGACCAGAGAAAACTCATTGAAGTTAGTTGACATTAGTTATACAGAGCAAATAGTGGGCTATCGGGCTCTATAGTATAAATGCAGGCATGAAGCCTAATCTAGCACTTCTGGATCTATTGGGGCTATTCCCATTCAAAGGCATCACTGTTCTTCGAATGATTCACCAGCTGCCTTTCATCTCATCTGTGGTGCGTGTTGTCTCGTAGAGCAGTGCTTCCTTTCATAGTGTGCAGTTCCCGCATGCATGCGAGACAAATCACCTTTTGCTTGCAGTCAGCAGTCGATGAAGCAGTCTGTCTAGCTGTGCTTAAGTGCTATATTATATCTTTGTGTGCCACGTTGGAAGGTTCTTCATTGCACTTGGTCTACTAACTATTCGACTCTATTGTAGACCCATTAATTCCTGATGGCTTCCTCCAGCAAGAAAAAGATCCGTCTGATTACCTGAAACTTGCTCCACACGATGTCTCTTGCACAATGTTTAATCTGCTATGCTGTACTAAGCAATGGGTCTATGAAACATGGTCACCTGAATGCACATTCCACCAACAAACATGGTGAGTTGGCCAGCAAACTGCTCGACTGCTTCCGGAACATATAGCAGAAATACAATAACCGGGAAAAAATTACCGCTACTGTCACCACAAAGTCTACATTGGACACTGATTGTAAGCTACATGTGTGAATTACTGCAAATGATAGCTAAAGCTGGAAAGCCACATTTTCGAGGTGAAGCCTTGTTGAAACTATATAGCTATCTTCATCTTTTATGGAACCGGTTTAGCAGCAAGATGACTCATCGGTAAGTAGTCTTCCATTGAGCAATGATACAGTTTGTAACCGCATAGACGAGAGGCATATTATGATGCTGAGATGCAACAACTTCGTAGCAGATATTTCTCTCTTCAATCAACTGTACGCAATGCCAAGTTCTCTGCTTCTGGCATACATCTGATTCATCGACGATGGTAAACTGGTAGAGGAGATGCTATTTTGTAGAAGTCTTAACACAACCATATCTTCAGAGAACATCTATGGAATTGTTCAGGACTACTTGAAAAATTGGAGATAGATAATGATTTCAGTTCCGTTGCTGCATATTCTGCAGATGGCGTACCCACTATGATACAAGGGCTGTCTAAAGTTGATGAAGGATGACTCTCCATCGATGCTTGGTATACATTGCGTTAATGCACCGAGAAAATTTGTTTGCCTGGAAAGCCGTCTATAGAATAAAATGAGATCATGTCAGCAGTCGTTGCACGTATCAAAGGAAATTCAAAGAATGAATGCCTTTTCTGCCAATTATGTGAGGGCAGTGATGTGATGAAAGTTAATGTCGATTGTTGCTGCATTGTGCCATCCACTGGTTGTCCAAAGGGAATTGCTTGAACCAACCTTTCGGCACCATACTTGATTCCCTTCACGATAAATTATTAATTCAGCCACTTGCCACGGACAGATGTAAATCACTTGTCAGCTACCCAAGTGATAATTTTTGAGAGCTGCAAGGTACTGGAAAGACTCCTTGATGCAAAGATGAAAATTCTGGGATTCACAGAAATACTTTCTGTGCTTCGTGCAAATGGTTCAATGCTGTGATCCCCCCACTTCTTCTAGTTATTGCAGTGTTGTGACATATTGGATGATGTCGTAATAATCTGCAATCACCTGTCCCAGCTAGAGATTCGAAGATCTAGCTGATCTTTCCTTTCCATCAAGGTATGTGCAGACTTTTCTGTGTGATGTTATTGATGTAGCATCAGAGCTTCAGGAGGAGCTATCAGAGCTTCAGGAGGAGCTATCAGAGCTACAGGAGGAACTGGTAGAGCTTCAGGAGGAACTAGCAGAGCTTCAGGAGGAACTGGCAGAGCTTCAGGAGGAGCTAGCAGAGCTTCAGGAGGAACTAGCAGATCTTCAGGAGGAGCTATCAGATCTTCAGGAGGAGCTAGCAGAGCTTCAGGAGGAACTAGCAGATCTTCAGGAGGAGCTATCAGAGCTTCAGGAGGAACTGGCAGAGCTTCAGGAGGAACTGGCAGAGCTTCAGGAGGAACTGGCAGAGCTTCAGGAGGAGCTAGCAGAACTTCAGGAGGAACTGGCAGAGCTTCAGAGTGATGAACCTGTCAAGGTACTGCATCACATCATGGGTATTTGCATGTTGGTTTGTGAAGAAGTTGCATGCAAATATCCTTTACTAGCCAAAACTGCTGAAATTTGTTATACCATTTTGTGGTAAGTAACTCCAATATACTTAGCATTAACATTATTCATGGTACCATGTTCTTAATGATATTCATTATTGTTTGTTCATTGGTCTGTATTGAGGCGGAGCCTCTGTTCATATATATTGTGTCAGCTGCATAAATAATCAGAGTTTTTGAATCAATATAGTTTATGCTCTAACTCTCGCTAGCTAGTCGGGCTAATACACTAGTTTAGCTATAGCCCTCGCTTGCTCAAGACACTACATTGGCGACGAGGATTTTGATGGTCCCACACGGGATACTCGGAGAATTCGTGAGTGGCAAGCAGGACTGGAAGTCGTACACAGAGAGGTTGGAACAGTATTTCACGGCCAACGACATCAACGATGCAGCTAAGAAGCGAGCAATCTTGATCAGCTCTTGCAGTGCAATGACTTGCAGACTCATGAAAGATGTCCTAAGGCCCTTCAGCTGTGTCTTTCAAGGAGATGGTTGCTACAATGACCGTTCATTTTCAGCCACCTCCCTCCGAGATTATGCAGCGCTATTGTTTCAACACGAGAGTTCGCCGTCCTCATGAATCGGTGGCTACTTACCTTGCACAGCTCAAACACCTTGCCGAATATTGCAAGTACGGAGACACCTTGCAACAGATGCTGAGAGACAGGCTTGTCTGCGGTATAGGCAAGGAGCGCTGGCAAAAACGCTTACTGTCAGAGGAGGGACGTACCAATGACAAGGCCGTGAAGGTTCTCCTAGCTCTAGAAGCTGCTGAACATGAAGTAAAGGACATGCAAGGTCAGAAGTCTGCAATCAACCAAGTTGGCCGACAGCCGAGGCAACCACAGGTCCAGCTGCTGACTACCCGATTTGCTTGTTATTGCTGTGGTGGTGACCACAAGGCTCCTGACTGCTGGTACAAGGACGTGGAGTGCAACTATTGCCACAAGAAAGGTCATCTTGCTGCAGTGTGTCACAGTAAAAAGAGACAACACAGCAGATCAAAGCCAGCACCGGAGGACCAACCAGGTGAAGGAGACTGAAACTGAATCTCCTGAATACAATTTGTTCCACTTTTGCTCCAATGACAACCCACCTTACATGATTCAGCTATCAC
The DNA here is from genome assembly GCA_028752905.1 of Cladorhizidae sp. MBARI D1340-BT2. Classification (NCBI taxonomy): domain Eukaryota; kingdom Metazoa; phylum Porifera; class Demospongiae; order Poecilosclerida; family Cladorhizidae; species Cladorhizidae sp. MBARI D1340-BT2. The sequence continues at coordinate 33,666,756 of JAQNBH010000006.1, read as the reverse complement.
TCAACAATTCTATAATAACGATGGAAGTTGACATTGGAGCCACGTTATCATTGATGAGCCAGGCCACACCAAAAGTTGTGGCCAGGGATGGATGCCACTCCGTTACAAAAGACCAAAGCACGATTGAAGTTCTACGCAGGGATACAGATAGAGGTGCTCCTGGTCGATGTCGAATATCAGGACCAGAAAGCAACCCTACCACTGCTAGTCGTAGCCGGAGATGGCCTGAGCCTTCTAGGTCGCGACTGGCTCAAGCACTTCAAGCTTGACTCAGCTGTACAGCATTAACTTAGACCAAAAGGGTGATATTCAAGGAGTTCTGAACCAACATTCTGAGCTGTTTAATGATGAACTAGGAAATTGACAGGAGAAACTGCAAAGTTTTACATCGACAGTGATGCCCAGCCACTATTTTGTTGTACGCCAGGTACCCTATATGCTCAAGTCCAAAGTTGAAGCTGAGATTGACCGCTTCGTCAAGGATGGAGTAATTGAAGCAGTACAATTTTCAGAGTGGGCAGCACCTATGGTCCCGGTCCTAAAGAAGAATGGAGCAGTACGGCTCTGTGGAGATTACAAGCAGACGGTAAACCAAGTTGCCAAGACAGATACCTATCCACTGCCAAGGATAGAGATATTTTTGCCTCACTTACTGGTGGAACTATATTCTCTAAGCTCGACTTCAACCGGGCGTATTTACAAGTTCCATTGGACGAATCCTCAAAGAAATATGTGACTGTGAATACTCACAAAGGCCTTCTTTTTTTGTTACAACCGCCTTCCATTTGGGATTGCATCCGCCCCTTCCATTTCTCAAAGGATCATGAATGTACTCCAGGGTTTAGTGGGGGTGTGTACCTACCTCGATGATATCCTGGTATCAGGGAAGACTCCAGCAGACAATCTTCGCAATTTGGAGGCAGTGCTCGATCGATAAGAGCAAGCTGGACTCCGGTTGAAATGCACAAAGTGTTCGTTTATGCTTCCTTCCGTGGAGTATCTGGGTTTTCAGATATCAGCGAAGGGACTGCCACCAACATCTGAAAAGATTCAAGTTGTACAGAACATCCCAGTTCCCACAGATAGCTCAGATCATTTCTCGGACTTGTTAACTACTGTAGTAAATTCTTACCCTATTTTTCACATGTTCTTTCTCCTTTGTACAGGTTGTAACAGAAACAGATGAAATGGTCTTGGGCAACGAACATCTTTCCAGGAAGTGAAATCCATGCTCACCTCAGAATGCCTGCTGGTGCATTTTGACCCTACCAGAGATCTTGTCCTAGCCTGCGGCATCTCCGTATGGTCTTGGAGCAGTGTTGTCACATCGATTCAGTGATGGCCAGGAAAAACCAATTGCTTTCACGTCACGCTCTCTGGGTATAGCCGAAAAGAAATATTTGCAACTAGAAAATGATGGCCGAGCTTTCGGAGGGAAGAAATTTCATATGTATTTATTTGGTCGGCATTTTGAAATTCTCTCCGACCACAAACCGCTCCAGCAAATTTTACATCGCACCCGAGCCACTCCACCATGACCTCCGCACACATTCAGCGATGGGCACTAACTCTTGCAGGTTATGACTATACCATCTCCTACAAGGCAGGGGAAAAGCATGGGAATGCAGATGCACTCAGTCACCTTGCCTTACTGGATGTGCCTCAGTCAGTGCCAGAAGCACTAGAGAGTGTATTCCTGATGGACTCTCTGGAATCTACCCTCATAACAGCATCTCAGATCAAGCAATGGACGCGACGTGACCGACTTCTCTCGAAGGTTGTTCTCCATGGCTGGCGGTTCTCAGATGACAAGGAGCTCGAGCCTTATTAGCTACGCTGAGAGGAACTCACAGTACTTGATGGGTGTTTATTGCGGGGAAACCAAGTTGTGATACCCTCAGTTGGTCGAAAGAAAGCAATTGATCTGTTCCATGAAGGTCATCCAGGAGCTTCACAGATGAAGAGCCTCGCACGGGCCTATGCATGGTGGCCTGGAATGGACAGCAATCTGGAGCGGCATGTCAGTAAGTGTGACCCATGTCAGAGGAATCGTAACAATCCTCCATCTCGACTACTTCCTTGGGAATTTCCCCAACGTCCATGGTAGAGGATACATGCAGATTTTGCAGGTCCATAGGGAAGATGTTCTTCATTTTGGTGGATTCATATTCAAAGTGGTTAGAAGTCATTCCGATGTCGACTGCTACTTCAGCAACCTCCATCGACTGTCTTCGCTACGCATGGTACCTGAAGTTTTTGTATTCGATAATGGCACGCAATTCACCAGTGACGAGTTCAGCACTTTCATGGAGCGTAATGGCATCTGTCATCGTCGTTCAGCTCCACATCACCCAGCAACCAATGGGCTGGCTGAGAGAGCTGTTCAGTCATTCAAAAGTAGCATGGAGAAGGACACCTAAGCAACCTGAGTTGCACGCTTCCTTTTCACGTATCGGTGCACCCCACATACTACGACGGGTGTGACCCCAGCAGAGCTACTTCTAGGAAGAATTCCTCGGTCACATTTGGATCTTCTAAAACCTTCCCTGTCAGTCAGGGTGGAGAGCAAACAACAGGTCAGGGTGGAGAGCAAACAACAGGTCAGGGTGGAGAGCAAACAACAGTCACAGAAGCAACAGCATGACACTCGTACTAAGCAGAGGAAATTCTAAGTTGGTGATGCTGTATTCGTTCTTGGCTGGAAAAAAATGGATACCTGGTGAGATTTCTGCTGTGGAAGGTCAGAGGTCATTCTGGGTGATTGTAAGTGATGGTCGTATCATGCGCCGACATATTGATCACATCCGAACTTGTTCGTCCACTACCTTACCTGGGAATTCGACAACCTCCGATGATCTAGAGGATTACCCACCGATTGCCTCAAGTCCTGATTCCACAGCACCAGTCGATTCCCCTGTTGTGGATCCATCCCCTTTACCTCCTGCCCCACGGAGGTCAGCTCGAATAATAGTACGGCCAGATTGGTATAGTATTGAACTATTTCTCTGCTGGATCCAATCTTAGGATGGAGGAGTATGGTAACTCCAATATACGTAGCATTAACATTATTCACGGTACCATGTTCTTAATGATATCCATTATTCTTTGTTCATTGGTCTGTATTGAGGCGGAGCCTCTGTTCATATATATTGTGTCAGCTGCATAAAGAATCAGAGTTTTTGAATCAATATAGTTTCTGCTCTATCTCCTTAACTATATCAACTATCCTGGGTAGCTATTTAGCTTCAGTTAGTACTGCATATAGCTGATACAGACATCCATCAACAGACCTTACATATCAACTATCCTGGGTAGCTATTTAGCTTCAGTTAGTTCTGTACATAGCTGGTACAGACATCCTTACCTATCAACTATCCTGGGTAGCTATTTAGCCTTAGTTACTCAATGGCATAGATAATAAGGCATTCGACAAAGAAGCTGGCGTAGATAATAAGGCACTAGACAAAGAACCTAGCTCGTCATAAGCTTCACATCTATAACTGAAAGCTATGACTAGTCCACTAGTAGGAGTCCTTCCCAAGCACTCCTCCTCATTGCAGTTTTGTGGGTGGATAACTAATCATAGCGTGAGCTGCCAATTATCGGTATTTCTCAATCATCGGCACTGTGGTGCTCCATCATCGCCATACTTACATCACTCGAAATGTCTGGAACATTTCCTGACATCGAGAAGCAGCTGCACTTGATAGATGTCGGAGGGTCCTCGTTTCTTTCTGATTGATTGCCGAGTTTATTGCACTTGCAAGATAAAGTTTGCCCTAGCATTTGTTTCTGGTTAGACTGCCATCATAGCTGTGCTGACTAGAGCCATAATGGTGCATGACTACTTGCATGTTTGGCTGACTGGCTAAACAGCTACTTTTATTCAGCTAGTTCCATCTCTTTAGGACGGCACGGGGTAGGAAGAAGATGTCCGGAATCAAAATCTGCTCCTCCTTTGTTAACCACAACCATGAGCAAGACTAGAAAGCAATGGTCATGCTAGTTAAGGCTAGCATGCAGCCATTGAGCATGCGCGTGCTTAAAACACTGATCGGGGATAGGCTTGCTAAGCCTATCTACAAAGGAAGAGGTTTCTTCCATACAGCACCTTCTAATCTTATCTACAAAGGTCTTCCATATAGCATCTTCTAATCTCATCTACAAAGGAAGAGGTTTCTTCCATAGAGCATCTTCTAATCTCATCCTCCAAAGAAGAAAAAGTTTCCTCCTAATGTTGGGGTCGGTGGTTCCTGCTGGATTGCGAGGGCTAAATGATTTTCAGATGTAGTGATGTGGCTACAAAAATGGCGAAGTGTCTTTTGTGGTGAATGATCCTCTAATAAATACTTTGGCTTGGGCACTCACACCTGTGACAGAAACAAAACTGCCCCGTGCACCTCTGATGACCGATGGTCATAATACAGATGCTGGAAGTGCTTTAAATAGGATGATTATTTGGCACAAGTGAATTCAGTGTGACACGATGAGTGTGGCCAGAGAAACATTTCTCTGCACAGAAATATTTGTGACCATAATTCCCACAAAAGCCATCATCATGGAATATAACAGCTACACTGTTACCTAGGACATTCATCTGTCAGTATGCATGTAGCAAATAAGTGCACGTTTGCGCTAAAGTGCTAACCTAAGGCCTGCTTGGCAAAGCAAATTCATAGGAAGAATGAAACAATAGGCACTTATATAATCCATGGCATGCAAACTCTGACATCATTCACATATTTTTGTAATTTTTCACATGTACTATGCCATTCAAAAATAGTCAGAAAAGTTCATTTCCAGTTGGATGATAGGAGCGAACAAAATAAAACCAAAAAATGACTGATGATTGCAACTGCCTCCAAGAACTGTCTCTAAGAACAGTCTCTTCCTGGCCTTACTGCTGAAGAAAGCTGCACAGGCATCTAAGCTTATCTGGGAGAAAGGAGTAACTCCTGGATTGGATTATCTTCCTGTAAGCTTTGTTGTAGACAAGTGATGTAGCACTGCATAGCTTGTGTTTGCTTGCCTCCATGTGGCTGGTTCTTATAGCAACCTGCAGCTTACTGTATTTGCATTCTAATGATAAGAACAGTTGGTAGAGTCTACTCTCAAAAGAGAAGCTATAGCTATCTAGTTATAATTGTTTTAAAAACCAAAAGTGCTGGTGAATGAGCTAGTGCATTATATATACATACTGATGGACATGATTACTCTACTACAATAACCTTCTCAATAATTAACTTGAAATTGTATTCTCTCGATGTTTCGACTAGATGCTCTAGTCTTCATCAGGATCATTGAGAAGGTTATGGTAATGTTATTATGTCAACTGAGAGTTCATTGAGAATGATTATACTATCCTGCTTCTCACAGGGTAATGGAGGGTCTGGTTCATACCTAGTGATGGACATGATTATTCTATCCTGCTTCTTGTGTGAGGCATGAGGTAATGGAGGGTCTGGTTCATGAGACTAGTGCGGCAGGAAGTAGGGCGACACAGAGCACATGTATATATATCATATATTTAAACAGCACTTCAAGCATACCTGCAATGATGCTGTAGAGGGTTCACGTGTACATGTGGAGAGAAGAGCAATAACAAGATGGATGAACCAGATGTGGTCAGCATAATACATAGTACTACATGCACTTCACACATAACTATAGAGATGTGGTAAGGGGTCATCATTAGGGACGTGTGGATAGTGAATTAAACAACACTTTAAAAAAAAGAACTTAGTTATGGTCAAAATATGGTAAGGGAGAGTAAGACTAGCAAGCTCTTCCTTGTCGTGAGTATGTATGTAGTCAAATGGCAGGAGGGCGGGAAGTTATATCACTTGCCAACATCTTTCAATATGAATGTATCTAGTGATGAAAATAATTGGCATGAAAAAATTTCATGCAGTCCAGCACACTTCGTTCCCTCAGTCAGTCCAGTCCATTTCCAACCAAGTATATATGAGATTGCTAGGCATCTAGTTCACTTCCCCAAACTAACAACAGATTAGCTAAATACAGATTAGCTAAATACACCTTGAAATCTATCATCAAACACAGTATTGTTTAAAACATCAGGGCAAGTAGGACTATAAAAATTAATGAGCAATAAAGAACCCCAGATTTATGCTAGTAATAAAGAACCCCAGATTTATGCTAGCAATAAAGAACCCAGATTTATGCTAGCAATAAATACCCCCAGATTTATGCTAGTGATAAAGAACCACAGATTTATGCTAGCAATAAAGACCCCCAGATTTATGCTAGTGATAAAGAACCACAGATTTATGCTAGCGATAAAGAGTCCCAGATTTATGCTAGCAATAAATACCCCCAGATTTATTCTAGCAATAAAGAACCCAGATTTATGCCAGCAATAAAGAACTCCAGATTTATGCCAGCAATAAAGAACCCCAGATTTATGCCAGCAATAAAGAATCCAGATTTATGCTAGTGATAAAGAATCACAGATTTATGATTTATGCTAGCAATAAAGAACCCCAGATTTATGCCAGCAATAAAGAATCCCAGATTTATGCTAGCAATGAAGAACCCCAGATTTATGCCAGCAATAAAGAACCCCAGATTTATGCCAGCAATAAAGAACTCCAGATTTATGCCAGCAATAAAGAACCCCAGATTATGCTAGCAATAAAGAACCCCAAATTTATGCCAGCAATAAAGAGCCCCAGATTTATGCCAGCAATAAAGAACCCCAGATATATGCTAGCAATAAAGAACCCCAGATTTATGCCAACAATAAAGAACCCCAGATTTATGCCAGCAATAAAGAACCCCAGATTTATGCTAGCAATAAAGAACCCCAGATTTATGCCAGCAATAAAGAGCCCCAGATTTATGCCAGCAATAAAGAACCCCAGATATATGCTAGCAATAAAGAACCCCAGATTTATGCCAACAATAAAGAACCCCAGATTTATGCTAGCAATAAAGAACCCCAGATTTATGCTAGCAATAAAGAACCCCAGATTTATGCCAGCAATAAAGAACTCCAGATTTATGCCAGCAATAAAGAGCCCCAGATTTATGCCAGCAATAAAGAATCCCAGATTTATGCCAGCAATAAAGAACCCCAGATTTATGCCAGCAATAAAGAACTCCAGATTTATGCCAGCAATAAAGAGCCCCAGATTTATGCCAGCAATAAAGAACCCCAGATTTATGCCAGCAATAAAGAACCCCAGATTTATGCTAGTGATAAAGAACCCCAGATTTATGCCAGCAATAAAGAACTCCAGATTTATGCCAGCAATAAAGAACCCCAGATTTATGCCAGCAATAAAGAATCCCAGATTTATGCCAGCAATAAAGAATCCCAGATTTATGCTAGTGATAAAGAACCCCAGATTTATGCTAGTGATAAAGAACCCCAGATTTATGCTAGCGATAAAGAACCCCAGATTTATGCTAGCGATAAAGAACCCAGATTTATGCCAGCAATAAAGAACCCCAGATTTATGCCAGCAATAAAGAGCCCCAGATTTATGCCAACAATAAAGAATCCCAGGTGTATGCCAGCAATAAAGAACTCCAGATTTATGCCAGCAATAAAGAACCCCAGATTTATGCCAGCAATAAAGAGCCCCAGATTTATGCTAGCAATAAAGAACCCCAGATTTATTCTAGCGATAAAGAACCCCAGATTTATGCCAGCAATAAAGAACCCCAGATTTATGCTAGTGATAAAGAACCCCAGATTTATGCTAGTGATAAAGAACCCCAGATTTATGCTAGCGATAAAGAACCCCAGATTTATGCTAGCGATAAAGAACCCCAGGTGTATGCCAGCAATAAAGAACCCCAGATTTATGCCAGCAATAAAGAGCCCCAGATAAGGATAGCTCACTCACTCTTCTTCTGAACGGATTGAACTTTGAATGGCAGAACATGCACTCCTTGATCTTGTCATCCTCTATCCAGATCACATGATCCGTGGTCCACGATTCCTGCAGGTAGTCTGAATTCGATGATATGGTCCGTTGCTGCATAATTGGAGAGTGATAAATCCACAACCAAGTACTGAATGAGTCGACATTTTCCTCGTTGATGGAGGAAAAACAAAAATGACATTTTGTATTTTAAGAAATGACACATACACATCTAATGCATCAGGAGCATTAGGAGTGAGTAAAGAAAAAAATTCAGATATATAAGAATCATGATGTCATTATAAACTCATGAATATTATTACCCACTGACTCGTTGTATTTGAATATCATTAAAGATATTTATCTGCAGGACCTTGGGAAGCGAGTAGCTTACTTCCTGGTCCTAGGAGGGGGAGCAGCAATGTGTCCTCACACATACTTCCTGGTCCTAGGAGGAGGAGCAGCAGTTGTGTCCTCACACATACTTCCTGGTCCTAGGAGGAGGAGCAGCAGTGTGTCCTCACACATACTTCCTGGTCCTAGGAGGAGGAGCAGCAGTGTGTCCTCACACATACTTCCTGGTCCTAGGAGGAGCAGCAGCAGTGTGTCCTCACACATACTTCCTGGTCCTAGGAGGAGGAGCAACAGTTGTGTCCTCACACATACTTCCTGGTCCTAGGAGGAGGAGCAGCAATGTGTCCTCACACATACTTCCTGGTCCTAGGAGGAGGAGCAGCAGTGTGTCCTCGCACATACTTCCTGGTCCTAGGAGGAGGAGCAGTAATGTGTCCTCACACATACTTCCTGGTCCTAGGAGGAGGAGCAGCAATGTGTCCTCACACATACTTCCTGGTCCTAGGAGGAGGAGCAGCAATGTGTCCTCACACATACTTCCTGGTCCTAGGAGGAGGAGCAGCAATGTGTCCTCACACATACTTCCTGGTCCTAGGAGGAGCAGCAGCAGTTGTGTCCTCACACATACTTCCTGGTCCTAGGAGGAGGAGCAGCAATGTGTCCTCACACATACTTCCTGGTCCTAGGAGGAGGAGCAGCAATGTGTCCTCACACATACTTCCTGGTCCTAGGAGGAGCAGCAGCAGTTGTGTCCTCACACATACTTCCTGGTCCTAGGAGGAGGAGCAGCAATGTGTCCTCACACATACTTCCTGGTCCTAGGAGGAGGAGCAGCAATGTGTCCTCACACATACTTCCTGGTCCTAGGAGGAGCAGCAGCAGTTGTGTCCTCACACATACTTCCTGGTCCTAGGAGGAGGAGCAGCAATGTGTCCTCACACATACTTCCTGGTCCTAGGAGGAGGAGCAGCAGTGTGTCCTCACACATACTTCCTGGTCCTAGGAGGAGCAGCAATGTGTCCTCACACATACTTCCTGGTCCTAGGAGGAGGAGCAGCAATGTGTCCTCACACATACTTCCTGGTCCTAGGAGGAGGAGCAGCAGTGTGTCCTCGCACATACTTCCTGGTCCTAGGAGGAGGAGCAGTAATGTGTCCTCACACATACTTCCTGGTCCTAGGAGGAGGAGCAGCAATGTGTCCTCACACATACTTCCTGGTCCTAGGAGGAGGAGCAGCAATGTGTCCTCACACATACTTCCTGGTCCTAGGAGGAGGAGCAGCAGTGTGTCCTCACACATACTTCCTGGTCCTAGGAGGAGGAGCAGCAGTTGTGTCCTCACACATACTTCCTGGTCCTAGGAGGAGCAGCAGTGTGTCCTCACACATACTTCCTGGTCCTAGGAGGAGGAGCAGTGTGTCCTCACACATACTTCCTGGTCCTAGGAGGAGGAGCAGCAATGTGTCCTCACACATACTTCCTGGTCCTAGGAGGAGCAGCAATGTGTCCTCACACATACTTCCTGGTCCTAGGAGGAGGAGCAGCAGTGTGTCCTCACACATACTTCCTGGTCCTAGGAGGAGGAGCAGCAATGTGTCCTCACACATACTTCCTGGTCCTAGGAGGAGCAGCAATGTGTCCTCACACATACTTCCTGGTCCTAGGAGGAGGAGCAGCAATGTGTCCTCACACATACTTCCTGGTCCTAGGAGGAGCAGCAGTGTGTCCTCACACATACTTCCTGGTCCTAGGAGGAGCAGCAATGTGTCCTCACACATACTTCCTGGTCCTAGGAGCAGTTGTGTCCTCACTCATGCACACACTTATCACAGTGTAGTGTGTTAAGTGTTGTGCATAAGCATTTGTTGATCACAACTACAATTTACTATAATCCAAGAGTTACTTGCTTGAGCCAAGACTTACTTGCTTGAGCCAAGAGTTACTTGCTTGAGCCAAGAATTACTTGCTTGAGCCAAGAGTTACTTGCTTGAGGCCAAGAGTTACTTGCTTGAGCCAAGAGTACTTGCTTGAGCCAAGAGTTACTTGCTTGAGCCAAGAGTTACTTGCTTGGGCCAAGAGTTACTTGCTTGAGCCAAGAGTTACTTGCTTGGGCCAAGAGTTACTTGCTTGAGCCAAGAGTTACTTGCTTGAGCCAAGAGTTACTTGCTTGACCTAAGAGTTACTTGCTTGAGCCAAGAGTTACTTGCTTGAGCCAAGAGTTACTTGCTTGGGCCAAGAGTTACTTGCTTGAGCCAAGAGTTACTTGCTTGAGCCAAGAGTTACTTGCTGGAGGTTGTCATGTCTCTTCTTGCATGCCAGATTTCAGGGCATCAGTGATGTCTCAAGGACTCAGAACACACTATACCTGCAACACCAGGTGGTCTGTCTCATCATCAGTAGCCAGTATGAACCAGTAGATGGTGGTGCTTCTGATTCTCCATCATGTAACTTTCAACGGTCCGCTGACTGGAGTGTCTTTCCCCTTTTCTGAACGATAAAGAATATTTCCAAGCTGGTCGACTTTAGCGAGGCGCATGACATTACGACTTGAACTCATCTCCTGACTATCAAGGATGCCTGAAAAACACACCAAGTTTGGCTTCATTCTGTTTTTACCTCTCTTATCGTTGCTTTTCTAACGCCATACTCTTCTGCGAGTCCAGCTCGATGGCTCCTTCGGATAACTTGCCAAGAATAGCTAACTTCGACTCAATAGACAAAACTTACATCTTCTTTTTGCTAGCCCTAGTGAACTGATTCAGCTTTCACGTGCAAATTGCTACCCAGCCACCTCCCAACTAGTCTTTCCATTTGATGATCATTACCACGTTTATTATTCAGATAATCAGAGTGTTCGGATAATCGAGGTTCGGACATGCGAGGGTGTACTGTAATGAACTTAGTATAAATCTCACGAGCAGATCGGTCAGCGGTAAAAATATATAATCCTGTACACCATTGAAAGCTGTAGTCCAGCAAGGCATGCACCTGCTGCAGCAGTATATACTGCAGTTCCTTCCCCCACTTCATTTTCAACATTTCTTTGTTTTTGGGGTGTTTTTTTGTTGTTGTTCAAACTGCGAAGTATGCCAGCTGCAGACTGTTTGTTTGATGGGCACTATAAACACGTCCCACCCACTTTGCTTTGTAGTTTCTAGAAGGTTTCCTCTGTGTGCTTACCTTGCTGCACACCTACCACCAGCAGCATGCTTACCTTGCTGCACGCCTGCCACCAGCAGCATGCTTACCTGGCTGCACGCCTACCACTAGCAGCATGCTTACCTTGCTGCCCGCCTACCACCAGCAGCATGCTTACCTTGCTGGCTGCACGAGCAGTATGCTTACCTTGCTGGCTGCACGCCTACCACCAGCAGCATGCTTACCTTGCGGCTCGCCTACCACCAGCAACATGGTGAATTTGTACAATTATTTTCAGCTGGCAATCAAATACCCTGCAGACTTCTCTTTTCAGTCAACTTATTGCCAATGTTTCAACCGAAGTACTTCTGTCTCCATCAGGAGCAAATGATGAAGACTGAAATATTTCAGCTGAAATGTTGGCACTAGAAGCAAAAGGCTGGGCTAGGGCTGGAGCTAGGGCTAGGGCTAGGGTGACTAGAAGAGGAATGCAGAGTAGGGAGAGTTTCTCCTTTTTTGTTTTCCATTGTTCTACTTAAGGGTGGGTGGGTGTGGTAAATAAAAAGTCCCTGAATTTTTCTTTGCAGTTCATTATAGCTTGTTTCAAGAGCTTTCCAATGATTTGCTTTATGTAGGCTTGTAAGTTTTGTACAGTGATAACTAGTATACTCCCTTAGAAAACTGTATCCTGATCAACTTAAAAATGCTGCCTGTCACCACTTCCCATTCACAGGTTGTGTAACAGAACCACACAACCACATTACGAGTGGGAAGTTTGTTTGTTGGGTCAAAAGTTCAACACCAACTGTCTGCCACTGATTCCAGTACACTGACCTCTACTCCGCCCATGGGGAATCTGAAGAATTCCTGCTTCCTGTGGTTATAATAATTACCCCACCCCCTTAATTAATGATGGAAAACAAACACAAACCTCAGTTTGTGCGTGCTACTGTGCGTGGTATATAAGCATTACAACCCTTTACCATAGCATTTTACTACATGTACAGCATGTAACCTCCGAGGAAGTTGAAGAAAAATGGAAATGAATTCTACTTAATCCATAGCCGAGTCATCATAACAATGTACTAGGATGTTGCAGAAGTCGATGATGTCTCAAATCAGTGCAACAAATATATATCTGTGGTGTTAGACATGAATATTATATATAATATTCATACATCAATTTCCACTTAATTGAAGGTAAAATGGCTCGAGAGAAGACAAACCACTCATCGTTGAGAACACATTCCTCTATCCAGTGTTCCACTAGTCATGCTATGAGGTGCACATGTTTGAGTGGATCAGGAATCAACCTTCACACCATCCACATGTTTGAGTGGATCAGGAATCAAATGTTGAAACCATCGTTTAGATTCTAGGAAAGTTCTAGGAAAGTACCACAGCGAGTTCTAGCCCGAGATACAAACTTTTGTGTGTTTGTATGTGTTTTTTTGTTGTGTTTTTTGCCTCCGCCATTTTTAAATAGGGGGTGCCTCTGGTTATATATAACAAACAGGGGTGACTCTGGTTATATATAACAAACAGGGGTGACTCTGGTTATATATAACAAACAGGGTGACTCTGGTTATATATAACAAACAGGGGTGTATATAACAAACAGGGGTGACTCTGGTTATATATATAACAAACAGGGGTGACTCTGGTTATATATAACAAACAGGGGTGACTCTGGTTATATATAACAAACAGGGGTGACTCTGGTTATATATAACAAACAGGGGTGACTCTGGTTATATATAACAAACAGGAGTGACTCTGGTTATATATAACAAACAGGGATGACTCTGGTTATATATAACAAACAGGGTGACTCTGTTTATATATAACAAACAGGTGTGACTCTGATTATATATAACAAACAGGGGTGACTCTGGTTATATATAACAAACAGGGGTGACTCTGGTTATATATAACAAACAGGGGTGACTCTGGTTATATATAACAAACAGGGGTGACTCTGGTTATATATAACAAACAGGGGTGACTCTGGTTATATATAACAAACAGGGGTGACTCTGGTTATATATAACAAACAGGAGTGACTCTGGTTATATATAACAAACAGGTGTGACTCTGATTATATATAACAAACAGTGGTGACTCTGGTTATATATAACAAACAGGGGTGACTCTGGTTATATATAACAAACAGGGGTGACTCTGGTTATATATAACAAACAGGGGTGACTCTGGTTATATATAACAAACAGGGGTGACTCTGGTTATATATAACAAACAGGGGTGACTCTGGTTATATATAACAAACAGGGGTGACTCTGGTTATATATAACAAACAGGTGTGACTCTGGTTATATATAACAAACAGGGGTGACTCTGGTTATATATAACAAACAGGGGTGACTCTGGTGTATCCACATGCACCCTAACTTACCGGGTGGTGACTGTTCTGTCTGAATCTTGCCTCCGACACTCTGCGGAAGCCCTGGGTATCAATGTGGGAGGAGTCGTGACGCAAGAAGTACTCCTCCCACAGCTTCAGATGACGCAAGTTAGTGGTTGGGAAGATGCAGGTTGGCTGGAAAAAAAGCACAAAACACACACAGAAACCGTACATGATTTGCTGCCCTATATAAACACATGGGGCTAAACCAGGAACTCGCTAAGGCTTTCCTAGATCGTACAGCCCAAAAGTCTGCCATAGAAGCAAACTTAGTGTACAATTTTATCAGTGCATGCAGCACTGTTGAGTCTTGCCTCATCATAATGGTAACTATGACAACACCACCAACTGTAAAAAAGGTACTGTAGCTGTGTGATACAAATAATAGCCTCCCTCCAGTAGTGGCCTATAGCAGTAGCTGTGCGATACAAATAATAGCCTCCCTCCAGTAGTGGCCTATAGCAGCTGTTGTGTGATACAAATAATAGCCTCCCTCCAGTAGTGGCCTATAGGAACCAGCAGTAACTCCACCGAGCACAGCCTGGGAATCAGGGGTAACTCCACCCAGCACAACTAGGGGCCTGGGGACCAGGGATAACTCCACCCAGCACAACTAGGGGCCTGGGGACCAGGGGTAACTCCACCCAGCACAACTAGGGGCCTGGGGACCAGGGGTAACGCCACCCAGCACAACTAGGGGCCTGGGGACCAGGGGTAACTCCACCCAGCACAACTAGGGGCCTGGGGACCAGGGGTAACTCCACCCAGCACAACTAGGGGCCTGGGGACCAGGGGTAACTCCACCCAGCACAACTAGGGGCCTGGGGACCAGGGGTAACTCCACCCAGCACAACTAGGGGCCTGGGGACCAGGGGTAACTCCACCCAGCACAACTAGGGGCCTGGGGACCAGGGGTAACTCCACCCAGCACAACTAGGGGCCAGGGGTAACTCCACCCAGCACAACTAGGGGCCTGGGGACCAGGGGTAACTCCACCCAGCACAACTAGGGGCCAGGGGTAACTCCACCCAGCACAACTAGGGCCAGGGGTAACTCCACCCAGCACAACTAGGAGCCTGGGGATCAGGGGTAACTCCACCCAGCACAACTAGGGGCCTGGGGACCAGGGGTAACTCCACCCAGCACAACTAGGGGCCTGGGGCCAGGGGTAACTCCACCCAGCACAACTAGGGGCCTGGGGACCAGGGGTAACTCCACCCAGCACAACTAGGGGCCTGGGGACCAGGGGTAACTCCACCCAGCACAACTAGGGGCCTGGGGACCAGGGGTAACTCCACCCAGCACAACTAGGGGCCTGGGGACCAGGGGTAACTCCACCCAGCACAACTAGGGGCCAGGGGTAACTCCACCCAGCACAACTAGGGGCCTGGGGACCAGGGGTAACTCCACCCAGCACAACTAGGGGCCAGGGGTAACTCCACCCAGCACAACTAGGGCCAGGGGTAACTCCACCCAGCACAACTAGGGGCCTGGGGACCAGGGGTAACTACAACTAGGGCCAGGGGTAACTCCACCCAGCACAACTAGGGGCCTGGGGACCAGGGGTAACTCCACCCAGCACAACTAGGGGCCTGGGGACCAGGGGTGCTCATACAGACTATCATCCAAGTGCACCTCACTAATCCGCACAGCTAGCGGGCTCAGATTACATTTAAAAACAATTAGAAGCCAACATCGTCAGAAACAGCAAGGTATTTGGAGAAGTCTGCCATTTTGTTTAGCTAGCCAGCCTGGGGCAATACTTGGTCTTCCATCATCTGATCTGGTGAGTGCTAGTCAGCCTGGGGCAATACTTGGTCTTCCATCATCTGATCTGGTGAGTGCTAGTCAGCCGGGGGCAATACTTGGTCTTCTTAGAGTTGCCGACCCCTGCTCGTTCATGGTTGATCACCATCTTCCCACCCATCACCACCTCTGAAAGAAACTCTGCCTAACCCTATAACTAACTCTGCCTAACCCTATAACTAACTCTGCCTAACCTATAACTAACTCTGCCTAACCCTATAACTAACTCTGCCTAACCCTATAACTAACTCTGCCTAACCCTATAACTAACTCTGCCTAACCCTATAACTAACTCTGCCTAACCCTATAACTAACTCTGCCTAACCCTATAACTAACTCTGCCTAACCTATAACTAACTCTGCCTAACCCTATAACTAACTCTGCCTAACTCTGCCTAACCTATAACTAACTCTGCCTAACCCTATAACTAACTCTTCCTAACCCTATAACTAACTCTGCCTAACCCTATAACTAACTCTACCTAACCCTATAACTAACTCTGCCTAACCCTATAACTAACTCTGCCTAACCCTATAACTAACTCTGCCTAACCCTATAACTAACTCTGCCTAACCCTATAACTAACTCTGCCTAACCCTATAACTAACTCTGCCTAATCCTATAACTAACTCTGCCTAACCCTATAACTAACTCTGCCTAACCCTATAACTAACTCTGCCTAACCCTATAACTAACTCTGCCTAACCCTATAACTAACTCTGCCTAACCCTATAACTAACTCTGCCTAATCCTATAACTAACTCTGCCTAACCCTATAACTAACTCTGCCTAACCCTATAACTAACTCTGCCTAACCCTATGCCTAGCCTAACCCTATAACTAACTCTGCCTAACCCTATAACTAACTGCCTAACCCTATAACTAACTCTGCCTAACCCTATAACTAACTCTGCCTAATCCTATAACTAACTCTGCCTAACCCTATAACTAACTCTGCCTAACCCTATAACTAACTCTGCCTAACCCTATAACTAACTCTGCCTAACCCTATGCCTAACCCTATAACTAACTCTGCCTAACCCTATAACTAACTCTGCCTAACCCTATAACTTTTATCCTGGCCCCTCCCACCTGCTTGCTGGGAGAGTAGTCGTGATTGAGGAGGATGTCCTTGTCGGCCAAGAGGTGGGCCCACAGAGAAGGGCTCCTGGCGTACAGGGACAAGTGATGTCGCTCACGATCACAGTTGCAGAGGAACGTACCAAACCTAAAGAGAGAAGAGCAGAGGAGTGTAAAAACTTGCACCCCCTCCACTTCCTCCACCCCCTTCACTTCCACCTATCACACCCCTCCACTTCCACCTACCACCCCCCTCCACTTCCACCTACCACACCCCTCCACTTCGACCCCCTCCACTTCCACCTACCACAACCCTTCACTTCCACACCCCTCCACTTCCACCTCTTCTTCACTTCCACACCCCTCCACTTCAACCAAACAACAAACAATAAACAACTAAAATACCAAACAACTAAAACAAACAACTAAAACAACAAACAACTAAAACAACAAACTAAAACAACAACTAAAACAACAAACTAAAACACAAACAACTAAAACAAACAACTAAAACAACAAACAACTAAGACCAAACAACTAAAACAAACAACTAAAACAACTAAAACTAAAACAACAAACAACTACTAAAACAAACAAACAAAACAAAAAAATAAAACTAACTAAAAAAAACAACAACAAACTAAAACAACAACTAACAACTAAAACAACTAACAACTAAAACAAACAATTCAAACAACTAAAACAAACAAAAAACTAAAACAACAAACACAAACAACTAAAACAACAAACAACTAAAACAACAAACATCTAAAACAACAAACATCTAAAACAACGAACAACTAAAACAAACTAAAACACAACAAACAACTAAAGCAGGAAACGACTCAAATGACAAACAAACAACTAAAACAACAAACAACTCAAACAACTAAAAAACAATTAAAACAAAACGACTAAAACAAACTAAAACAAACTAAGCTAAAACAAACAACTAAAACAAACAACTAAAACAGCAAACTAAAACAACAAACAACAACTAAAACAATAAACTAAAACAAACTAAAACAACAAACAACAAACAAACGACTAAAACAAACGACAAACAAACAAAAACAACAAACTAAAACAATAAATACAAATAACTAAAACAACGACTAAAACAAAACAACTAAAACAACAAACAACTAAAACACCAAACAGCTAAAACAAACTCAAACAAACAACTCAAACAACAAACTCAAACACAACAAACAACTAAAACAAACAACTAAAAACAACTAAAACAAACAACTAAAAAACTAAAAAACAACTAAAAAAAACAACTAAAACACTAAATAACAAAACAACAACTAAAACAACAACTAAAACAAAAAACAACTAAAACAACAACAACAAACCAAACAACAAAAACAACTAAAACAAACGACTAAAACAACAGCAACAAAAAAACAAAAAAACAACAACTAAAACAACAAACAAACAAAACAACAAACTAAAACTAAAACAAAACAACAACAACAAACAACTAAAACAACAAACAACAAAAGCAACAAAAACACAACAAATGCTCACACACGCTAATTTTCTACATCCACGGCTAGGGGCTGCCTCACCATCCTGAGTTGAGATGCTCGGCAATGCGCAGAAGGTAGGTGGGGTTGAACTCAAAGCTCTTTGGAAAGAGTCTGAGAATTTGCTGCACGCAGTCCAGAAATTGAAGGAAGATGGGAGAACGCTCGCTGGGGAAGTCGGGGTGGCCCAGGCGGTGCTGAAACTTGTGCCCGAATGCCAGCCACTCCTTCTCCACTAAAATCTGTTGGCAAGTGGAGGTATGATATGTATGTGTGTGCACGCACATATGACATCACTAATGGAGTAGAGCTAGTATGTGTGTGTGCACGCACATATGACATCACTAATGGAGTAGAGCTAGTATGTGTGTGTGCATGCACATATGACATCACTAATGGAGCAGAGTGGCAGGCGTTGAGAGAATGAGGATTCACAAAATGCATCTACTGTCTGACACGCTAGGAGACATGCCGGTATTTCATGAATATGATGTCCAACTGAGCTGCATCCACAAACAATTAATTTTAAGCCCCTGCTAATTTTAACAACCTTAATTACGAAAGTCCCCCGCTCCACCTGCCTCTCACACACACACACACACACACACACGTGCACGCACACAGCCAATCCTAGTCCCAATTAATTAAGGCGCCTATAAGTTAAAACCACAACAAATTGTAACGAATTTGTAATCGCTGTAACTTTTCCCTTCTTTCCTCTGTGCAGTTAATTGTGGTTCAAAGTGATGCTTATGCTCTGTGCTTTCAATATGCTAAAGGTCTCTATAGGCACATTGTCTTGTAGTAAACAACCAGCAATATCAAGCCTCTTTGAGATGGAGGGAGGAACATCTCCACAGTGGAGTGCTACTGATTACACACCTAAGTGTGGACATATCTGGACATTGGGTCACAAAAAATGATAAATGAAGTGATCGCAGTTAATACCCGGTTACTTACCTGCACATGCCCAGTACACAGCTCTAGCAATATGGAAGTGATACAAACCTGCACATGCCCAGTGGACAGCTCTAGCAATATGGAAGTGATACAAACCTGCAGATGCCCAGTAGACAGCTCTAGCAATATGGAAGTGATACAAACCTGCACATGCCCAGTACACAGCTCTAGCAATATGGAAGTGATACAAACCTGCACATGCCCAGTAGACAGCTCTAGCAATATGGAAGTGATACAAACTTGCACATGCCCAGTGGACAGCTCTAGCAATATGGAAGTGATACAAACCTGCAGATGCCCAGTGGACAGCTCTAGTAATATGGAAGTGATACAAACCTGCACATGCCCAGTGGACAGCTCTAGCAATATGGAAGTGATACAA
>JAQNBH010000006.1:33373842-33647089 GCA_028752905.1 Cladorhizidae sp. MBARI D1340-BT2 | reverse complement strand
TCAACTAGCTGCACCAGTCTCCACCCTCACCAACAACTCCACATACATATGTAGCAATCAATACCTCAACTAGCTGCACCAGTCTCCAACCTCAACAACAACTCTGCATACATATGTAGCAATGAATACCTCAACTAGCTGCACCAGTCACCACCCTCACCAACAACTCCTCATACATACATAGCAATGAATACCTCAACTAGCTGCACCAGTCACTACCCTCAACAACAACTCCGCATACATATGTAGCAATGAATACCTCAACTGCACCAGTCGTCTAGCAAAGTCACTGCCCTCAACAACAACTACACAGGTATGTAGACCATAGGCACCTCACCAGCTCTGCCAAACTCTGCTTGAACTTCTTGCTAATGGCTGGCGATCCCTTTTTCTTTGACTTGAAGCGAAACTGGTGGCTTTGAACAGATGCTGGTCCACTCTTCTCCAGTTCCTGTGTCACCTCGGGAATGGTGGCAATGGAAGCCAGCTGCTTGTCCTCATCCATGGTGAAGATGAGTTTGACTATGCGGACATCGTAGCAGTGGATAGACATTGTCCTCAGCTTCTGCTTGCTCTGTTGCTTCCTGAAGATCTAACAAGACAAGAGAATGGAAGGAAGGGAGGAGAGGAAGGAAGAAAGGGAGGAGAGGAAGGAAGGGTGGAGAGGAAGGAAGGGAGGAGAGGAAGGGAGGTAGGAGAGGAAGGAAGGGAGGGATGAGAGGAAGGAAGGAGGGAGGAGAGGAAGGAAGGGAGGAGAGGAAGGAAGGGAGGGAGGAGAGGAAGGAAGGGAGGTATGAGAGGAAGGAAGGGAGGAGAGGAAGGAAGGGAGGAGAGGAGGGGAAGGAAGGGAGGGAGGAGAGGAAGGGAGGAGAGGAGGGGAAGGAAGGGAGGGAGGAGAGGAAGGAAGGGAGGAGAGGAAGGAAGGGAGGAGAGGAAGGAAGGGAGGAGAGGAAGGAAGGGAGGAGAGGAAGGATGGGAGGGAGGGGAGGGAGGAAGGAAGGAGGGGGGAGGAGGGGAGGGAGGGAGGAGAGGAAGGAAGGGAGGGAGGGGAAGGAAGGGAGGAGAGGAAGGAGGAGGGGAGGGAGGAGGGGAGGGAGGAGGGGAGGGAGGAGGGGAGGGAGGAGGGGAGGGAGGAGGGGAGGGAGGAGGGGAGGGAGGAGGGGAGGGAGGAGGGGAGGGAGGAGGGGAGGGAGGAGGGGAGGGAGGAGGGGAGGGAGGAGGGGAGGGAGGAGGGGAGGGAGGAGGGGAGGGAGGAGGGGAGGGAGGAGGGGAGGGGAGGGAGGCTTACCACAGTCTCATAGCCAGTTTCAATGTACATGATGTTATTGAGGGCAATCCAAGTGCTGAGATCTGTAGCAGAGGAGGTGTGGCGAACCGACTTGGGGCTGTTGTTGGAGAGGATTATTAGTCTAGGGAGGGGAGAGGAGGGGTTAATAACTAGGGAATGGAGAGAAAAGGGTTAATAACCAGAAGAGTGAGTGGAGAGGAAAGAGTAAATAACTAGAGGAATGTGGTGGGTTTGTAAAGGGTTAACTAGTAGAGTGGAGAGGGAGAGGAAAGGGTTAAAACTAGTAGAGTGTGTGTATGTCTGTGTGTATGTGTGGGGGGGGGGGGGGGGGGGGGGGGGGGAAGATGTGCTAAGTAGCTATATATGCACTCCAGTGCCTAACACATGCACATGGATTGTGCTAAAGCTTCACAATCTAAAATAAAAAAATAAATTCAAGGAGGGGTTTCCAAGGAGGGGGAGAAAATGCCCCCCCCCCCAAACATAAAATGGTAAATAAAAAAGTGAAATAAAATAAAGCATACACTGAACGCTCTGAGCTCTGACCCCGCTAGGCCAGCTGACCTGTAGTTGGTGAGATAGACCTGTGCCACAAAGTGATTGGAACTGACGCTGACAAACACGTCAGAGAAGGCCATCTCCGTGCGCTCCGTGCGTCCGGGTATCTCAACCCTCTCCTTGCCACTCATGATGGGCAGGTGGTAGCCTCGTAGCCTGCAACGTCGGTATAGGTACGAGTTCATCAGGTTGTTGTCGACGATCTGGAGAGTGCAGGGTGTAGACAGCGTAGAAGGAGAAGGGGAGGAGGGAGGGAGGAGAGTGGAGATGGGGAGAAATGGGGAAGTGAAAGTGTGACAAGTCGGAGTGAATCAGAAGGGGGGATAAGTGGTGAGAACAGGAACAAGTGAGAGGTAGGTGCTGTTGAAAATAGCGAGAATGGATGGGTGGAGTTTGACAAGTTAATTTAATGTAGGATACGTTGTAGCACGGGCATCAAGCACATGTAAGTGTGTGTGTGAGTGTATGTGTGTGAGTGTAAGTGTGTGTGTGTGTGAGAGTCTTTGTGTGAGTGTGTGTGTGTGTGTGCACCCAACATTGCATTGGTCAGCTCTTTCACAAGTGCTACAATATTATCTCAACATTTGCAGCTTCTGTATTGAAGGTGGATCAGACAGGCTCCACGAGGGGGGGGGAGGACCGAGGGGGAAGAGGAACGACACATGTGTGGGCATGTACACACACACACACACACACGACTATTAACAGCTGCTGTTTACAAGAAGGTGTGTGACTCGTAAAGACTTCAGACAAGACAAGAACTTGTTTTAGAATTTTTATGTTCTTTTGATCTGATGGGTATTCAGTACCTATACACCAGTATATTATATATACCAGTAAATACACCAGTATATTATATATACCATTAAATACACCAGTATATTATATACACCAGTAAATACACCAGTATATGATATATACCAGTAAATACACCAGTATATTATATATACATGTACCAGTAAATACACCAGTATATTATATATACCAGTAAATACACCAGTATATTATATATACCATTAAATACACCAGTATATTATATACACCAGTAAATACACCAGTATATTATATACACCAGTAAATACACCAGTATATTATATACACCAGTAAATACACCAGTATATGATATATACCAGTAAATACACCAGTATATTATATATACATGTACCACTAAATACACCAGTATATTATATATAACAGTAAATACGCCAGTATATTATATATATACCAGTAAATACACCAGTATATTATATATACCAGTAAATACACCAGTATATTATATACACC
This sequence comes from Cladorhizidae sp. MBARI D1340-BT2, assembly GCA_028752905.1. Taxonomy (NCBI): domain Eukaryota; kingdom Metazoa; phylum Porifera; class Demospongiae; order Poecilosclerida; family Cladorhizidae; species Cladorhizidae sp. MBARI D1340-BT2. Next base: position 33,643,959 of record JAQNBH010000006.1, on the reverse strand, counting down.
AGTAAATACACCAGTATATTATATATACCAGTAAATACACCAGTATATTATATATACCAGTAAATACACCAGTATATTATATATACCAGTAAATACACCTGTATATTATATATACCAGTAAATACACCAGTATATGATATATACCAGTAAATACACCAGTATATTATATATACCAGTATATACACCAGTATATTATATACACCAGTAAATACACCAGTATATTATATATACCAGTATATACACCAGTATATTATATATACCAGTAAATACACCAGTATATTATACATACCAGTTAAAATACACCAGCATATTATATATACCAGTAAATACACCAGTATATTATATATACCAGTAAATACACCAGTATATTATATATACCAGTAAATACACCAGTATATTATATATACCAGTATATACACCAGTATATTATATACACCAGTAAATACACCAGTATATTATATATACCAGTATATACACCAGTATATTATATACACCAGTAAATACACCAGTATATTTATACACCAGTAAATACACCAGTATATTATATATACCAGTAAATACACCAGTATATTATATACACCAGTAAATACAGCATATATAATGATATATATAGTGTATGTGTGTGTTGTGTGTGTTTGGTGCGTGTCTGTGGTGTGTGTGTGTATGGTGTGTGTGTATGTGTACCAGACCTGTGTGGCCCACCATACAAGGGGAGCTTTAGCCACGAGAGCTTCAGGTTCTGGTTAACTTAATACCATTCTGTGCAGGCTGCCTTATTAAAGCTCATATATGCAAGCAGCTGGCCAGTGAGGCCTCTAGCCCAACTCTATCAGCAAAAAAACCCACCACAGTTACTGAAATGGCAAGATTTACAGAGTGAAGTGTCATCCTCAGGTTTGCAAAAAACAACAACAAAAAGAAAAATAGTCACTACTGGTGAGTGAAGCGAGCCCTCGGAGGGGAATGAAGCAAGCCCTCAGGAGGGAGTGAAGTGAGCCCTCAGGAGGGAGTGAAGTGAGCCCTCAGGAGGGAGTGAAGTGAGCCCTCAGGAGGGAGTGAAGCGAGCCCTCAGGGAGGAGTGAAGTGAGCCCTCAGGGGGGAGTGAAGTGAGCCCTCAAGGAACAAGCCCTCAGGGAGGAGTGAAGTGAGCCCTCAGGAGGGAGTGAAGTGAACCCTCAGGGAGGAGTGCAGTGAGCCCTCAGGAGGGAGTGAAGTGAGCCCTCAGGGAGGAATGAAGTGAGCCCTCAGGGAGGAGTGAAGCGAGCCCTCAGGGAGGAGTGAAGTGAGCCCTCAGGGAGGAGTGAAGTGAGCCCTCAGGGGGGAGTGAAGTGAGCCCTCAGGGAGGAGTGAAGTGAGCCCTCAGGGAGGAGTGAAGTGAGCCCTCAGGGAGGAGTGAAGTGAGCCCTCAGGAGGGAGTGAAGTGAGCCCTCAGGGAGGAGTGAAGCGAGCCCTCAGGGAGGAGTGAAGTGAGCTCTCAGGGAGGAGTGAAGTGAGCCCTCAGGGAGGAGTGAAGTGAGCCCTCAGGAGGGAGTGAAGTGATCCCTCAGGGAGGAGTGAAGCAAGCCCTCAGGGAGGAGTGAAGTGAGCCCTCAGGGAGGAGTGAAGCGAGCCCTCAGGGAGGAGTGAAGTGAACCCTCAGGGAGGAGTGAAGCGAGCCCTCAAGGAACAAGCCCTCGGGGGGAGTGAAGCGAGCCCTTAGGAGCGTGCCCTCAGGGAGGAGTGAAGTGAATCCTCAAAGAACGAGCCCTCAGGGGGGAGTGAAGTGAGCCCTCAGGCGAGAGTGAAGTGAGCCCTCAGGGGGGAGTGAAGTGAGCCCTCAAGGAGCAAGCCCTCGGGGAGGAGTGAAGCAATCTCTAGGGGGGAGTGAAGTGAGCCCTCAAGGAGCAAGCCCTCGGGGGGGAGTGAAATGAGCCCTCAGGGGGGAGTTGGATGGAAAACTTGGTACAGTCGTGCATGGCATATCTACATTTCTATGCATTCACTGAACGTTCACCTGTTAGAGATCACTGCCTTCAATAACATGGGAGTGATCATCATAGTGAAGGGAACGATCAAGAGAACACACTGCAGCAGATTCAAAGCTAGACTGACCTGGCTGCGCTGCACACAAGTGAGAGCTGGCTGCACGGTCAATAGCTGATGCCACCCTTTACCAAATAGCAGAACAAGCCAGCCAGAAATAAGACAAACAACAAACCCGGACCCTAACCTCCCGCAAGCCCCTCCCCCCCATAACCACCTTCCCACACAGGCCCTCCTACTATATAAAGAGTAAATTTGCTGCACGGGCAGGTCAGAACTAGCTGCATGGCTGACACGAATGGAGGTTGGACACATCAATATGCTCTAGCTTTTTCATTTTCTTCAATCACTATTCAATGCTTAGCATTCGTTACTAGAATGCCTAGGTCCTGCTTCATGGGGAGCACACTACTGGGTGCCTAGGTCCTGCTTCATGGGGAGCACACTACTGGGTGCCTAGGCCCTGCTTCATGGGGAGCACACTACTGGGTGCCTAGGTCCTGCTTCATGGGGAGCACACTACTGGGTGCCTAGACCCTGCTTCATGGGGAGCACACTACTGGGTGCCTAGACCCTGCTTCATGGGGAGCACACTACTGGGTGCCTAGGTCCTGCTTCATGGGGAGCACACTACTGGGTGCCTAGACCCTGCTTCATGGGGAGAACAGCTATGGGTGCCTAGGCCCTGCTTCATGGGGAGCACACTACTGGGTGCCTAGACACTGCTTCATGGGGAGCACACTACTGGGTGCCTAGGCCCTGCTTCACGGGGAGCACAGCTACTGGGTGCAGCTGACATACCTGCCTAATGAAACTACTGTATCATGTTTCCAAGCTGGTGTGACATCGAGTTATAACAGCAATATGATCGGTGATCATACTTGCACTTCCCGGTTCTTGTCTAGGCAAAGGCAGGAGTCCACCCTGCTATACACATGTGTACTGCATGTACATACAGTATATAAATACTGATGTCCAGGCAGGAGTCCACCCTGCTATACACATGTGTACTGCATGTACATACAGTATATAAATACTGATGTCCAGGCAGGAGTCCACCCTGCTATACACATGTGTGCTGCATGTACATACAGTATATAAATACTGATGTCCAGGCAGGAGTCCACCCTGCTATACACATGTGTACTACTGCATACATACAGTATATAAATACTGATGTCCAGGCAGGAGTCCACCCTGCTATACACATGTGTACTACTGCATACATACAGTATATAAATACTGATGTCCAGGCAGGAGTCCACCCTGCTATACACATGTGTACTGCATGTACATACAGTATATAAATACTGATGTCCAGGCAGGAGTCCACCCTGCTATACACATGTGTACTGCATGTACATACAGTATATAAATACTGATGTCCAGGCAGGAGTCCACCCTGCTATACACATGTGTACTACTGCATACATACAGTATATAAATACTGATGTCCAGGCAGGAGTCCACCCTGCTATACACATGTGTACTACTGCATACATACAGTATATAAATACTGATGTCCAGGCAGGAGTCCACCCTGCTATACACATGTGTACTGCATGTACATACAGTATATAAATACTGATGTCCAGGCAGGAGTCCACCCTGCTATACACATGTGTACTGCATGTATATATATATACATACAGTATATAAATACTGATGTCCAGGCAGGAGTCCACCCTGCTATACACATGTGTGCTGCATGTACATACAGTATATAAATACTGATGTCCAGGCAGGAGTCCACCCTGCTATACACATGTGTACTGCATACACATACAGTATATAAATACTGATGTCCAGGCAGGAGTCCACCCTGCTATACACATGTGTACTACTGCATACATACAGTATATAAATACTGATGTCCAGGCAGGAGTCCACCCTGCTATACACATGTGTACTGCATGTACATACAGTATATAAATACTGATGTCCAGGCAGGAGTCCACCCTGCTATACACATGTGCACTGCATACATACAGTGTATAAATACTTATCGACAGCTGAGAAACGTAATGATATGCTCGCTGTTACATGGTTTAGTATGTCCTTGGTGGCTGGGCTGGTTTCCTTGCACTCGATACGTACAATGAACACCCATAGCTCAGCTTTGATAGAAGCCCTTCCTTCCTTACTTACTTCTGTCTCTTCTTTCCTCCCTCCCTCCCTCCCTCCGTCCCTTCCTCCCTCCCTCCCTCCGTTCCTTCCTCCCTCCCTTCCTTCCCCCTCCCTTCCTTCTTCCCTTTGAATAGTTTGAAACAGCATAAAAGCATACTATTGAAGTAGAGTCATCGTGAGAGAATTTGAGGATATGTGTACATGTATGCTACAGCTCCATCTAGGTATCTCTTGAAAAAGCTCCTTTTAGCCATAAATGAGAACTCCCCTTGTGACAAGCACGTTATTGGAATCCTCCATGGGACAGGTGCTTAGGCACATTGGAAGAATTGCAACTCCATCAGCCATGCATGAGGAGTTACATGCACATCAACAGCTGCTAGAATACTGGGAAGAGGACTAGAGGTGACCTACGACTAGTCCTAGCCTTAGCAAGAACCCATCAGGGAACTAGGGAGAATTTTAGCTATGTACATGTATGTAATAGTAGCCGTGACAACCACCAGTGATTCTTGCCTCAATGTTTTGTGAAGTGTGTTGCCTTGGTGACGAGGTCACTATGCATGTGTAGTACCGGGAGTGGACTATTTTCAACAAAAGCAAAGATTATACTCCACAGCAAGATAGCATATACAATGTCTAACAGAGAAAGGCAGTGCAGGTATGTACTACATAGCACTTACAGTAACAGCTTAGTGTGCACCTAGCCCAAGAACAATAAACAGTATAAACTGCCTGAATGAAGGGAAAAGTCCATTTCTCCTAGTCAAGATGGAGTTTAGATAAATAGCTGTGGTAGATTACGCAGATGACCACAAAAGGTAAAGAAATCACACCTAAAGATCACACATGTAGTTCATACATGCATGTAGTGCTGGTCCCTCAAGACACACATAGGGCTGGTTCCTCGTAGGGCTGGTTCTTCGTGGCACATGTGGGGCCGGTTCCTCATGGCACATGTGGGCTGGTTCCTCATGGCACATATGGGGCCAGTTCCTCGTGGTACTGGTTCCTCATGGCACATGTGGGCTGGTTCTTCATGGCACATGTGGGGCCGGTTCCTCATGGCACATGTGGGCTGGTTCCTCATGGCACATGTGGGACCCGGTTCCTCATGGCGAGAATGTAACAAAACCCAGCATTACATCATGACATGAGCATTGTTAGACTCATTGCTCTAGCCATAATCCTAGCACTAGAAAATGCCGTCGTCCTAGCCCTAGCTAATGTCCTGGTCCTATCCCCAGCTAATGCCCTAGCCCTAGCTAATTCTATCCCTAGCTAATGCCTTAGCCCTAGGTAATGCCCTGTCCCTAGGCCAAGTTACTGCACTGGTCCTAGCTATTGCTAGAGACCCCACCATTGGCTAATGCCCTGGTCATAGCCCTAGCCATTGCTAACCGCCTACTCCAGTATTAGTATGGAAGGTGTCATCATGACGATATGCTTGTGACAATATGAAAGGGGGGGGGGGGAAAGGGGGGAGGAGAAGTAAGCCATTAGGTGGTATAGACCAGTGGCTAGATACTGAAAAGGTCCCCCCCCCAGTCTATATAACCTGCACTCTGATTTTATGTTAGTTCAAACATAGTTATTTACAAAATGACTTGATATACATGCATTATCCGGTTGCATGTATGGTATATCAGCAATTCAAAATGGCCGATGTACGCCATTGGCCAAAATGTTTTCTTTTGATCAAATTGATTAAAAAACCATGTGCAATATCAATTTTAACTAATTTTGGGTCAAGGAATTCATTAGAAACACAATTTATCCATTTTAAAGTCATCTTCATTGTAAAATTACAATATGAATTATGATGTGGTCATGGATGCATTCAAACTTAGTCTGATTTGTAGTAAGTATCCTCATAGCTACATATTAGGACTCTTCATTTCATTTTGGTTTGACTGCTGGCAGCTAACCAGGATTTCTTCTAGGTCAGTTGGCATCATCTCATTGTGAGTTCACTGGAAACGCAGTGAGCCTTGCTCTAAGACCCAACCATGTTTCAATGGAGATGGAATTTGTGGAGATTTGATCAGTGCTCTCCACCAAATGTATGTTTGAATGTGTATTTTGAGACTAGATTGGCAAGGTGGGAATAGGATGATATCTATGCCAATGTCAGTGCTCAGTAGTCCTTTAGATTTCCTTGTTGAAAAGCGTTGGAAGAAAAGATTAAACCTGCAGCTATTGATACAAGATGTGGTCTTCGAGCCATATATACCACATGTAAATTTCTCCAACACCTTATGATCCTCTTCAGTGACAATTTCATGCATGCCCAGCTGGCCAAAAGTGCTACCAAAAGTGCTAATGAATGCAGGATCACTCAGCATTTTCTTGTAAGGCTTGACTTTCCCCTTTCCCATAAATGCACTTGTAGTGTCACAGTCGGTGAATGCATGAAAGCCTAGGACTGCTTCACTAACACTGGCACCAATGTGATGTCGCACTGCATTGATATCGATCCTCCTCCTTTTTTTAACCTGATTGCTGATAAGACCATCATAGGTCAGCAGTGAGTACAACTCAACACCATCACTCGTCAATTCCCAGCACTCTTTACCTAGAGTAAACATGACCTGGCGACCCTCTAGCCTAGAGGCATATTTTGGAGACTGCCATTCCTTCAAGATAAACTTTGAGAGCTGGCTCTTGTTCAGATTGTTCGACAAGAAGCTTTTGAAATCTCAACGGACTTAATTGATGCCTGAATGTAGGTGTCATTTACAAAATTGACACGGTGAGTTTTAGGCAAGGTATTCCACAATTGCTCTGCTAGTTCCTCAAAGGTTCTTGGAATGATTGATTGAGCCTGGATGTGTGCTGCAACATCAATGATGGTAGCAGCATTATGTGGTCTCTCACTTATCTGGAAGTCCCCTTCAAGATGATGCAGGAGTGTTGATTTGTCTGTTTTCAGTGGGCATCCGCCTGCAGTTGCCATACTCCAAGGAATCACTCCAAGTTCAATTGACAATGCTTTCTCCAAACTGATGTTATGTTGAGCAGATAAAAGGACGAGCTGCCGAAACAAATTGCGCTGAGCTTGTATAGAAATACATTTGTTCTTTGCTTTCTCTCTGCTTGCTTTGGAATGTCAGACGGTTCCTCTTCTTGATTGGCTCATGAAATTTTACAAAGCCTCCAGATATTCGCAGTTCCAGGAAGTCTTTCAATGCTCTCTCTCCAGGTGTATCATCAAGGAGGTCGACGACTAGTTCTTGAGATGCAGGAATTCCAGAGGAAAGGCATACAATAACGTTTTGTCTCTCAGTGTCAAATGGATTGATATAACTTTTGATCGTGTTCATATATAGTCCTTAACTGCCTCTTCAGACGTCCTAATTTGTGCTGCCCTAACATCTTTGCGGAGATGCTTAGACTCTTTCTTTTTCATGCATTTCAGCAATCTCCAACAATGTCAAGAATCCTTGAATCGGAAGCAGCAGCTTCAAATGCAACTTCATTTGCAGCACCTTGTGGAACATGACTGGAATATATATACTAGTTCACTGAGGTAGTTTGGTTGCCAGAATTTGATGGTATGGCCGAAGTATTTCATTAGTTTAGCCTTGAGTTTGTATGTTTTGTAGTCCTGACTATAGAATCTAGGATGATAACATGGCAAATATTCAAGGTATCTCTCCCTCAACATTGTGATACGTTATACGTGTGCTCCCTTCATGATTTGATTATCCACATGTTCACATACATGGTGAGTTTAGGATCTTGATTTAACTCTTTAATTTCAGACTCACGTGACTTAGAAGCTAACTTGATCAGTTTATCAAACTTTTGGTTATGCTTTTTCACCCTCTTACAACACAAGAAGCAATGATCCTGAGGAAGTAGAGTTGATGTGTTGGATTTGCTTTTTTTGCGAGGATTTTTAACCTCATCACATTCAATCTTCAATCTCACTATGTTTTCGTTTAGTAATTCTTGAAGTTGATATGAAACGCTGATAACACTTACGATGGTAGCCATGCCTATGATTTACAATGCTATCAGGGATGCCTTCACATCATAATACTGCCACACTGCTCAGAGTCTTTTTGCCAATTAACTGACGGATCCTTGCAGCTTTTTGTATTGATTCAAAGATTGCTTTGCTAACTGAATCCTTGCATCCTGGTGTATGACAGATAATACAATCTGGTTTCTCATCAGCCATTATTACCCACCTGGAACAATTAAAAATTACACAAACTCTAGTAGCTAGTCTACAACAGCTAACTAATGGCTGCCTCACCTTGCTTTCAAGTTTCAATAAATTCTGAAGATTATAATGTGCAACATCAATTATACAAATTATCTGTATATTTGAACCTTTATATACAACTAGTCCACAGAGAAGGACCCTGGTAACACAATAAGCTGGCTAACAATGAACAGGCTATATACTAGCCAAACAAAGGTAGCTAACAGACAAAAGACTACTGAGCATGCAAGATTGAATACAGGATGCAGTTAATTAATTAGTAAAACAAAACCAAGTCTATTCATAAGTTACTACTAATAAAAAGAAACGTACATGAAAAAAACATAAATCAGAAGATGCAAGTTGATACTACTATCCAATTGACACTGCCTAATTAATTACGAATCTATGCAAACTTAATCAACTGCTATTTTTAACCTCACCAGTGGCCATATTTTTTTTACAATGAAGACCTCAAAATGGACAAATTGTGTCTCCAATGAATTTCTCCAATACCAAATTATATTACACATATTTACACATATTTTACATCAATTGGATTTAAAAAAAAGTATTTGTATCAAATTTAGCCAGCAGTACACAGAGGCCATCTTGGATTGCTCATTTACCATACTTGCAACCAAAAATTTCATGTATATCAAGCATTTTTGTAAACACCAGGGCTTAAACTAACATAAAATCACAGTGGCAGTTATATAGACTGGGGGGGGAGGGGGGGTTTCGGCAGCCCTTGGACTAGTAGGTCTGGCTAGAAACTGAGAGCCCAGATGAGCTTCCCCACTAAACAATTACACAGCACCACAGGTGGTCAGTCTAGACTAAAACCCTGATCAGTGAGTGTTCTAGCAGGTACAGCTGACTGTAATCAAATCTCAAACCAATAGTCACTCTCAAAATCTAGTGGCCATATTAGGACCTAGAAAGCAGCTGTTTCAATACAGTGAACAACAGTGTTGTGTAGCAAGTGCATTGTTTATGCACAGAGCACTTACAGTTGAAGCTTTGAGCTTTCAGGCTGATATCATGCATTGTTAATATAATAACACCAGGGTTTAATTAGTTATAGCCACTAATACACTGCTGGAATGAGCCCAAGGCTATAAAGGGAAGAAAGCCATCAAGAATTAAAATTAAAAATTGTTTCTCGATTGAGAGACTTGTCAAATCCTACAAGTGCCAGCGGCTCTAGTTAGAAGGAGCTCACACTTTAGTGTAGTGTCAGGTATGCCTCTCAATTTAGTTTCATGAGACACAATGTACGCACCTCGAATGTTGTTGACTAGCAAGGCTTGTGGTTTTCCTGCACCTTTTGAGGGGAGCCAACAAGCCGGGGGAGCATGCTAGTGACAGGTAGAGCTCTTGAGAGGAGCCAACAACCCGGGGGAGCATGCTAGTGACAGGTAGAGCTCTTGAAGGGAGCCAACAACCCGGGGGAGCATGCTAGTGACAGGTAGAGCTCTTGAGAGGAGCCAACAACCCAGGGGAGCATGCTAGTGACAGGGAGAGCTCTTGAGGGGAGCCAACAGCCCGGGGGAGCATGCTAGTGACAGGGAGAGCTCTTGAGAGGAGCCAACAACCCGGGGGAGCATGCTAGTGACAGGTAGAGCTCTTGAGGGGAGCCAACAACCCGGGGGAGCATGCTAGTGACAGGGAGAGCTCTTGAGGGGAGCCAACAACCCGGGGGAGCATGCTAGTGACAGGGAGAGCTCTTGAGGGGAGCCAACAACCCGGGGGAGCATGCTAGTGACAGGGAGAGCTCTTGAGGGGAGCCAACAACCCGGGGGAGCATGCTAGTGACAGGGAGAGCTCTTGAGGGGAGCCAACAACCCGGGGGAGCATGCTAGTGACAGGGAGAGCTCTTGAGGGGAGCCAACAACCCGGGGGAGCATGCTAGTGACAGGGAGAGCTCTTGAGGGGAGCCAACAACCCGGGGGAGCATGCTAGTGAATTTACACAACCTCCATGCTTGTGAGATTTACACAACCTCCATGCTTATTTTGATCCAACAAACAATATGACAGACGACACAAATCCACTTCAAAAATACCATGCATCTTGGTACCAAAGTGCATGTAATAATCTTAGCTTCTATTATTTGGTACCAAAGTCCAATGAATCCGGTTATGTTAAGGCGGGACTGTACGTCAGCACCACCAAAGTAGTATAAATCGCCAAAACTTTTTTAAATTCACTCTATAGCAGATAATTTTCCCCCCAGTGTGTTCCTTATTCTTTGTGCATTCTAATGATATGTTGAATGTCTCTGCAGACATATTTTCTCGGAAGATACATCAAGATCCCTAAAAAAAGTTGACCTAACTTGCAGAAAAGTTCATAACTGCCCTAATTATCAAGAGCAAAGTCCCAGATTTGGTCAGCTGGCTCAATCTGTGCAGCATGAACAGATTATCAATAAACGTTGTGATTTTTGAGTGGCAGGCCACCACTTTTGCAAACCGAAAACACCAGGGAAAATCCCAAACCTTACACTTCAAATCACCATAACTTGCCAGCACTTACAGTAATTAAAAATTTGTTTCATGTGAAGAGCTATCCAGTGATATATTATATAAAAAATTTTTTAGTGAAGTGTAGGAAAGTTATGAGGGCTTTACGGCAAAAAAAACACAAGAAACAAAATAAATATATAGTCCAAGTTAGGGCAATGAAATGTTTGGGTTTACAATGAAATATCATAAGATGTGTTCTTTCTTGATCTGTTACATGGACAAAAACCAACATAACTTTGAAATGGAGCATCCAATGCATCTCCAACTTTGCAAAGGGCTAGAGGATAGATACAACAACAGTTTCAAAGAAGAAGAAAAAAAGAAGGGGGGAAAAAGTCTAGTTTTTGACGTACATTAAGGTACACAGACACTGACAAACATACACACAAACAAAACAAATTTCCACTTTTGGCAAGCCAGAGTCCATACCCAACTAGCTTTCCTAAATTACCACGGGAGTTCCCCTTGTCTGGTGACCCCTGGACACAGTTAATAATCTAAGTCGGAGAGGATGGGGTGTGTGTGTGGGGGGGAGGGGGGGCAGATACACACAAATAATTCTTTCCTGCCCCCCATCATGACGTCCAATCAAAATACACCACAAGCATCATGACAATGCTATGGTGATTTCTAACACACTGGCATCGATGCAAAACCAAGCAGGTTGGCAAGACATCGCCAACATCAGATCCTAAGCACACCTTCTCCATTTCTAATTTCTCCCTCTTACATGCACTATGAAATATTATGTGCCTCAATGCCTCACAGCTGGATGACGGCTACACCCTGCCCCCCGCAGTTACGTTCATATCATGTGACTTTTCAGTCCACCTGGGAGTCACATGATCACCGGGAGGAATAGCACTGAGGACGTCACTGAGACGAAAGCCACCCATCCCTACCAATGAAGCTCTAACATATCCATTTTCAGAATGCACTCTAATCCATCAGCGTACCCTTTTCTTGTCCACTGAGAGGGAGACCTCCAACATCACAGCTCCATCGACGCAGTCCTTCGCGGTGCGTTTGCGGAGAGGAAACCACTCCTCCTGAGGGTTCACGAGGCGCACTTCCCGCAGAGGGACCATTACCTGTCCCATGAAGTCATCCGGGTTCATGGTGTCATGGTCCCACATGTCCAACACAAGGTAACCCGAGAGCTCGAACTCCAGGCCATCTGAGGGGAATGGACACAGGAATCACGTGGGTAAGAAAACAGAGCAAAAACAAATCTAGAAAGGGTAAACCAAAGTCATGACTGAATTATGAGATCCTATTATGGTACTGAAGGTAAACATGCAAGCACGCACACACGTACGCACACACACACACACACTGGGGCTGGTGCCATTGTGTTGGACTCACTGACTAACTTCCAAGGCTCGTTACACAAGCCACAAGTTCACTTTCAACCATGAAGACGAGAGAGAAACAGCACTGAACTCTCTAAGTTCATATGAAAACTCAAACACACATGCAGGGCAACATGAAGTGGTGCATCACAGACAGAGCACCATCCTACTCAACTATACCAACCAAAACACTGCAACTTACATACATGTAAGTGTATGCCTCACAGAGAAACTCCACATCATCTACTCAGACAAACAAATAACTCTAAACAAACGATCTGAATTCCTCTCAAAGTGCAGGCACAATTCGTTCCTCAAAACACACATCGACACTATGTCCTATCAATTGTTAAGCTGTTGATCATCACCCTATCTACATAGCCACCATGGCTCCTCACATGTACCCATCTCTCATCTCAGTTCCTCATTCTCCCTGATGATTGCTCACACACACAAAAACTATATATAGGACTTGGCAATTCCAAAATTATCACTAATTATAATGATAATAATAACTAGCAAGTACCCACAGAAACTCTGCGAGGGATATGTATTGTGGTTGAGAGTTGTTAATTAGTTATCTTATCATTTATATATTTATCAGGTGCTTAGGATTATGAAATGTTATCACAATTCCTTCAAGAAGACCCTTACATATCCACCATTGTGCTGTAGTCTATTCTTGTGTGTTTGTGAATCTATTAACCAACCACTTTCAGTACAATGATAATATAACAACAACAACAATAATGTCGCACATACTACATCAGACTTTACAACTACGTGATAGTTATACGTGTAAGTTAAACACTGCACCATGCAACACTTCAAAAGAACAACTAGGGCAAAAAAGGCATGGGCTCCCCCCCCCCCCCTGGTCCAACAATATTCAAAACTTCCCCAGCTCCTCTGAGTAGAAGGGAGACTTAAGGTTAGCCTGCACTGACATGTAAGAAGGGTATGACCATGACCAGGACGAGCTCTGATTCTAACCACCTACATTGCATCATGGACTTCCCCCCATCCACACCAACCAAGGCCATGGGCTGCCTGCCAGCCACTCACAGCAGCCAGACATCTTGGAGCAGGGCCTGACTGATTCTAACCACCTACATTGCATCATGGACTTCCCCCTATCCACACCAACCCAGGCCATGGGCTGCCACTCACAGCAGCCAGACATCTTGGAGCAGCCGATTGTAACCACCTACATTGCATCATGGACTTCCCCCCATCCACACAGGCCCAAGCCATGCAGCACTCACTACAGCTTGACTAGGTTCTTTCATCATCACCAATAATAACCAATAATAATAATTAATAATAATAATAATAATAATAATAATAATAATAATAATAATAATAATAATAATAATAATAATAATAATAATAATAATAGTAGTAGTAGTAGTAGTAGTAGTAGTAGTAGTAGTAATAATAATAACAATAATAATAATTATTATTATTAAAAAAATAACAACAACAATAATAACAACAACAATAATAAAATTAAAACAACAACAATATATTAAAATGGTTTTTGTTGTTTCTCGTGTTCTATTCTTCTTGAGTCCATGTACAAGCATACCAGCTGCAACAGCTGACAGGCAGTCCTTCTCAGTGTCCACCATAGTCGGATCTTGGCTGCTGGTCACCTTCCTCAAACAGGGAGGGCAGTAATGCAGCATCCTCATCCATTAGATACATATTGGCTTGCTGGCTTCATCCAGTTCAGAGGTAACTCTAGCTACAGTACTGTATTCAACAGCAAGCAGGCTTCGGAAATAGGCTAGGCCTTTGAGGTAGTGAAGCCACCTCCCCCCTCCCCAGCATAAGTGCAGAAGAGCTTCAAGAAGCTGAAGATTTGGCACGTCAGAGGCAATCATTTTCTGCCATTTTTCAATATAAAAAGCCTCTGCACTAGCGAACACACACTCCCCATACAAAATTGGGGTGTGGCCTTCAACAGATCAGCCAGACCTTCACCGCCACCTTGTATGTACAGATATGTATATTGCTAATTAGTGTAAATCTAAAATTTGCACTACCACTGCTGGAACTGCAGACCACCATCACCACCTCACTGCTGGAACTGCAGCCCATCACCACAACCACCTCACTGCTGGAACTGCAGCCCATCACCACCACCACCTCACTGCTGGAACTGCAGCCCATCACCACCTCACTGCTGGAACTGCAGCCCATCATCACCACCACCTCACTGCTGGAACTGCAGCCCATCATCACCACCTCACTCCTGGAACTGCAGACCACCACCACCTCACTGCTGGAACTGCAGACCATCATCACCACCACCTCACTGCTGGAACTGCAGACCTCACCACCACCACCTCACTGCTGGAACTGCAGACCTCACCACCACCACCTCACTGCTGTAACTGCAGCCCATCATCATCACCACCTCACTGCTGGAACTGCAGCCCATCACCACCACCACCTCACTGCTGGTCAGACCATCACCACCACCACCTCACTGCTGGAACTGCAGCCCATCACCACCACCACCTCACTGCTGGAACTGCAGACCATCACCACCTCACTGCTGGAACTGCAGACCATCACCACCACCACCTCACTGCAGGAACTGCAGACCATCACCACCTCCACCTCACTGCTGGAACTGCAGACACTACCACCACCTCACTGCTGGAACTGCAGCCCATCATCACCACCTCACTGCTGGAACTGCAGACCATCACCACCTCACTGCTGGAACTGCAGCCCATCACCACCACCACCTCACTGCTGGAACTGCAGCCCATCACCACCACCACCTCACTGCTGGAACTGCAGCCCATCATCACCACCTCACTGCTGGAACTGCAGCCCATCATCACCATCTCACTGCTGGAACTGCAGCCCATCACCACCTCCACCTCACTGCTGGAACTGCATACCATCATCACCACCGCACTGGAACTGCACCTCACAAGGTGCGAGGGTTTGGAAAGTGAAATGCTCCTGGTACAATTCAGAATTAGTACGATTAGCGCAAGCTCATAAGCACAGACACACCCACCCACATACACATAGTCTATTCCCCAGTAGGAATCTCCCCTCCATCTGCGATCACATCAAAATCTTGACCTCGTTTATACTCTCAATAAACTCTCAGTTGGCATTACGAAATTACAATGAATTCCTGGTGAAGGCTAGAGCATCTAGTCGAAACGTCGAGAGAGTATGAATTCAAGTTGAACATTCAGAAGTCATTGCAACTATCGTTTATATTTTAACCGTTTTTCATTGATCAGACACAAACACAGTGTCAAGCTGCAGTGTGATTGGATATTAAAGTAAGCAAACTATAACTACGCTGGAACAACAGCCTGCAGTGTGGTTGGATATTAAAGTAAGCAAACTATAACTACGCTGGAACAGTGTGGTTGGATATTAAAGTAAGCAAACTATAACTACGCTGGAACAACAGCCTGCAGTGTGGTTGGATATTGAGGGGTGGGTCGATACTAGAAAACAGTAGGGGCTAAAAACATGTGGTTACCACTTTATAGCTCCATAGATTCTGCACACTTCATGGTATGCACTTGATATATAGCTCAAAAGATAAAACTCTCTGTGTGCTCTTTTGTGATACAAAAACAGTTTTCATAGGTGCAATTATACCCAAGGTACTGGAGCGTACCTCAAAACCTGAGTGCCTGATTTTCTCCAGATTGCCAAGTGCTAGACAGCTGAAATGAGCACCAGTGGCATGTTTTTTCATTAGGCGCTAAAACGTGAGTATGCATGGTTAGGAAAATGAATTTCCTTAATTAAAATTCCTTAAAATTTATTTTCCTTGACCCGTACTCAAGTTGTAGTGCCTAATGTTAAAACATGTTGTATGTAGTAGGGCTTCCTCTAGCCAGGCTAACGTTGTTTAGCACTTGTGTTGCAAAATTAGGCACTCGGGTTTTGAGGTCCCCCACCCCCACTTTAGCTCCAATACCTTGGGTATAGTTGTAGCTATGAAAAAATGCTTTAATATCAAAAGAAAGAGACCTATCTTTTGAGCTAAATATCAAGTCCACACCATGCAAAATCTATGGAGCTATGTATAAAGTGGTAACCACATGTTTTTTTTTAGAGCCTACTACTTTATGGTGTCATTCCCCATTGAAGCAAGCAAACAACAGCTACGCTGGACTAGGTGCAGATCAACACCTCGAGCAAAGTAAACCAGCCTGGAGCACCTCCTTTCTGAAAAGTGAAGCGACTCAGGGAGTGTTTCCCAATAGGTAAAGTGCCCGTGCAGCTTTCCTCAGCAGAACAACTTCAAGAAAGAGTGGGAGTGACCAGAAAAAGACTGCCAACGACTGCAGTCAAAATGAGCACTTGTGATCACCGACTTATTTCTATCGTACAAAAAGCCATACACCCCGACAACCATTCATTCATAATAACATGCAGATCGGACTGAATTCAGAATATACAGTATATCATAATACACACACATACCTATATGCACGTGCACACACATACATACATGCACACATACCTACATGCACATACATATAGATGTACACATACCTACATGCACATACATATATGCACACATACCTACATGCACATACATATATATGTACACATACCTACATGCACATACATACATGCACACATACCTACATGCACATACATATATACATGTACACATACCTACATGCACACACACATATGCACACATACCTACATGCACATATGCACACATACCTACATGCACATACATATGAATATGTACACATACCTACATGCACATACATATATATGTAACATACCTACATGCACATACATATATATATGTAACATACCTACATGCACATACATATATATATATAACATACCTACATGCACTTACATATATATATATGCACACATACCTACATGCACATACATATATGCACACATACCTACATGCACATACATATATGCACACATACCTACATGCACATACATATATGCACACATACCTACATGCACATACATATATATATATGCACACATACCTACATGCACATACATATATGCACACATACCTACATGCACATACATACATGTACACATACCTACATGCACATACATACATGCACACACATACATACCTACATACACATACATATATGCACACATACCTACATGCATACACAGATATATACATACATGCATGCACATACATACATTCATGCATACACACACACACACAAGGCGCGTGCTACTGGTATATCCACTCACCAAACGTGTGCAGGAAGGGACTCAGGTCGGATGCATTGAAGATAAACGTTTCATTCCACATAGGCTCGAGGGTGGTGAAGCAGATCTCTGTCCTGTACACTCTGGTATCTGTCCCTCCCAAGTACACGGCACAGAAAGGATCAGACTTCCCGTTGAAATCCTTGGGAGATAACTCCGATGCTCTAATAACTGCGAGATCAACACACATCAGAATGTTGAATGTTTACATGCTAACTAGTTACTCCCACTTTTCTATATTAATAGCAAGGCCAATCTTACTGACTGTGCTTGGATACTTAATAGAGCAACTTCTTAATTAGAGGCTATAAGGTAATGAAGGGTCTCTTTTTTTTAGGGGGAGGGGGGGGGGGGGGGGGTGAGAGGACGGACAACAATTCTTGCCTCACTCCTCCTCCACCTACAAAATCTGCTTCGTAATGTTCTATAGGACCAGCTCATTTTTACAAATAACAGAGCAGGGGAGTAGTCCTCTCTGTGCATCTTAATAACAGGGCAGGGGAGTAGTCCTCTCTGTGTATCTTAATAACAGAGCAGGGGAGTAGTCCTCTCTGTGCATCTTAATAACAGAGCAGGGGAGTAGCTCTCTCTGTGCATCTTAATAACAGAGCAGGGAGTAGCCCTCTCTGTGCATCTTAATAACAGAGCAGGGTAAGTAGCTCTCTCTGTGCATCTTAATAACAGAGCAGGGGAGTAGCCCTCTCTGTGCATCTTAATAACAGAGCAGGGGAGTAGTCCTCTCTGTGCATCTTAATAACAGAGCAGGGAGTAGCCCTCTCTGTGCATCTTAATAACAGAGCAGGGCAGTAGTCCTCTCTGTGCATCTTAATAACAGAGCAGGGGAGTAGTCCTCTCTGTGCATCTTAATAACAGAGCAGGGGAGTAGTCCTCTCTGTGCATCTTAATAACAGAGCAGGGGAGTAGTCCTCTCTGTGCATCTTAATAACAGAGCAGGGCAGTAGTCCTCTCTGTGCATCTTAATAACAGAGCAGGGGAGTAGCTCTCTCTGTACATCTTAATAACAGAGCAGGGCAGTAGTCTTCTCTGTGCATCTTAATAACAGAGCAGGGGAGTAGTCCTCTCTGTGCATCTTAATAACAGAGCAGGGCAGTAGTCCTCTCTGTGCATCTTAATAACAGAGCAGGGTAAGTAGCTCTCTCTGTGCATCTTAATAACAGAGCAGGGGAGTAGTCCTCTCTGTGCATCTTAATAACAGAGCAGGGGAGTAGTCCTCTCTGTGCATCTTAATAACAGAGCAGGGCAGTAGTCCTCTCTGTGCATCTTAATAACAGAGCAGGGGAGTAGTCCTCTCTGTGCATCTTAATAACAGAGCAGGGGAGTAGTCCTCTCTGTGCATCTTAATAACAGAGCAGGGTAAGTAGCTCTCTCTGTGCATCTTAATAACAGAGCAGGGGAGTAGTCCTCTCTGTGCATCTTAATAACAGAGCAGGGGAGTAGTCCTCTCTGTGCATCTTAATAACAGAGCAGGGGAGTAGTCCTCTCTGTGCATCTTAATAACAGAGCAGGGTAAGTAGCTCTCTCTGTGCATCTTAATAACAGAGCAGGGCAGTAGTCCTCTCTGTGCATCTTAATAACAGAGCAGGGGAGTAGTCCTCTCTGTGCATCTTAATAACAGAGCAGGGGAGTAGTCCTCTCTGTGCATCTTAATAACAGAGCAGGGGAGTAGTCCTCTCTGTGCATCTTAATAACAGAGCAGGGGAGTAGTCCTCTCTGTGCATCTTAATAACAGAGCAGGGCAGTAGTCCTCTCTGTGCATCTTAATAACAGAGCAGGGCAGTAGTCCTCTCTGTGCATCTTAATAACAGAGCAGGGGAGTAGTCCTCTCTGTGCATCTTAATAACAGAGCAGGGGAGTAGTCCTCTCTGTGCATCTTAATAACAGAGCAGGGCAGTAGTCCTCTCTGTGCATCTTAATAACAGAGCAGGGGAGTAGTCCTCTCTGTACATCTTAATAACAGAGCAGGGGAGTAGTCCTCTCTGTGCATCTTAATAACAGAGCAGGGGAG
Source organism: Cladorhizidae sp. MBARI D1340-BT2 (assembly GCA_028752905.1). Lineage (NCBI taxonomy): Eukaryota > Metazoa > Porifera > Demospongiae > Poecilosclerida > Cladorhizidae > Cladorhizidae sp. MBARI D1340-BT2. Next base: position 33,624,420 of record JAQNBH010000006.1, on the reverse strand, counting down.
TAGTCCTCTCTGTGCATCTTAATAACAGAGCAGGGTAAGTAGCTCTCTCTGTGCATCTTAATAACAGAGCAGGGGAGTAGTCCTCTCTGTACATCTTAATAACAGAGCAGGGCAGTAGTCCTCTCTGTACATCTTAATAACAGAGCAGGGGAGTAGTCCTCTCTGTGCATCTTAATAACAGAGCAGGGTAAGTAGTCCTCTCTGTGCATCTTAATAACAGAGCAGGGCAGTAGTCCTCTCTGTACATCTTAATAACAGAGCAGGGGAGTAGTCCTCTCTGTGCATCTTAATAACAGAGCAGGGTAAGTAGTCCTCTCTGTGCATCTTAATAACAGAGCAGGGGAGTAGTCCTCTCTGTACATCTTAATAACAGAGCAGGGGAGTAGTCCTCTCTGTACATCTTAATAACAGAGCAGGGCAGTAGCTCTCTCTGTGCATCTTAATAACAGAGCAGGGTAAGTAGTCCTCTCTGTGCATCTTAATAACAGAGCAGGGCAGTAGTCCTCTCTGTACATCTTAATAACAGAGCAGGGGAGTAGTCCTCTCTGTACATCTTAATAACAGAGCAGGGGAGTAGTCCTCTCTGTGCATCTTAATAACAGAGCAGGGTAAGTAGTCCTCTCTGTGCATCTTAATAACAGAGCAGGGCAGTAGTCCTCTCTGTGCATCTTAATAACAGAGCAGGGTAAGTAGCTCTCTCTGTGCATCTTAATAACAGGGCAGGGTAGTAGTCCTCTCTATACGTCTAAATCCAGCACTCCTTTACTTTCTGTTTCATTTTCACTGACAACATTTCATGAATCAACCTCAGAGAGTATATATATACATACTGTATATTCTCTAATACGAACCGCGGTTACCATTTACTTCCGTCCAATCTACCTGCCGTTACTATTGCTACCATTGATTGCAGCTGTAAAGGAGTTCAAAAAACCTGTTTGGAGGATTGCTAATCCTTTGGGTGCCTGTGGCTCAACGGTTGGGTACCCCGCCCGGAAAGCAGAAATTAAGGGGTCAAGCCCTGCTTGTGTCCAGAATTATTTATAGGTTGTCTTCAGTTCTTAGTTTATTAAAAAGGTGCAATTATTAGGGCGTGTCTTTTTGCTATTTGCCTCCATGGTTACAATTGGAGGGGCAATTACAACTGGAAGGGTGGTTACTATAACCTAAGCTAAGGGGCTACAATTAGAGGGGCGGTTCCTAATAGAGGAAATACGGTATATTTATATATGAAGGATATGTATCCATGTTCTCCTTGTGCCCCAAGCTAAATCCCCTGTGAGACACTGACTAGAGCATGTGGGCACTTGACTTAAAGGTCGGCCTGCTCCTTGTTCTAGCTGCAGAAATTCATGTTGAGGTAGATGAGAGAGCAAGTACCGGCTATCACTAGAGCAGGTACAGGCTAACACTAGAGCAGGTACATGCTAGCACTAGAGCAGGTACAGGCTAACACTAGAGCAGGTACAGGCTAACACTAGAGCAGGTACAGGCTAACACTAGAGCAGGTACATGCTAGCACTAGAGGTACAGGCTATCACTGTCACATTAGGACAGATTGTGACCAATATTTGTCACAGGCCTGATAGCTGCTTCTGCACATCTGTCACCTTTGAACTGCCTGTAGAAGGGACTTTGTTGCATTTCCGACTCCATGGGAACGGCATTTAATATTCATAAACTAATGCTGGTATTATAGCCATTCATCAGAGTGCAGAGCGCAGACGGAATCTTCCACATACGTTAAGCTCTAGTGAGTCTCTACTCCATGGCCATTTATCAGAGTGCAGATGGAATCTTTCCCATACGTTCCAAGCTCTGGTGAGTCTCTACTCCATGGCCATTTATCAGAGTGCAGATGGATACTTTCCAAGCTCTGGTGAGTCTCTACTCCATGGCCATTTATCAGCACACAAAATCTTCCTTATAAGTTCCAAGCTCTGATGAGTTGGAGCTTGGAATCTTCCTAGAAGTGCATTACCACATCTTGGTGATGTCTCTAGTCAGTGCAAAGGATTTTGCCACACTACTCCAGCAGGAATGAACATTTTCCATGGACACTTTGAATGGGAGGCACACTCTAGACTGGCAGGTGTACCCAGCAACTCTGCGGCTCCATCGGGGATGCTGCAATTGCTGAACACGTGAACTGTATACTAGACCACGTCTGATCTTGCTGTCAAACCCAGCCCTTGATCTCGAGGAGTTTTGCTTGACTTTATCATAAAAAGCAAGGTATATACACTATACACCAAGTCCAAGTGTAGCAACCATCAAGCACAGTGGAGTGGACCCACAGAGCTCAAGAACCCCTTGGACCCTTCAGGCTAGGTGTGTTCTAATTAAATCCCTGGACCCTCGAGTGTGCTCTACCCTCACAGAAGTACAGTATCAGCCTTGAAGCATTCATTGCACTTCACTAGGCAAGTACTTTAATAAGACAAGATTTCCACAGGCAAGTACTAACTATTCCTGTAGAATAACAGTGTAATGTTGCAGGATTACATTATAATTACACATGTAGTGTACCACAGAGTGTAGAACTAGAGTGCATGCACACTCATAGTCCTACAAGTACTACTGGGTAGCCAGAGCATAGACTACAGTGCATACTCATAGTCCTACAAGTATACTGGATAGCCAGAGCATAGACTACAGAGCATACTCATAGTCCTACAAGTACTACTGGGTAGCCAGAGCATAGACTACAGTGCATACTCATAGTCCTACAAGTATACTGGATAGCCAGAGCATAGACTACAGTGCATACTCATAGTCCTACAAGTACTACTGGATAGCCAGAGCATAGACTACAGAGCATACTCATAGTCCTACAAGTACTACTGAGTAGCCAGAGCATAGACTACAGAGCATACTCATAGTCCTACAAGTATTACTGGGTAGCCAGAGCATAGACTACGGAGCATACTCATAGTCCTACAAGTATTACTGGGTAGCCAGAGCATAGACTACAGTGCATACTCATAGTCCTACAAGTATTACTGGGTAGCCAGAGCATAGACTACAGAGCATACTCATAGTCCTACAAGTACTACTAGGTAGCCAGAGCATAGACTACAGTGCACACTCATAGTCCTACAAGTACTGGGTAGCCAGAGCATAGACTACAGTGCACACTCATAGTCCTACAAGTACTACTGGATAGCCAGAGCATAGACTACAGAGCATACTCATAGTCCTACAAGTACTACTGGGTAGCCAGAGCATAGTCTACAGTGCATACTCATAGTCCTACAAGTACTACTAGGTAGCCAGAGCATAGACTACAGTGCATACTCATAGTCCTACAAGTACTACTGGGTAGCCAGAGCATAGACTACAGTGCATACTCATAGTCCTACAAGTATACTGGATAGCCAGAGCATAGACTACAGTGCATACTCATAGTCCTACAAGTACTACTGGATAGCCAGAGCATAGACTACAGAGCATACTCATAGTCCTACAAGTACTACTGAGTAGCCAGAGCATAGACTACAGAGCATACTCATAGTCCTACAAGTATTACTGGGTAGCCAGAGCATAGACTACGGAGCATACTCATAGTCCTACAAGTATTACTGGGTAGCCAGAGCATAGACTACAGTGCATACTCATAGTCCTACAAGTATTACTGGGTAGCCAGAGCATAGACTACAGAGCATACTCATAGTCCTACAAGTACTACTAGGTAGCCAGAGCATAGACTACAGTGCATACTCATAGTCCTACAAGTACTACTAGGTAGCCAGAGCATAGACTACAGAGCATACTCATAGTCCTACAAGTACTACTAGGTAGCCAGAGCATAGACTACAGTGCACACTCATAGTCCTACAAGTACTGGGTAGCCAGAGCATAGACTACAGTGCATACTCATAGTCCTACAAGTACTACTGGGTAGCCAGAGCATAGACTACAGTGCATACTCATAGTCCTACAAGTATTACTGGGTAGCCAGAGCATAGACTACAGTGCATACTCATAGTCCTACAAGTACTACTGGATAGCCAGAGCATAGACTACAGTGCATACTCATAGTCCTACAATTACTACTGGGTAGCCAGAGCATAGACTACAGAGCATACTCATAGTCCTACAAGTACTACTGAGTAGCCAGAGCATAGACTACAGAGCATACTCATAGTCCTACAAGTACTACTGAGTAGCCAGAGCATAGACTACAGAGCATACTCATAGTCCTACAAGTATTACTGGGTAGCCAGAGCATAGACTACAGAGCATACTCATAGTCCTACAAGTACTACTGGGTAGCCAGAGCATAGACTACAGTGCACACTCATAGTCCTACAAGTACTGGGTAGCCAGAGCATAGACTACAGTGCACACTCATAGTCCTACAAGTACTGGGTAGCAGTGTAGAACTACATGCACACACATACCTCTAAGCAGGAGAGCACATTTTGCTCTTCCTCACACTGATCAATTTGGATGTCGGAATTTGGAACGGGGAAGATGCCCTCACCATGTCCCAGAGTGTCTGTGTTCATAGCAGTTACCAGGTGCTGCCACCCAGGGGTGTTTGGAGGGCTTGTAGCCATCCGGGGCTGAGCCCAAGATTCTTCTATATGGGGTCTGTGTAGCTAGTTTTAACTGTAGCCTAATGTTGTGCCGCTAGTTTGCTCTAGCTGGCCTAAGCCAGATATGTCATCAGATGCTAACCTGTCTCCAGTCTCCTCGGGCTAAGACTTTCCAGAGTGTGAAGAGACTGTAACTGTTACTGCTGCGACCTCTTTCACAGTAGGCTTGGAGGTTTTGTTGTGTTTATTTTTCTGAAAGAACTCTATATTTGGCTGTCTCTCTCTCTCAACTGTGTGACACTGCAGCAGCAAGTCATTCCTCTCATTAAGGTGGGGGGAGGACTCTGTGTTTGTCTCTCTCTCTCTCAACTGTGTGACACTGCAGCAGCAAGTCATTCCTCTCATTAAGTCAATAAGGGCAAAAGTACCAGGCACTGAGGCTGAGGCAACGTGTGGTAAAATAATAACAACAACAACAATAATGCAACAACAACAATAATGAAATAATAATAATAATAATAATAATAATAATAATAATAATAATAATAATAATAATAATAACTATTACTATAATTGTTTTTATTGTTATTATTATTATTATTATTATTATTATTATTATTATTATTATTATTATTATTACTATATTATTATTATTATTATTATTATTATTATTATTATTATTATTATTATTATTATTATTATTATTATTATTATTATTATTATTATTATTATTATTATAACTATAACTATTATTGTTATTATTATTATTATTATTATTATTATTATTATTATTATTATTATTATTACTACTATTATTATTATTATTATTATTATTATTATTATTATTATTATTATTATTATTATTATTATTATTATTATTATTATTATTATTATTATTATTATTATTATTATTATTATTATTTTTATGGGGGGAGGGTTATTATGGGGTTAGGGTAGGAATATTTTCCCAGGACAGGGGAGATGGGGGGGGGGGGGGGATGGAGGAGGAATATATATGCTTGAGTTCAATCAAGTGGAATTGAGTGTGTTAGTTTTTTCAAGGGATAAAAATTGTGTTTTATTTTGTGTGAGTGTGCGGCAAAGGCAGTATACATATAGGGAAGCAATAGCAGCACAATCACGTTTATACACACACTGGTAGCAACACTCACCATACACACACACACCACGCACAAACACCACCACACACATGCACCCACATTACATACAGGTATACCACATTCATACATGCACCCACATACACAACGTAATGGCACCCATACCAGACATGCACGCAGCATGCACACACACACGTACAATCACCCTCAGGCTCTAAGTGTTGTGAACAAGCTTCCTGTATGAGGACGACCACTCCTCTGGGAGTCTCTCCAGTCCAAGAAGATTTGAATCTCTTACAGGCCAAAACATCCTGCATTGCCATTGAAAGCACAGAGGGTTGCTTGCAGAGGGAAGATGGTTCCCCCTAACCCTCTGCCTCATTTCTGTATAAATCCCATAAATGCTCTTCGGATATGTAGACACAAATCAATGTGGAATTTCTTCCACAAGCGTGTGACAAGGTGGCAAATGCCTTCACACCCACAGACAGTTAAAAGTGTGGTGTAAGTTGTCTGGCACGCTAGGAGCTGAGTCAGCAGGGAGGGGGGGGGGAAGGGGTATAACACGAGAACTCTCCGGTTTGTTAGTCTTCAAGCCCCCTCCCTGTGTCTTGTCGAGACTGTTGAATCACACATCATATTTGTGCACTCTCTAGGCCACTAGTCCTGTTGTCCAGGCATAGGACGGCAGTGTTCACATGCACTCGTCTTTTAATTTCAGCTACTAAAAGGTTTTTGGCGCATGCTACTCCAGTTTTTACCCCTCCCAAGAGCAGGGCTTGGTTGCACAAGGCAGAGGTGTAGAACTATGGTGTCAGGGTTAGTGCCTACACACTAGGTGCCCACTACCCAGGGCAGGTTGAGGCAGCAGGCTGCACTCTAAAGGCCAACACGACGCTGGCTGAGCGTTGCATTGCATTGTGTGTTGTCAATTGATCTTTGACCCTATACATTTCGAACCACGCTCAACAAAGATTGACACGTGATAGTTCAGATTGGTCCGATGCTGCATTTCAGACGCTGGACCAGAAAAAAGTTCTAATCCAGCGTCTGAAACGCAGCGTTGGACCAATCAGTGTCCATCTTTGTTTAGCACAATTTGAGGGTCAAAGGTCAACTGACAACACCCCCCCCCCCAAGCAGCTGCAGCAGATTGTACCCACCAAGGGGAAGTTTGGAGTTACACCAGCCAGCTAGCCACTAGAGGTGAATGCGTAGCTTTCCATTATTCTACAGGGTTAGTACAAGCTTATACCAAGGTAGAACATACTACATGTTTTATGCACAAGTTGATACTCTTAACTCTTAAAGCTGTTCTCCTGCCTCTTGCTGAAGCTATTGATTCCTTGTACCGTGTAGCTGCTGGTGCTTCAGGAGCATAACCTTGTTGGCTTTATTAAAAATCAAAAAAAATCATAATGACGTTCAACTCCAGCAGTGGAGAAGTCACTTAGGCCATTCCAACCTTCCCAGACCCGTCAAAATAGACGCAATTATAGGCAGGTTATGCACTACCTAGCATCTGCACTTGGTGGCTAGGATAAGAATAGTATTCAAACCAGCAGCATCCATGTTACAGATAACTAGAGCTTTCCAGACTATTGAGTTGGTACAGAAAATGACACCATGGTGTTGCCTTTGACCCATGGAGTGACCCTGTCAAGTCTTGATAGGGTCACTCCAGGGGTCAAAGACAACACCACTTGACAGGGTCACTTCCAGGGGTCACTATATGAAGGGGGCACCATATGAATGCAAGTGGTGAACTTAGTCAATCCCTTTATTCTCAGTGCTGAGCACATAGCATAAAGCCTCATACTTGGGATACTTTGACTCGATCAGATTACATTTGCTGAATCAGGGCCTGAAATAAATGCAGCTGTAATTTTGTACTTCCTCTACGCCACATATCCTCCCTTCCCTCCCTCCTCCCCCCCCATACCCAGTAACAAAGGAAGGAATAAGGAATGCCAAAAGTGAATGAGTGCTCGATATTTAATGTTTGAAATAGAGCTGGTTTTAATGAAGTTGACCGGGTCTCAGGTGGCCTGCGCACCAGCTCATGATATGATCCCGGCCCTAGATCAGTCCATCCCCCACAAGGCACGTGCACACCATCTACCTTTTACATTTGTGCAGTAGGATTATCATATGGGACTACTGCGTGTACACCAGCAACCATTATCAATCGTAATTCACCCCAGTTACTAATGCTAATAACAACAACAATAATAACAACAACAACAATAATAAAATTCCTAGGTTGTTCACCCCAAACACCAGACACTATGCCTCCTTTCTACCTATCTTCCATCAATGATCGGTCTATCCCATGATCCATGTCTAGCATGATCCATGCCGTGATCCATGTCTACCATGATCGATGTCTTGTCCTGAACCATGTTTAGCCATTAACCATGTCTAGCCATGATCCACATCTACCAAGATCGATGTCTAGTCATGAACCATGTCTAGCCCATGAAACACGTCTAGTCATGAACCATGTCTAGTCATGTTCGATGTCCACGGACCGTGTCTAGTCATGAACCATGTCTAGCCATGAACCATGTCTAGTCATGATCCATGTCTAGTCATGAACCAAGTGTAGCCCGTGAGCCACAGTCTCGTCTTGTTGGAAAGGGTCTGACTACACGGGCATACCAAATGTGTTCCACCAACAGTGGCAGTTAACCAATTGACCCATGGTGTGTGTGTGTGTGTGTGTGTGTGTGTGTGTGTGTGTGTGAATGTTGTTCCTTTTGATAACAGTTCAAGCAAGCCCCACTGAGGTAAGCAAGCAAGAAAAAGCTCTATGCATTCTACGTCATGCTACATCTACGACAAACCTTATACCAAGGAAATCCATCCAGGAGTACATTCAGACTGGTTTCTAGTAAGCAAAGACGCCCTTGCAAGTTCCCTCAACAGAGGAGCTCCCGGAAGCTGCAGCCAAGGCGTAGAAGAGACCGTTTATGACTGTCATCTCCCCCCCCCCCCCCTCCCCCCTTATTTCTCACTCATCCTGGCAAAGCAGAAGCAAGTTTTTCTGACTGCTTTCTAATAATAGAGCAGTCTACTGAGCATGTGCAGGTATTAAAAAAAAAGATGTTTAGCTTTGCAAGGTTACTTTAATATATAGTATTTGTGAATGATGCCTGAGTTTGTGCCTGTAGGCACTTACGGTGGTCAATTGGCATGACAGACAGATATCTCAGTGATCGTTATAGAGGTGGAAAGAGCTCCTCGAGTATGGGAGACTGGAAAATGTACAACAAGACATTCGCTGCGTTGGCAACCGAGAAAACTTTGTGCTGGTTGCTTGCCGCTGATCCTTGTGGAATCACCTGCTCTCCTGGAAATAAAACTAAGGTTTCTTCCACGTTTTGGAGAAGAAAAGATATCAGAGCCACATGCAAGATGTACCTTCAAGTACGGTGCAGGCAGGGCCCATAATGGAATTAGTGCATTAGCGTGGCCTAGCTATCACAAGTGCATTGCTGCATAGTGGATTCAATATGTATATGTCTCTCTCAGCAAGCCCACTGATACATAGACCTTCTCTAGTCTATGGAAAATACACCTGGCCTATGATGACTATGTCAGAAACGTAGGAGCCATTGAGAACCACACCTGGCCCACACCTGGCCGAAGACAATCATGTCTGGAAAATGAGAACCAACCATGAACTAGCTATTTTACAAACTCTCCAAAACAACTCACGGACTGAGCTGCCTCTCAATCCTAGATATAAAAAATTAAAAAACATTCCAGCTGTAGCACCCTTCCCAGAGAGCTAGGCAGACACCTCACAGAACACCAGTTTCACAGTGACAAACTGCCCCTCATGTTTGACAACACACCACACTTTTAGGCAACTAACCCTACATTAGTCGTGTAAGAAGGTACACCACACTTGGAGCCAACTCAGTCACCGTATTAGCCCTATCGCCGTCACCCACAACATCATATTATAGACCACTTACCTTTTACTTGGAGCTTCATTGCAACGTAGAAACATCAAAATATCTCAGACGCAGATAGCTGCAAGCTAAAGCCACTCTGCAAAGCATAGATAGTAAACGGTTCGCTCATTGGCTTCAGAACCTGAGGCACCTAGACTTTGAGAGCACAGACCTTGAGCACTTGGAGCTCATTAGGTTTTTTTGCCGATGGGTGTGGTTATTCGTTTATCAAACACGCTCAAGGGGGCGTTTCTCTTTTCAAAGTGACAAAAATGGTTCAAAATAGCTGTGGTCGGTGAAGCGTCGGTGACCTTCCCCAACCTCTACCATCTATTGCATGCATCCTAGGTGTAGCACACTTTACTCTGCACTACGAGAGGAACGAGAGGAGAAGACGTATCTCACCATCGAGCTAACAATGGCAACCCAGGTTTGTAAATAACCATCATATTAATTATCGCTAAAACTAGCTGGATGCAGCTTGCTTGGCTCAGTTAGCTCTACAGCTAATTTGCACCAGGACTTGACGTTGAGGTAACTGAAAGGTGTTAGCTATTGTGTTTGCATTTGATTGCAGCGTTGCTATAGCTACTGGAAAATGCTGCAAGCATCTCTATTTGCAGGCTGAGATGGTGAATACACCTGTATAGAAGATAGCTACAAGTAGAATTATAGATTAGTTAGAACTTTGAATTATATAGAGATAGCCACAATTTTGAATTATAGATGCAGTGTATTATAGATGCAGTGTAATTATAGATGCAGTGTATAATTTATAAATTACAGATTAGCTTTAACTTCGAATTATGGATGTTGATATATTTAAAAATTATATTATGTAGCTATAATTTCGAAATATCTTCAAATTTCAAATTAGCTAGAAATTGACTATGCAAATGCTGAGTCCCTGCTATGTACATTGATGATGCATACCAAAATTTAAAAAACGTTCAGTTATGACTGTAGCCATAAAGTAGTGAGTTTGTTTAAGTCCAGAAACACTACTAGCGGCATTATCAACCATTTTGCATGCTAGAAAACATGCAAGGACAGAGTTATGACTGAGACACATGCTTGCTCATGTGATGGAGCACGCATAACTGAGGCTCACTGAGCCACATGTTTTCTCATGTGATCAGGTAGGTACATGACAAAAGCTCACTGTGAGCCTTGTGCTTGCTCATGTGATCAGGTAGCTACATGACTGAAGCTGACTGTGAGCCTTGTGCTCTCTCATGTGATCAGGTAGGTACATGACTGAAGCTCACTTTGAGCCTTGTGCTTGCTCATGTGATCAGGTAGCTACATGACTGAAGCTCACTGTGAGCCTTGTGCTTGCTAGGTAGGTACATGACTGAAGCTCACTGTGAGCCTTGTGCTTGCTCATGTGATCAAGTACCTACATGACTGAAGCTCACTGTGAGCCTTGTGCTTGCTCATGTGATCAGGTGGTAGCTACATGACTGAAGCTGACTGTGAGCCTTGTGCTCTCTCATGTGATCAGGTACCTACATGACTGAAGCTCACTTTGAGCCTTGTGCTTGCTCATGTGATCAGGTAGCTACATGACTGAAGCTGACTGTGAGCCTTGTGCTCTCTCATGTGATCAGGTAGGTACATGACTGAAGCTCACTGTGAGCCTTGTGCTTGCTCATGTGATCAGGTACCTACATGACTGAAGCTCACTGTGAGCCTTGTGCTTGTACATGACTGAAGCTCACTGTGAGCCTTGTGCTTGCTCATGTGATCAGGTAGGTACGTGACTGAAGCTCACTGTGAGCCTTGTGCTTGCTCATGTGATCAGGTACCTACATGACTGAAGCTCACTGTGAGCCTTGTGCTTGCTCATGTGATCAGGTAGGTACGTGACTGAAGCTCACTGTGAGCCTTGTGCTTGCTCATGTGATCAGGTACCTACATGACTGAAGCTCACTGTGAGCCTTGTGCTTGCTAGGTAGGTACAGGACTGAAGCTCACTGTGAGCCTTGTGCTTGCTCATGTGATCAGGTAGGTACATGACTGAAGCTCACTGTGAGCCTTGTGCTTGCTCATGTGATCAGGTAGCTACATGACTGAATCTGACTGTGAGCCTTGTGCTCTCTCATGTGATCAGGTAGGTACATGACTGAAGCTCACTGTGAGCCTTGTGCTTGCTCATGTGATCAGGTACCTACATGACTGAAGCTCACTGTGAGCCTTGTGCTTGTACATGACTGAAGCTCACTGTGAGCCTTGTGCTTGCTCATGTGATCAGGTAGGTACGTGACTGAAGCTCACTGTGAGCCTTGTGCTTGCTCATGTGATCAGGTAGGTACGTGACTGAAGCTGACTGTGAGCCGTGTGCTTGCTCATGTGATCAGGTAGCTACATGACTGAAGCTGACTGTGAGCCTTGTGCTCTCTCATGTGATCAGGTAGGTACATGACTGAAGCTCACTGTGAGCCTTGTGCTTGCTCATGTGATCAGGTAGGTACATGACTGAAGTTCACTGTGAGCCTTGTGCTTGTTCATGTGATCAGGTACCTACATGACTGAAACTGACTGTGAGTCTTGTACTTGCTCATGTGATCAAGTACATAGCTCAAAGTTTGCCGCTTTCATTAGCAAAATTAACCCCAACATGTGCCTGCATTGAGGTTCAATATATGTATCAATATATAATTTTCTGGGGCAGGTAGCAGGTAGGGGGGAGTTGGTCTGGAGAATGACCCCTAGCACCAATTATCTTTTTTATTTATGGAGGGGCCAAAATATATGATGCTCTCCACTTTCTAAAGTGGTGGGGGCATGGCCCCAGTCTCCCCTATGTCCTCCCTCCCTCTCCACATACACACACACACAAACACACACTTCCACTTCTTATATCACTTCCATTCTGATGCAATTTTGTATTAAAAGTTGTCAAGGTGAAAAGGTAATCAAGAGACCACAATGCTGAGCAAAGCACCCAGTAGCTATGATATAATAGATAAGTTGTGTGCCCAGTATACACAGTACTTGATCATGCAGCACTGCTTCCTGTCATGTAGAGGGACTAGGTGTTGGTTGTGATAGTGCTGTGTCAGGTGCTACTACACTGTCAGCAAAGTCGAGGACCATGTCCTTAGCTTGTATTACAGCAACCTACAGCCTGGCTGCATTTGATCTTCAGTTGTTGTTTTAGTTTTTTTTACATGAGAGTATCCCTTGGAACCATCTAGTGGTACATATAAATTAGCATTCTGATTTCAAAATGCTTCAGGGAAGAAGGGGAGTAAAACTAGACCTATTTGGAGGGGTTAGGGGGTGAGCGGGGAAGGGATATTTAGGATATTTCAGGCACAAGCCCCATCTCTGAAACACTGATATCTCTATGCCTTTTATTAGGAAATGGTCAATGTTTTAAGGATATCTCTGCAGTGTTTAGCTAAAATATCTATAATAATACAATAATAATATATCCATAAAACCTGGTTGTTTAGCAGCCCTGCTTCTAGTCAAACTTCCTAATGGCGAATATGTGCCTACTAGAGACATTGCTAAATAATGCACCCTATTGATTCTTCTACATATGGCTGCATAAATTAAAAAATTGCACGATAAAAAAACAACATTTTTTTGGTGCAAAAACAGAAGCTGGTCTTGTGAGCCAGACTAAGAAGGAGCGAGTTGTCTGAAGTATAATCTCCCTGGACACCATCATTGGTACTACTAGGCCAGAGTTGAGAAAATGATCCTTGGACAGTTAGATCCTCTTCTTCCTTGAATGTTCAGTGGCCATCTTAGTATGTATGTGCCGAGTCTATGTATGCACAAAGTCTTAGTATGTATGCACAAGGTCTTAGTATGTGTGCGCTGAGTCTTAGTATGTATGCACCGAGTCTTAGTATGTATGCACAAAGTCTTAGTATGTGTGCGCTGAGTCTTAGTATGTATGCACTGAGTCTTAGTATGTATGCACAAGGTCTTAGTATGTGTGCGCTGAGTCTTAGTATGTATGCACTGAGTCTTAGTATGTATGCACTGAGTCTTAGTATGTATGCACTGAGTCTTAGTATGTATGCACAAGGTCTTAGTATGTATGCACTGAGTCTTAGTATGTATGCACTGAGTCTTAGTATGTATGCACTGAGTCTTAGTATGTATGCACCGAGTCTTAGTATGTGTGCGCTGAGTCTTAGTATGTATGCACTGAGTCTTAGTATGTATGCACAAGGTCTTAGTATGTGTGTGCTGAGTCTTAGTATGTATGCACTGAGTCTTAGTATGTATGCACCGAGTCTTAGTATGTATGCACCGAGTCTTAGTATGTATGCACTGAGTCTTAGTATGTATGCACTGAGTCTTAGTATGTATGCACCGAGTCTTAGTATGTATGCACCGAGTCTTAGTATGTATGCACTGAGTCTTAGTATGTATGCACTGAGTCTTAGTATGTATGCACTGAGTCTTAGTATGTATGCACCGAGTCTTAGTATGTATGCACCGAGTCTTAGTATGTATGCACCGAGTCTTAGTATGTATGCACTGAGTCTTAGTATGTATGCACTGAGTCTTAGTATGTATGCACTGAGTCTTAGTATGTATGCACTGAGTCTTAGTATGTATGCACTGAGTCTTAGTATGTATGCACAAGGTCTTAGTATGTGTGCGCTGAGTCTTAGTATGTATGCACTGAGTCTTAGTATGTATGCACCGAGTCTTAGTATGTATGCACCGAGTCTTAGTATGTATGCACTGAGTCTTAGTATGTATGCACTGAGTCTTAGTATGTATGCACCGAGTCTTAGTATGTATGCACCGAGTCTTAGTATGTATGCACTGAGTCTTAGTATGTATGCACTGAGTCTTAGTATGTATGCACTGAGCTTAGTATGTATGCACTGAGTCTTAGTATGTATGCACTGAGTATGTATGCACTGAGTCTTAGTATGTATGCACCGAGTCTTAGTATGTATGCACCGAGTCTTAGTATGTGTGCGTTGAGTCTTAGTATGTATGCACCGAGTCTTAGTATGTATGCACCGAGTCTTAGTATGTATGCACAAAGTCTTAGTATGTATGTGCCGAGTCTTAGTATGTATGCACTGAGTCTTAGTATGTATGCACTGAGTCTTAGTATGTATGCACCGAGTCTTAGTATGTATGCACTGAGTCTTAGTATGTATGCACAAAGTCTTAGTATGTATGTGCCGAGTCTTAGTATGTATGCACTGAGTCTTAGTATGTATGCACCGAGTCTTAGTATGTATGCACTGAGTCAAGTCTTAGATGTATGTGCCGAGTCTTAGTATATATGCACCGAGTCTTAGTATGTATGCACTTAGTCTTAGTATGTATGCACTGAGTCTTAGTATGTATGCACCGAGTCTTAGTATGTATGCACCGAGTCTTAGTATGTATGCACCGAGTCTTAGTATGTATGCACTGAGTCTTAGTATGTATGCACTGAGTCTTAGTATGTATGCACCGAGTCTTAGTATGTATGCACCGAGTCTTAGTATGTATGCACTGAGTCTTAGTATGTATGCACTGAGTCTTAGTATGTATGCACCGAGTCTTAGTATGTATGCACCGAGTGTATGTATGAACTGAGTCTTAGTATGTATGCACCGAGTCTTAGTATGTATGCACCGAGTCTTAGTATGTATGCACCGAGTCTTAGTATGTATGCACTGAGTCTTAGTATGTATGCACTGAGTCTTAGTATGTATGCACCGAGTCTTAGTATGTATGCACTGAGTCTTAGTATGTATGCACTGAGTCTTAGTATGTATGCACTGAGCTTAGTATGTATGCACTGAGTCTTAGTATGTATGCACTGAGTATGTATGCACTGAGTCTTAGTATGTATGCACCGAGTCTTAGTATGTATGCACCGAGTCTTAGTATGTGTGCGTTGAGTCTTAGTATGTATGCACCGAGTCTTAGTATGTATGCACCGAGTCTTAGTATGTATGCACAAAGTCTTAGTATGTATGTGCCGAGTCTTAGTATGTATGCACTGAGTCTTAGTATGTATGCACTGAGTCTTAGTATGTATGCACCGAGTCTTAGTATGTATGCACTGAGTCTTAGTATGTATGCACTGAGTCTTAGTATGTATGCACCGAGTCTTAGTATGTATGCACTGAGTCTTAGTATGTGTGCGCTGAGTCTTAGTATGTATGCACCGAGTCTTAGTATGTATGCACCGAGTCTTAGTATGTATGCACAAAGTCTTAGTATGTATGTGCCGAGTCTTAGTATGTATGCACTGAGTCTTAGTATATATGCACCGAGTCTTAGTATGTATGCACTGAGTCAAGTCTTAGATGTATGTGCCGAGTCTTAGTATATATGCACCGAGTCTTAGTATGTATGCACTTAGTCTTAGTATGTATGCACTGAGTCTTAGTATGTATGCACCGAGTCTTAGTATGTATGCACCGAGTCTTAGTATGTATGCACCGAGTCTTAGTATGTATGCACTGAGTCTTAGTATGTATGCACTGAGTCTTAGTATGTATGCACCGAGTCTTAGTATGTGTGCACTGAGTCTTAGTATGTATGCACCGAGTGTATGTATGAACTGAGTCTTAGTATGTATGCACCGAGTCTTAGTATGTATGCACCGAGTCTTAGTATGTATGCACCGAGTCTTAGTATGTATGCACCGAGTCTTAGTATGTATGCACTGAGTCTTAGTATGTATGCACTGAGTCTTAGTATGTATGCACTGAGTCTTAGTATGTATGCACTGAGCTTAGTATGTATGCACTGAGTCTTAGTATGTATGCACCGAGTCTTAGTATGTGTGCGTTGAGTCTTAGTATGTATGCACCGAGTCTTAGTATGTATGCACCGAGTCTTAGTATGTATGCACCGAGTCTTAGTATGTATGCACCGAGTCTTGGTATGTATGCACTGAGTCTTAGTATGTATGCACTGAGTCTTAGTATGTATGCACCGAGTCTTAGTATGTATGCACCGAGTCTTAGTATGTATGCACTGAGTTTAGTATGTATGCACCGAATAGATGTATGATGCAGGAGCTTCTTAACAACCGCATAGACACTTAACAAATACATTTTATTGAGCACTTAATTGCTACACTAAGTGGGTGCTAAAGACTGTATCTAAACAACCAGAGTTTGCAGGACATTAATATGAACCAAATATCTTACACTCCAGGATAAAACTTCCACGGGGACCATAATTATTTCGTATTTTAACCATTTTAACCACATTCCAACCATGAATTCAAAATGATGAATTTAGCAATGGAAAAGCAAACCAAAAAACAGCACCGCCGAACTAAATAGGATGCATGGTCCCTTTGTTCGTATGGAGTTCTCTAACTAAATAGGATCCATGGTCCCTTTGTTCGTATGCAGTTCTCTAACTAAATAGGGTGCATGGTCCCTTTGTTCGTATGGAGTTCTCTAACTAAATAGGATCCATGGTCCCTTTGTTCGTATGCAGTTCTCTAACTAAATAGGGTGCATGGTCCCTTTGTTCGTATGGAGTTCTCTAACTAAATAGGGTGCATGGTCCCTTTGTTCGTATGGAGTTCTCTAACTAAATAGGGTGCATGGTCCCTTTGTTTGTATGCAGTTCTCTAACTAAATAGGGTGCATGGTCCCTTTGTTCGTATGGAGTTCTATAACTAAATAGGGTTCTTGGTCCCTTTGTTCGTATGGAGTTCTCTAACTAAATAGGATGCATGGTCCCTTTGTTCGTATGCAGTTCTCTAACTAAATAGGGTGCATGGTCCCTTTGTTCGTATGCAGTTCTCTAACTAAATAGGGTGCATGGTCCCTTTGTTCGTATGCAGTTCTCTAACTAAATAGGGTGCATGGTCCCTTTGTTCGTATGGAGTTCTCTAACTAAATAGGGTGCATGGTCCCTTTGTTCGTATGGAGTTCTCTAACTAAATAGGGTGCATGGTCCCTTTGTTCGTATGGAGTTCTCTAACTAAATAGGGTGCATGGTCCCTTTGTTCGTATGGAGTTCTCTAACTAAGTAGGGTGCATGGTCCCTTTGTTCGTATGGAGTTCTCTAACTAAATAGGGTGCATGGTCCCTTTGTTCGTATGGAGTTCTCTAACTAAATAGGGTGCATGGTCCCTTTGTTCGTATGCAGTTCTCTAACTAAATAGGGTGCATGGTCCCTTTGTTCGTATGGAGTTCTCTAACTAAATAGGGTGCATGGTCCCTTTGTTCGTATGCAGTTCTCTAACTAAATAGGGTACATGGTCCCTTTGTTCATATGCAGTTCTCTAACTAAATAGGGTGCATGGTCCCTTTTTTCGTATGGAGTTCTCTAACTAAATAGGGTGCATGGTCCCTTTGTTCGTATGGAGTTCTCTAACTAAATAGGATGCATGGTCCCTTTGTTCGTATGCAGTTCTCTAACTAAATAGGGTGCATGGTCCCTTTGTTCGTATGGAGTTCTCTAACTAAATACGGTGCATGGTCCCTTTGTTCGTATGGAGTTCTCTAACTAAATAGGGTGCAGGGTCCCTTTGTTCGTATGCAGTTCTCTAACTAAATAGGGTGCATGGTCCCTTTGTTCGTATGGAGTTCTCTAACTAAATAGGATGCATGGTCCCTTTGTTCGTATGCAGTTCTTTAATATTATGACTCCAATTTCTTTCCCCACAGTTCAAGTATAAATGACATAACTACTCTCTTGGATGTGTGTACATACTGGTCTGGCAATGGAGGCCAAATCATCACTTAGCAGCAACCTTCTCTCTCCCAGTGCCTTATTGCGGGATCGCTGGGAGATTCTCAAGAAGATTGGAGGTGGAGGGTTCGGAGAGGTGTACAAAGCCAAAGACCACACCAGGAACATGGTAATATCATTGGTAGTGTCTGGCACATAGACAGTACTTAGAAGAGAGTTCATGTTGTAGCCAGTGTCACTCTTTGATCATGTGATAGTAGTGTTCCTGGCAGGATATTGGAGGGAAAGAGGACGTGTTGGGTGGTCCAGGAAGTGCTTGCTTTCTTGTTCCACAAAAATTGGGACTGTTGTAGCACTATATTGGTTTGACCCCCTAATTTAAAATAATGGACACCAAAAAAAAACACACACACTCACAAACCCCTCCCCCAAACAACAACAACAACAAACACAACACACACACACTACGTTTACAGCCACTCAGTTAATACACTTTAGCAACTTATTAGCATCAGTAACAGAATTTTTGGCCAATTTTAGCTACAAACCACTCCAGCAAGTGTGCCTTGCTAGGTAAATTAAAAACACATTAAAGACTGTGAAATTTGCCTTGAAGGTGTTGCACCTATCATGTGTTCTA
The DNA here is from genome assembly GCA_028752905.1 of Cladorhizidae sp. MBARI D1340-BT2. Classification (NCBI taxonomy): domain Eukaryota; kingdom Metazoa; phylum Porifera; class Demospongiae; order Poecilosclerida; family Cladorhizidae; species Cladorhizidae sp. MBARI D1340-BT2. Next base: position 33,605,510 of record JAQNBH010000006.1, on the reverse strand, counting down.
CTCTCCACACATAACTTGCACTCGATAGGTCAGTAGTTACTACCAAAAGACTCTAAACTGTACAATATGTATATATTCAGCAACTTATTTTTCGATTAATTTATAAACAGCCAAAAATTGGTAAAGATCATCCATGTAATAAACGTCATCAAGTCTACCGGAGCCGAGTTAGTTTGCAGTTGTACCAAAGAAGTGATCAGTTGGTTTCCTCAGAAATTTACTTTTGTGATGGAAGTTAACAGCACAGACTTTCAACTGAATACTTATGATGTAGTGTATACAGGCAAGTACGTATGTATATTAACATGGTAATCTATGATTGGTTAGTTCTGGAGGCATCCTGAGCCGCTTCTTGTACGAGGCTGCTCGAAACTAATAAAAATATTTATAAGATAAAAATGTTTTATTCAAAAATAAAAAAATTGGATTGATCTGAAAAAAATAAGAATCTACCAAATATAGAGCACAAATACTTCAGCTCCATTATATTATGAAGACCAGTATTATACTAATTTTTAAATTATGTGCTCATAATTTTCACTGGTAAGTGTAAATCTTTGTTTTACAAATCGATCCAATCTTTTTTCGCTTCCAAATATTTTTGGCTGGTAAATTTACACCCCTGAGTTGATGAAGCAGTACTTTAGAGCTCAATTAGCGGGTGGCTCTGTGGTTATTAATGAACATTGTCATATGTAACCAGAGGAGAAATCCAATCGTGTGTGCGGCTAGCTTTAGTTGGGAATTGCACAGACATAGTTGTGCATACAGTATCATATACAAACATTGTGATGAGCTAAAGCATCTTACCAAGACAATCACTACATGAGAGAACTGCCTGCATTTTGGTAGAGAGAAGAGAACTCAGACCCGTCGCTGGGGGGGGGGGGGGGGGGGTTCAAGAGGTTCGTTCCCTCTGTTTGTTTGCAATTCACCTAATGACGTATGTCGTTTAAAAAAATCTGAATTATATAATTGGTGAGCTCACTGGGAAGTTGCATGGAAAACTTCCTATTGCTGTGCATGGCATATATCTATGTGTCTATGGACCGTAGATTCACCTGAATAAAATATGAACACGTCACATGCCTTTAAATGGGGGTCACTGGAAATATTCGTCACTGTGAAGAGAAATAATGAGAAAATGGCAGCGTATTTGAAAAGAGTACTGGTTGCACACAGTGCACAGACAAGTGAAAATAGGCTGCATGGTTATTAGCCGACAGGAAAGCATGCTGTGGATTCATTCTGACTTATCTACTCAATTCATCAGCATGCTAGTATGGGAGTGCATTCTGCCATGATGTTGTGTGGTATAGATGTGTCAATCATGACGGACCGTTATATGAATTCTTAATGAGTATAGCAAAGCATAGAATAACAACTCTTCGTGGAATATGGCAAGTCATTTCACTCGCATCAACACACTGGTGTCGCTGTCTTATGGACAGATAACTGACCACAAGCATTGACATTATATATAGGAAACATGCTGTGGTGAGATGTGTTAACGATGGAGAGCATACTCAACACACTAAATAGAGTCAAGAGTGCACTTTAGCAAGTTCCCCTCAGCTTCTACATGGTCTTTCCATTAGTACTATGAGAATTCGTAAGAAGCACTGCCTGATGAGCTCACTCTTAGTGTAGTGTGCTCCCCATCTTCGAGGGAAGCTGCTTCCAAATACTCTCGACAAAACTCCTCTCACAGCCTTACTTCCACATGAGTTTCCATCCATTATTTTGCAGGACATCAGGTTCTTCAGCCCTGCACCATATGGAATCATAGAAACATATAAATACAATTCTTGGCTACTTCCCAGTATTGCCATTGCTTGTATTAGGCCTTAGCAAGGCCAGGACTAGGACAGTGGCTGGAGCAATGCAATCTAACAATGCTAAGATTTAAGCTTTGTCCCGTAGGACATCGGGCTAAAATAATTGTTGTCCAACCTTCTCCAGTACACCTGCGCTCACCTCTCGATGGCTTGCATTGGTTAATACATGACAGATGTCACCACATTATGTGTCAGAATCCCCATATCAAATTGTAGCTGAAAGAGAGTCTCTATGCATAAACCACAATGGCCGAAGTAAAAGGCTCTGTGATTGGACAATTTTTTTAGCTGTGATCCTAGGTTAGCCACGTTGCCTACCTATATGGTGTGCTTTCAATACAGAGCTCGAGTTCCTTGGGAAGGCTCTGGCTACAAGAGCAGCTGTAGCTCTAGCAGCTGCACCGAGCAAGCCCACACGTGTAAAACTTATCAATTAGCACCTAGACTTGTAAGGAGGGGACTCAGGCAGTGGAAATCTTGTTGCAGTAGTGTACCTACATAATGTAAGTATATTGCCCTGCTATAGTGTTGCAACCCCTGCACTTAGAAGGTTAAATACAAACCCACATTTAACTTCACCTGGTCAAGGAGAGAGACCTTGGCTGTACTGTCAGTAGAGGAGAGAGAACTGGCTGCACAGTCAGTAGAGGAGAGAAAACTGGCTGCACAGTCAGTAGAGGAGAGAAAACTGGCTGCACAGTCAGTAGAGGAGAGAAAACTGGCTGCACAGTCCATAGAGAAGAGGCACAGGTAACAGCTAACTCTCTCCACTACCGACCATCCAGCCAGTTCTCTTTTCTAAATGTTCAATCCTCTTCTGGGAGAAACACTATTATTTTACATCAAAGAAAATGCATGCAAGCCTCCCTCTTCAAATTTAGGACGCATGTCACATATAAACGGAGTTAGATGCAAAGACCCTTACATATACGAGTATTCATGGGGGGGGGGGAGAATGTGCTGAGTGTTTTAGCATTCAACCACATACATCTGCTGGTTTTTACCTGGTACCTGACCCAAAGTAGACATATTTGTCTTCGCAAATAATCCCAACTCATTCTGATGCCAGCTTGGGGGAGCACCGCAAATCAAGCTTGTTCATCTCCCAAATGTGTTGACCACGTTACTCTTAGCAAGAATGATATCCAAAATTAGCACTTACTGCAGTCCACATCATTGGAGCATGTTTCAACACTCAACCAATCAGTAAAGAGCAAAGTGCCGATTCCATTTCTAATGGCTGATTGATAATCAACCTGTTTGTTAATTAGGCTGGTTGTTTAGCACGCATGCTTTTAGCAGGTGGCATAGTGAACTGTGCACCTGACAAAGTACACACCTGACAAGTACATTCCTAGTCACCTGCCATGTTTAGCCAGGAATACTAGGCCCAACACTTAAATAGTGTTTCCTGCAGACACTGTTTCGGTAAACAGTCCAGACAGCTCAAGTGGAGAAGGGGTTTCTGCTACAGTAGCTCATCTTAGACTTGGGCATTTCACAAGTTAATGACAGTTGCTATGTTTTGCCCTGCATATGCTCAGGAGTGTGACACACCCACACGGACAAGTGTGTTATGATAATAATAGATACTTAATATAACGGTCTGTCCGTCAGACTGTCTGGTTGGTCCATATTGGTAGCCTCTATATCACATATTTAAGTCCCTTCAAGTTTTCTTGCCAGTATGTATTAGTCCCTTCAAGTTTTCTTGCCAGTATGTATTACTGAACTGTGTCAATACTGCTCTGTCATTCTGTTTCGGCTATCTTGGAAAATGTTGTCATAATCCTTGGAAAACAGTCGTTAATACTAAGACATGTGCAGTCGTGTTAAATAAACAATGGTGTATGGGAGATGCCATGCCCATAGGAAAATACTACAGTGAGTATATCAAGTCGAGAATAAATATAAGAATCAGTCCATTCTTACTGCAGGGCGAGAATTCTCAGTTCCTAGTATGACGTTGCTAAGTCAATCAGTTTACTCCTTGAAGCAGCCATCTCTTCTGCCACCAGTGCACATAGAGTCCTACTCTTTTTCCCTTCCAAACTCGCTATATATTCCACAATTATTATTACTGTTGTTGTTATTATTGCTTTAAATTTTTTTTTTTAATGAGAGTATGAAAATTGATTAACAACGAGAATGCTTGTGTTTCTTCTGGTGATGAGGATAATTATCGTAGCTTCACTTGTCTGTAACTTTGAGGCTCACATGGGCACTATTATCAGAGAGCTTGTATAGCATGGACGGCAAACTCCAAAACTGAAGTCACACCTCAGCTAGAACTCTTACCGGCAGCTTCTTAGATGCCTAAATGATGAATATTAGCTGCAGAATGACTCCTAGTGTGCCTTCAATCCTTGGCTAAGGTAGTAAACCATTAACAAATAGTGTTGAGACATTCATCTTCAATGTGTTCTAGCTTTGTCTGCATGACTTGTGTATAGCATATAGCTGGTGGGCTCAATCAACTGTAGTATATATATATAGACTCCAAATGTTGCACTGCACGTCCACAGCCACTCTGTTTCTCAGTTGCAGCAAAAGAAAGTGTGGTTAGTGATGTATTGAAACAGCAAAACAAACAAACACTTTTTTCAAGTATTTTTTTTGCACCGACGGTTTACTACCTTAGCAAAGGGTTCAAGATACTTACCAGCTCATGAAATAACTTGCTATATTGCACTCTGACTCGTGTGATAAGGTATCTAATTATAATTTCTGACCCTAAAAAAACAAAATAATTTTTCATCTGAAACATGAAAAGAGTGTATGTATATATGTGATATGCATGCAGATAGTTGTGCATCCTAAATGAGGCTTAAATGTGTACGAATTATTTTAAACATGAAATTAGCATTAAAAACTTTGATAGTTGTTAGTGTGGTGGGTTTTATTCCAGGTAAACCACTTTTCAAGTGGCAGATGCCTAAAGCCTAAGGGGGAGGGAGGGGGGAGGGAGGGAGGGAGGGGGAGAAGGAAAAAATCCAAATTTAACTTTTTTAGTAGCCTAAATGCGTTCAGCCGCTACTAGCTCAAAAACACTTCCGGCAAGCCTTTAATGTTGAAAAACGGTCGACCCATAACCTGTGAAAATTGGGGGGGGGGGGGGGGGGGGGGGGGGAGAATGATCGAGATCTCTCTCTATCCATCATTGTTCATAAATGTAACTTGCTTACAATGTCCATTCCTAAGACTCCAAATTTTCCAGTGCACATCCACGACTAATCTGTTTAATGATTGCAGGGGAAAGATGTGGGTAAGGATTTCATCTAGGACACAATCAAGCTACATAACTTACATGCTGCAATCATTTGATCACAATGACCTTCTCAATAATCAACTTGAAATCTGCTCTCTTGTTTATTTATTGAGAGGCTTGTTCTTCTCTGCTTGTTGGTTTGTGAAGTTCTCCTGTGCAGCTGTTACAAGTTCTTCAAGGAAGCTGTAGCTTCTTCTCTACAAAGGGGCTGACTAAAAAAAAACCCAGCAATACTAACAACAAGAATGTGTGGCATATGCTGACTTGTGTAACGTACAAGAAGAACTAGTGTTTAATCCTTTCACTGGCAGATTTACGGAGGACTTTTTACAAAAATTGACACAATTTCAAATTTTTTTAATTATAGAGGACCACATGAAGACAAGTACCCAACAACCATATATCAGGTGATAGCTGATGCATGAAGGGACGTTATGGTAAATCTTAGTTGCTTAGCAACAAACCACAGAAATGTGAATATTGTTATAAGAGACAGGAAGTAAAATAAAAGGGTTTATATCATCTCAATTTCATATTACACATGAAACCAGCAATGTTAGCCAGTCAACTTTTGGTCAACAACAACTACTGTTTGTCAACAACAAATTTTTTGGTTGATTATAACAAACCACAAAGATGTGAATATCATTAGAAGTTGAAAAAGGCTATTTCAGCTCGGTTTCATACACATGAAATCAGCAATGTTAGCTAGTCAACGTTTGGTCAACAACAACTATTTGTCAACAACACTTTTATATCAAACCACAAAGATGTGAATAGCATAACAAAGAGGAAGTAAGGGCTAGGGTCCATAGTACTGAAAACTAAATAAAAGTATGTGCAAAGTGTGCATAACATAATTATAAATAAATATAGATAAAAAATAAAAGGGCAATGCTTGGCACTGTGAAGGTCTGCATGTTCAGCATAACTCAGACAAACACATAATGCTACATTATAAAAAATATATATATATAAATAATAACCTCTCCTCCAACCCTGTCTTCTCCTCTGCTGCTTCCTCATCCTCCTCCAGGTCCATGAGTGAAACTACCTTCCAAGGAGAAATAGTTCTTATTATTATGCTAGTTGCTAGGCTTTACTATACAACTCTTATCTATTCTTACCTTGGGGAAAGTTTTCATATACTTTGAAAACTTGCTTCGTGGTCGGTGCCAACAGCTTCTGTTATAGCTGCCATAGCATCACCGTCAACTACGCCACTTCCCAGGTAAGCACAGGCACCTTCTTCCTCTTCTTCACTAACGTCAATCTCGAACAGGCCGAAGTCATCCTCAAATAGGATTTAACGCTTCGTCTCTACTAAAGCGGGTCGCCATTTCTTCTTCGAGACCGGGAATGAACCAGAAGTGATGTTTGCTGGCACGTTTACTTCCCTTTCCTCATTCCGTATTTTCCAGATATTCAGGGGTATATTAGAGGCATGCTTTAGGCATACTCGTGCAATTTTTGAAGTATATACCGCGAACGGTTAATTTTTTACGAATTTTTTCGTCGTGACTAATCAGTTTTCGCGACTTAAGTCGCTTATGCCAGTGAAAGGGTTAAAAGGAGACAATAATGCTAGAGTCCTTGTCTGCTGTTTACTGTGTGGAGTTCTGGCTGATAACTACACTTTATATCAAGAAAGGAAAAAATAAAAATATAAAAAATGCTTTTATTATTTTTATAAAAAACAATTTACTATTTTAAATTGAATTTGCAAAATTTATTGAGAGGAAAAATAGAACAAGAAAATATAATTACTATTTGGACGATACAATGCACTAGAAACAAGTGCAAGAAGGCAATAATGATAATAAAAGCACCATCTAACAGTAACTTCTAAGCATAGTCAGGATGAGCACCCATTGACCTACTGGAATTGTACTTCTTCTTGCCCAACCACAGAAAGCTGCTGTAAGTATGGCTTTGTGAAAACAATACTGCACCCATGTAGCCATGTAGACTATGTATACACCAGTTACAAGACCTTTTATCATCAATTAACAATGTTTTTGAAATCTGAATGTACAATTTTTTAAATAGTAAAGGATCATGTATCTGTATGTGTACAGTCTTGTTTCATTTTGCTAGCACTTAATTAATTGGGTGTGCATGAAGCAGATCTTGTTGGTTGGCCATCAATCATTGGGCTTGATTTTGTGCCCCTATTATCAAGTGTAATAATAACTTTATGTGGCTAGCCATACTCAAGTTACAGAAACAACATTGTCTTGGGTACTGAATATGGGTCATCAAGCACATGCATAACCATGAGTCTGAGCTGTCCTAGGGAGGCAAGAGTGACAATATTCCTTGTCTGTGCAAAGAAAATATTTTCCCAATTTTTGACTGTTGACTTGTTAGATTTCAGTTGATCCGCTGAACCTCACCTCACTGGCAATCTGTGAGATTAGACAAGTCTGAAGTGACGTTGTGTTGTCTATTTCTCTCCAGGCCTGTGCAGTGAAGGTGGAATCTTGCAAAAGCAGCAGACAGGTGCTCAAGATGGAAGTGGCAGTGCTCAAGCGGCTCCAGAAATCGTCCATGAATGTCTGCGAGTTCCTCGGGTGTGGTAAAAATGACAATGTCAACTATGTAGTCATGTCACTCTTAGGACCGAACCTCTCGGAGCTACGCAAACACCAGCCCAACCAACACTTCTCCATCTCCACCACTCTCCGCACTGGGGTCCAGATTATAGCTGCAGTCCAGTGCATGCATGACTGCGGTTTTCTTCACCGGGATATCAAGCCTTCAAACTTTGCCATTGGTTCCAGTCCTGAGACCTGCAGAATATGCTACATGTTGGACTTTGGCCTCGCAAGGCAATACACGACAGTCACAGGAGAGGTGCGCCAGCCGAGGCCTGTGGCTGGGTTTAGAGGAACTGTGAGGTACGCTTCTCTCAATGCGCATCTCTCACGGGACCTTGGACGCCATGATGACCTGTGGTCTGTCTTCTACCTCCTGGTGGAGCTTGCCATCGGACAACTTCCATGGCGCCGGGTTAGAGACAAGGAAGAAGTGGGAGAGATTAAAGCAAAGTACGACCATTGGAACCTGATCAGGGGACTGCCAGTTGAATTTGGGATCTTTCTAAACCACTTGAAGTATCTTACATATTTTGACAAACCTGATTACTTACTTATCATTGGAACCCTACAGAAGGCTGCCAAGAGTCTAGAGATACAGGATTCAGATCCTCTGGACTGGGAACAAGACTATAGTGGTCGTTCCATGACTGCGAGTGTGGTGTCTACACCAGGAATGAAGGTGATGGACAAAGAGAAGGATTTACAATCTCCACCTAAGGTCAGCCATGAATCATCTCAGACAAACTGTTCTGGCGTGGAAGATTTGAGTGAGAATGGCGCAGCATTGCATCAACAGAAACCAGAGGACAGAGAAGGCAGTTGTCTAACTCCACAGCTCACACCAGTGATTAATGATCTACCAGAAGTTGCTCATCGGTGGCTTCACAAGAAGCAAGTAGACCGAGCATTTATTCTGAATGCAAAGAAGAGCTTAAATGTGGGTGGCAGCAAGATGCGATCTTCTTTAAAGCATGCTCCAAAGAAAGAGAAAAGTATGCTTGACGAAAGTGTCGAGATAGATAACCACTATATAAGTGAAGATGTCAACAATGATGAGTGCAAAGATGGTGATTTTTCTAGGGAGATCTTACCTTCTTCCCAATGCTCTCCTCTCCTTCATGTTGAGGAAGTCACACAATCACTCTACATGAACCAGTTCTTTGACACGAGCCCACCAATCAGTAAGCAACTTAAAAGCTACAAGAGCAGTTACAAGAACAAAGCAGAGCTAGAGTCAGGTAGTCTATCTCTTGATCACCATGACAAGTCCATATCAGATGGTGAGGTAGACGAATTGAACAATGCTGTCATTTATCCTGGTGACTGCACAAGTGACCAACTCGCTGTGCTAGGATATGTTACGCCCCCACCAGAACAGGTGAAGTTGGATCATTTTGATGGAAACATGGAGGACAAAGCTATAGAAGCTAGAGGCCAGAGTAGGAACAACTCCGAAAGAGTTTCCGAGAACTTGGAAATAGCTCAAACGTCTGAAAAACTAGTTCTTCAAAACACTCGAGTATCAAATTTAGTAGCAGGCAGTGAAGTTATATATGGATCAGTATCTTCTAATTCCAAGTCAGTTGGTATCACATCTGCATGGAAAAAGCTCTACCTAATCTCTCCCACAGCTTCTATCAAAAGTGATGCAAAAAGGAGATTATTTGAAGAACTAAGAAATGTTGATGTATCCATGGACAGTACTTCTCGTGGAAGCAATGTTAGCCTTCCAGCAGGGAGTAATCAGAGCACTCAAATTTCATCTCTTGTCTCCTGCCAAAATCAAGTAGAAGTGCAGCAAACAAGTTCAAGAATGGCCGAGCAGAAACATAAGGCACCCTTCACGAATGTACAAGAACCTGACACTGAACCTGATACTGACAGAAGACAACCCTCCACACTTGGACAAGAAATTTACAAGAGAAAACCATCATCCACAATCATCCAACAAGTGCACAATAGCAAGAGTGGATCTTCTACAAATGTCGTAGAAGAGGAGAAAGTGAAGAAAGAAATGGCCAAAGGTAAAGGAGAATCATTATCAACAAGAGAACAATCTACTGCTGGAGTCAGGATTACAAGTTTGGAAGTTGTCCCTAGTACGGCGGCACTTTGTCCTCGCCCTCCTCCCAATTCACCACCCAGGCACTACTCACTGACCTTGCTGGCTAGGAGGCGGAGATTTTTTCATGCTTCAGTTGAAAAAGACACGCAATGAGATGCTAGTACAATTATTATTGTATGGTGACCTGTGGATTTTATTATTTTTCTACTAATAGTTTATTGTACAGTTGTATTATCACTTTTTTTAAAAAGTTACTAATAATGAATATACCACATATAAGCCAAATGGTACAATATATTCTCCATCCTATATATCACTTCACAATATCGATTATTTTCATGCTAACCAAGCATTTTTTTAAAACAGCATATGTCAATGGCAGTAATATATAGCCAACTTTACAATGACTTGTACAAAGTTTGCAATCACTTAATATAATTATACTGTCCATAAAATTATAAAAGTGGAACTTAATCTGCTTATGAAATTTGGTAAAGATTAATCAAACCTCGTCTAATGCCAAATTTGTGACCTTGAACCTCCTCACTGGCAAACAGGGTTTCATACAGTTACAGGATTTAAACCTTCCCCTTTAAAATGTAATGAATTGCTCCTTGGTACACGCTTATACCAGATTGGGTACCGTTAAGCAAATCTATTTTTAGCCCGACCTTCTAACTTTTGAAAATGATATTATAATCAAATGCAAAATTTGTGGTCTTGAACCTTGACTGGGACACATGGTTTTCTTACAGGATTCTCTTACACAGATAACACCTTGTAAGTAAGGATAGATGGACAAGAAATGTGATGCTCGCTTTGAAGAAATCTTGGACACATGACATGCTATATAACATACTTCCCTAAGTCTTGGAGGGGGGGGGGGGGGAGAGAGATATCTCCTTTAACCTCTCACTTGTAGGACATGCTCATTAATCTCTTCCAAAGATCTGGCAAGCTGTTTTGAATAATTTTTGCAAATACCCACATATCCACCCCACAAACCAGTGAAAAATTTCCCCACACATTGCTGTGCAGGTGTAATCACAATATAATCATCATAATCATCAATCATCAGGATATAAATGTAAAGATATTGATAATTCATTGGGCACATGTCGAATCTGAGTAAGCTATATAGCACATTCCAGGGGCACTGTTAAATGGCTAAGTTTACCAAACTGATCAGTTTTTCCAAGAAAATAATAGATGTTTCATCCGTATAGTGTTCATAAAAGCACACCATACTGCCTTTCTAGACAAGTGATCCAAGCCCGCATACTTGAATAATCTGGAGCAGAGAAGCAAAAGATACAGGTTACAATGAATTGGGAGGAGAGAGTTCACCATAATATTTGCTTAGCCATTTCATGCTTCATGCTTCATCCCAAACTTAATTACCTTACGCTGAGTAAGCACAAAGTAGGGCAAAGTTATCAGCTCCGCCTGTTAGTAGACAACACCTTTATCCATATAAACTTGGTGAAATATACTATAATCGAGATATTTCCTCGATTAGACTGCTCACCATATAAGTATTTCCTCAGAATGCGCAACAGCAGAAAGTATGAAAATGCAGCCATTGGAGTAGGTGAAGAAAGCTTGGCAACAGTCACCACTAAGTGATAATCAAATCCTTATGGGTCGCATGATGACATCATTTATTGTTCAATTGTCATCTCATTTATCACTAGTTTGTACAGTTAAGCAATAGAATTAAAAAAACAATACACAAATAATTAAAGCTTGGGCAAGTATAAAGCTTGGGCAAGTAGCTGAATGCTGAAGCAAACATTGCCAGCGAGACGGCCAAACTCGACAGAAACAGTGGTAGAGACTGATCACGATCCCTTCCCAAGTGGCAAAGCTGGCTATGAAGAAGGCGAAACTAGAATGGTGGACAACAGCTATATAGAGCATGAACACGCAACTACCAACAATTGTCAACTTTTTTATACCAGAGTAACCTCGTGCAACTATTGTGCGCATTTCTGTTAGGCATGTTGAAATAATAGAGTGTGCAGCTAGGCAGCTCATCGAATGATTAAAACGCAAGCGTACTCTTCAGGAAATATGGCGACGACAGTTACTTCTATGGAGATGTGCATTAGTTATCCATCAAAGATCTAGATAACTGGCAGATAAAAGTCTGAAGAACTAGTAAGTGCTCTTACTCTGGGTAGTTTATGAAGCACATAACTAGCTAGCTCAAGCTTTATTCAACTGTTATCTTGGCATGTAGAATTATTTGGTACCTAAAGCTACTTGCCAGTACCCTTGGTAATCTAGATATGTCTAGCACTGCTGCAGGTACTAGGCTCAACAAGAAATACTAGCATACCAGATTTCATGCACCTGCATCAGTTGATTGCTCCAATAGTGCAGACGGTTTACTACCACAAATATGGGGCCACTTGATCGAGCATGGGGTAAAAAAAACACAAGAAAATGGTAGAAAAGACTGTTCCAGTGTGCTCTGGAGTCATCTGGAGTCAGTAGGAGACCTGTTTCTGTGACAGGCCAATCTGACGTTGAAGTTTTGAAAAACCCGATTTTTGTGCTGCTTTCAGTGACACTTACAGAAACTCCTGAAAGATTGCTACCTGCCACTAGCATTACGTTGTCGAGTAGCTATTTAAAAAATGATAAACATGAAGAGTGAAAAACATTTGTTCCACAGATAAAATCCTCATCAGATCGGCCTTACCCTCTGACCTCACCAGCCCACACTTGAACTTTGCACCTGTTTTTTCCCCACTTCAAAATGAACCACTTAACACTTGCCATGTTAGGACAAATAAAGAAGCTGCCAGGTTGGCAGAGACAGATGCTTTTCACTTAGCAAATTGTGGCAAATTATTGGAGAAGACCCTGAGAAGAGACCCTGTATCCCAAGAAAAACATGGCTCCCTGTGGGAGGATTGCTATGGAATCCTTATTGCCACACAGAGTGATTGATGAGAGGTACAAGTTTGAAAAAAAATCTTTATTGCTAGCTATAAAGACTGGCCAGTACCAACTTGTACAAACTATTCCAGACCGAGTCAAATGCAGTGGCAAGTTCAATGTTTCATACTCAACATGTCCATAGCTAAGCTTTTGTAGTTCTCTGTTGTTGTAGCTTCAGAGTCTTCTCCCGCCCCCATGTAGGCTTGTTGGTCATCCTGGCAACCATCTGTGTCTTGTACCGTCAGGGCCAACATCTCTGATAAGGGATGTTACTGAAAGAAGCAGTTTTTATAGGAAGATCAAGTTCAGTTCATGGAGAGTAACAATAACCCTCTCCAGGTAGGAAGAGGTCTAAACTGAGTGTGATACTAGTCGAATGAAGGCTGAGAAGAAAGCAATCATGACATTGATGAAGATGTGGTATGCAAAGAAGAGGAGACGTGTGGTATGCAAAGAAGAGGAAGACGTGTGGTTGCAAAGAAGAGGAGATGTGTGGTATGCAAAGAAGAGGAGACGTGTGGTATGCAAAGAAGAGGAGACGTGTGGTATGCAAAGAAGAGGAAGACGTGTGGTATGCAAAGAAGAGGAAGACGTGTGGTATGCAAAGAAGAGGAGACGTGTGGTATGCAAAGAAGAGGAAGACGTGTGGTATGCAAAGAAGAGGAGATGTGTGGTATGCAAAGAAGAGGAGACGTGTGGTATGCAAAGAAGAGGAAGATATGTGGTATGCAAAGAAGAGGAGACGTGTGGTATGCAAAGAAGAGGAGACGTGTGGTATGCAAAGAAGAGGAGACGTGTGGTATGCAAAGAAGAGGAGACGTGTGGTATGCAAAGAAGAGGAAGACGTGTGGTATGCAAATAAGAGGAGACGTGTGGTATGCAAAGAAGAGGAGACGTGTGGTATGCAAAGAAGAGGAAGACGTGTGGTATGCAAAGAAGAGGAAGACGTGTGGTATGCAAAGAAGAGGAGACGTGTGGTATGCAAAGAAGAGGAGACGTGTGGTATGCAAAGAAGAGGAGACGTGTGGTATGCAAAGAAGAGGAAGATATGTGGTATGCAAAGAAGAGGAGACGTGTGGTATGCAAAGAAGAGGAAGATATGTGGTATGCAAAGAGATCATCACCACACAAGAGCTGTTCATGCTCTGAAGCAAGTGTTCATGGATTTACCACGGTTGTCTGTACCACCAGGCCCTTTGTGTAGTTCACAACAGCAGGTAATCAGTTACGAAGATTCTGAAGAACACCAGTATATCTGACAGGAGCGTCTCATCCTGAAAGCGAACAAGACCACCCCTTTAGGTTTGGGAGACCAACATCTGAACTATATTGAAGCAGAGATCTGTTGGTTTTCGTAATGTTGGTGTTGATATCAGCATTTCTAACTTTAAAGAATGTATGCACTATCAAAATACTGCACAGGATTCCTTGCAACCTTTGGCCCTAGCTCATTTCAGCTTCGAGCCTTATTCTTACTCATGGTAATATGCAACTGTCATATATTAGAGCAAGCTTTCCTGCCACCATATTACTCAGTGCAAAATGTCAGCTCTGCAAATTTCTCTCGAGTATTAAAAGTGGAACATAAGCTCAGAATACTCTCCCCTACTACAGATATCATCTCGAGTCCTACTAAGCAAAGTTTTGGCCCTGAGTAAATATGAACTAAAAGCAGTGTTGAAGTTGGCTCATAGTGACAGAGAAGGAGAACATATTAAGCCTATACTGCATCCCAAGCATCAGGATTTGCATCCACTGCTGCTAAGACGCATTTCGGGCATTCAGAATATGACTACCAGGACTAATGCTGTAGAGAGTGTAATAGAAGAGAGGTAAATTATCAGCAAACCATTCAGAATATGACTACCAGGACTAATGCAGAGTGTAATAGAAGAGAGGTAAGTTATCAGCAAGCCATTCAGAATATGACTACCAGGACTAATGTCGTAGAAAGTGTAATTAGAACGGAGGTAAGTTATCAGAAAGCCATTCAGAATACGACTACCAGCTGTAGAGAGTGTAATAGAAGAGAGGTAAGTTATCAGCAAACCATTCAGAATATGACTACCAGGACTAATGCTGTAGAGAGTGTAAGAGAGGCAAGCTATCAGCAAGCCATTCAGAATATGACTAGCTACCAAGCTTAATGCAGCAGAAGAGAGGTAGACTACCAAGCCATTAGGAAAAGGCTTTCACTTTTGGTACTTCTGTGCCTGATTCTCCACCTAGCTCTGATTCAGAGCATAGAAACTGATTGTGTGGCTGACCACAGTGACATTGATTAATATTGAAGCCTTTAAAAAAAGACAACAAGAATTGAGTATAACTAGCCTGAAATGCAACAATGTTTTGGACCTGACCTAGAAAATGCCAAGGCAAGAAGGCTGCAGTCTCACTCAGCAACAAGAAGCCCGTCTGGTTGAACGTGTGAGTCTGATGACTACATTGGACTTTCTCTACTTTACCGCACATTGTGATAGGAAAATTAATTCGCCCCACTTATACAGACTCTATAAAGAGCTACTCATCATAGCTAAAGCATGTCATAGAACTTGCAATGCTCCGCTACAACTGGTGAACTTTGTGCTGGTTTTGTCATAGATGGGGGTCACTTAAGAAGAATCCAGCACAGCATAACACTGACAATCAAATGTTAACAAGCATTAATGAGCGAGTTGCAACCTGCACTCATCAGTGAAAATATCAGCCAGTGTAATTTGTAAGCTAATGAATTTGGTTGATACGAGACCCATCTCATGTGGAAGTCCAATTTTGGTGGCTCGGACAGTATGTTGAGAGACCATGTGCCAGCTCATAACGGTGGAGCAAATAGGACAAAACTGCAGATTGGTTGTCTTGCTGTCACCCACGCAAAACTCTTGATCCCATCTAACTGTCTCGATCCTTTCACTGCTATCTAGCTACATTTCCTTTCCCAATTCCTGATTTAGACTAATATAGGGGGGGGGTCAACGACATGCAGTAAGTGTATGGAAATATGCTCTGTACATTATCTTATGCCAGGAAAGACTGTTCTTGTACTGAAGCCACCACCAACTATCAACGAGTTTTCATTGTCTTGAAAGGACAGGCCCCCCCCCCCCCCGAGACATTTCCCCCACAATTTGGCTAAAAAAGGTTGAAATTTGGGTTGAACATATCTCACAGGTTCAGAGATCCCAGAAACCTGTATACATTACACTTGCAGAAGTTGTATATTGTGCAGTTTGTGGTGAGCCATATGAAGAAGAGAATATTGAAAATGGATAGGGTATGAGAAATATGATAAGTGGCTCCACTTAGAAGAGCAGCTGTAACTTAGCAACTGCTGCAGGTCTAGGATTCACAAAGCAAGTCCATAGTCTATAGAGGGAAATTTATTCATACATTAGCAACTACTTTTGTACAGAGGTCCTCAGGGCAAGTCTTGTAGTAAAAATGCTTTCTCTGCAATATACTACAATTAAGACAGCACTCTGAAGTTATTTTTCTTTGTGGTTCCAGCAAGCGCAATGGTTCACCCTGGTTTGTAGTGATTGGACCCTGCACAAGTTGAACAGCCCAGTCCATATCGCTTCTTCTTTGTCAATACCACTGAGCAATGGCAAGGTACACACACTAACTTAACACCGTGTGGCTTTACCTATACTTAAGCAAAAGAAAGCACACATAATAGAGTTGCTTTTAATATAGCCATATAGAACTCTAATGTAGGTGGGGGAGGGCATACAGATTCTTTTCCCTATACTTCCAATTTTGACCAAGAGACCCACCCTAAAAAAGAGGTCTAGTACTTAGATGAATGGGCCAAGTGTCACAACCCAGCGCAGGCCACAACCAAGCACAGGTAACAATAACAAATGAAAAAACCCCAGCATTTAGAACTAAACTTAGTAAGAAACTTAATATTTTACATGAATTATGTCCGCGATGATGTATTGGATTATTTGCCTCTGTGTGGATGCCCCATCATATAAAGCAAAGATATCAATCACACAAGGAAACTAAGCTCATGTATATGTTCTGCTAAAGCTAAGAAATCCATCAATCACACCAGAACACTAAGCTCATGTATGTGTTCTGCCAAAGCAAAGAAATCCATCAATCATACCAGGAAACTAAGCTCATGTATGTGTGCAAAGAAATCCATCAATCACACCAGGAAACTAAGCTCATGTATGTGTTCTGCCAAAGCAAAGAAATCCATCAATCACACCAGGAAACTAAGCTCATGTATGTGTTCTGTCAAATCAAAGAAATCCATCAATCACACCAGGAAACTAAGCTCATGTAATGTTGATTCATTATACAGGGCGGATAAGTAACCAATTTTTTAAAATTTTAATTTACTCGGTTATCATTATTTTATGAGAAAAAACCCTGTGACACTTTCACAACAGAGTTTTATAGCAGCAGAATGTGGGAGCGAAATGGGAAATACATACCAATGGACAGATGGCCACCTTACCTTGTCTTGTGTGTGTGGGTCAACAACAATAACAACAACAACAAACTGAAAGGAGATGCCAGTATTTCTCATGTCTATGGCAGCAAGTCATAGCTTCTGGTCTACCTGGCTGACTAAGCCAGTGGTGCAGTGAGCTTCAAGAATACATGGAAACAAAAAGAACCTCGCTCTCTGGTCAGTAAGCATCCCAACCATCATCATCCTGAATTGTTGGTGATGACTATAATGGGGGGACATGGTAAGGGACAAATCCAGGGCATACCTGGAGGGGAGTTTTGTGGGGACAAAAATGGACACTAGGCAATGCTGCATCCAACACTAAACACTTGTCATAGTCATGCGCACAGCATTTATGGTGCACTTCTACCACTTCCAACTGGCTTTATGCACAACAGTATAGAATGGAAAAAGGAGGGAAGAGTCTAGTTCAAACCACCCAGATCCACATCTCTCTCTCTCTCTCTTCAGGTCCTCAAGTCAAATGCAAATAGGATGCATGTGTATTTATATAAATAGGATGCAAGTGTTTTTTTGGTATTAATAGGATGCAAGTGCGTTTCTATAAATAGGTTGTGCAAGTGTGTTTCTATAAATAGAATGCAAGTGTGCTTATATAAATAGGACGCAAGTGTGTTTTTGTATAAATAGGATGCAAGTGTGTTTCTACAAGTGTGTTTCTATAAATAGGGTGTTTCTATAAATAGGTTGCAAGTGTGATTCTATAAATAGGTTACAAATGTGTTTGTATAAATAGGATGCAAGTGTGTTTCTGTATAAATAGGATGAAAGTATGTTTGTTATAAATAGGTTACAAGTGTGTTTGTATAAATAGGATGCACGTGTTTTTTTGTTTTTTGTATAAATAGGATGAAAGTGTTTCTATAAATAGGTTGCAAGTGTGTTTCTATAAATATATAAATAGGGTTTCTATAAATAGGATGCAAGTGTGTTTGTATAAATAGGATGCGTGTGTCTTTGTATAAAGCTGGTATACTTCTCGTGCGTTTAAGTGATCTGTGGGAGTGACCAAGGAAATCATGGCTTATGTGCCTAGCTAGTGGATTTTGGTTTACTTATACTCACTTACAGAGCAAATATGACACCTCCTAAATGTCCTGCGTGGTCAAGGAACCTCCAACCTCGCACAAGGCCTACTATATCCACAGCAACCATTGCCCCCAAAGCCTGGAATGGTCATAAATAGAATTATAGCACATACTTACTTGCACTATTGGCACGTGCTCACATACATTACTAGCACATGCTTACATGCATTATTAGCAAGTGCTTACATGCATTACTAGCACGTGCTTACAGGCACTAATTAGCACATACATACATGCATTATTAGCACGTGCTTACATGCATTATTAGCACATGCTCACCTGCAATATTAGCCATGCTCAAAGGCATTACAGTAGGAAGTCAATTATCCAAACACCTCAGCAGAATACTGAAGCGTGCCATTCTTCATGATCTTGCTGATAACTGAAGCATACCATTCTTCATGATCGTGAGCTAATCCTCTACATTGAGGACAACCTCCTTTTCTCTTTTAAGTTGGTATAACCACGCCCTCCGTTGACATGGAGCGAGAATAATCAAGTCACACTTTGAGAAAGGTATATATATATTCGTTGTGCACATGCCCAAAACAATTTCCAATAAATTTGGGGGCGTGGGAAGCAGCCAGCACTGTCGCAGTATGTTTGGATAAATGAAGTTCAGATAACTGACTTCCTACTTCCTGCTGTTTTAGCACGTGCTCACATGTGTTGTTAGCACATACTCACGTGTGTTGTCATGCTCACATGTGTTGTTAGCACATACTCACGTGTGTTGTCATGCTCACATGTGTTGTTAGCACATACTCACGTGTGTTGTCATGCTCACATGTGTTGTTAGCACATACTCACGTGTGTTGTTAGCACATGCTCACATGTGTTGTTATATATACTCGCATGCATTACTAGCACATGCTGCCATGTATTGTTAGCACATGCTCACACCACATAGACAGGTAATAAAAGCGGTGGTAGTTTCATTCCCACAGATTCAGAGAGAAGCTACAGAAATATATATTCTTGACATGGATAGTGGCACAAAAAGCGCTTGCTTAAACCATGGGCACCAACAGCAATGCAGGTGCACAGTTGGTCATTCTTGACTTGCAAACCCTCTGTTTGCCTTCTATCATTCTAGTACTACCGTGGTTGCCTTGACTGCACATGGTGGGAGAATAATGAAGACGGTCTTGTCCGGGTGATTCAAGGCAAACAAAGCAAATACCGCCAGAATAGCCCCAGACTGAGATAAATGGAGTAGGAGAAAGATGACATGGGAGGTGAGGGATGACGTGGGCAGGTTAAAGGTGACATGAGAGGAGAGGAATGATGTGGGGAAGTGAAGAATGATGTTGGAGGTGTGATGATGTGGGGAGGTGAAGGATGATGTGGAAGGTGTGATGATGTGGGGAGGTGAAGGATGATGTGGGAGGTGTGATGATGTGGGGAGGTGAAGGATGATGTGGGAAATTGAAGGATGATGTGGGAGGTGTGATGATGTGGGGAGGTGAAGGATGATGTGGGAAATTGAAGGATGATGTGGGAGGTGAAGGGTGATGTGGGAGTGAAAGAATGACAGAAAGGAGGAGAGGGAGAGAGTGTGAGGGGTGGACATGGGATGAGAAAGAGAGAGAAGGGAGGGTACAGAGAGAGCCAGAGAGATGAGGAAGACAGGCAAGAACCAAGAGGCGACCAGAGAGACAGATGAAAGGAAGGTGAGAGGGGAAACAAGAGGCAGAGATCCAAACAACATTGGCTAGCCTTCACTTACTGCTCCCAGAGAGCCAGTGTTCTTCATCTGGAACAACCTCAAATAGTAACTGAATGAAGACGAGAAAGCTCCTGCAGAAGACCAGCCATTTAAAAGTACTGACAGCACAATAGATTTTATCTTTACCTGCAGTTAGATAAAAAGAATAGGACCGCACAGAAGAGAATCTTTCATTTAGTATGCCTGCAAAAATGTAATGCAGAATAGCTAAACAGACCAACAAATATACATATAAACACCATCTACTCTGGTTGCTTAGTGCCCTCCACCCACTTCTAACCCAAACCTGCTTGAAAAACCGACACTTAACTGCCAGTAGACACTTACTAAACACTATTGTTAATAACGCACACCCTCTGAGAAATTAAACCAATTCTCAGCACAATATTTTTTTTAATGGACTGACGGAGAACAGAGGAGCTAGTCGCCATGAGCCAGCCTAACAAGAACTGATTTCTTAAACCACAGCTGTCCTATACACACATGCCAAGACAACCTTACAGCATCACAACTGGTAGTAACTACATACTACCCACCAGTGCATGGCCAGAGTGAGCTAACATCAGGTGTTGCTTTATACCTGCCTAAGGAGGAACACTACCTCCACAGAACTACTTATCAAGACAAAGTCAAGTGTGCCCAGGCTACCCAGCAAAGAATTGACTATTCACTCTCATGGAATGGACGCATATCAGTGTTTGCATTTACCCGGGTAAAACCTATTTAACCCAACCCAGTGGGTAAAACCTGTGTTTCAGGTATTTCCCCCAGGTTTTACCCCTATTTTACCGGTTTTTCCCCCCAGGTTTTCCCCAGTGAAATAAAACACTTATTTGTAGCGCCCTGTCCCAGAGCCACAAGTGTCTGGGTGGTGGTGGACACCAGGGCTATGTATTTAAAAGGTAAGCAAATACCACAGGTAATTATTCACTGCTTACAGTTTAGTAAGTGTACTGCAATTACAACTGAAATTCTGCTATTCAAAAGTCACTATGAAGGCAAGAAAGCGCAATGCAGGAAGTGTCTCCATTTGTTATCAGCAAAAGTGGAGCGCCTCATCGCTCATCACAAGATGTTTGGGTATCTCTCTTGTGACTACCCCGCAAAAGAGACCTGCATGTGACTTATCAGATTACCAGGATGAAATCGGAGAAGCTGAACAACAATCATCCAGCCATGTAGTCTCCTCTCTTCCTCCCCCTCAAAGAAGCAGCGACAGACTTGGTCTCAATGATCACCTTGTCACAACTACACCAGTCCAAAAGCAAGACCTGGACCGGCTGATCTGTTGTATGCCACCAACACACCCTTCAACTTTGCTGATCACCCATTATTCAAGAAAGTTTGCAACATGATGTGCCCAGGATATGTACCTCCAACAGCCAAGCACATCAGTGGCTCACTTCTTGATAATTCACACAACCAACTTCAATCAAAGACGAGGCCCACAACTATCCAACAGGATGGCTGGACTAACATCAAGGATGACCTCATCATTGCCACTTCTCTCACTGCTGGTGGCATAGGCTACTTCCATGATACTCATGACCCCATATCCACTAAGAAAACTGCAGAAGTATGCTAAGATCTTCTTTTGGACTCTATCAAGACAGCAGAAAGCAAGTATGGCTGTGAAGTACTGAACTGCTGTACAGACGAGAACAAAATGAAGAAAGTGCGTGAAGAAGTCCACAAAAAGAGTCCTGAGGTCAATGTATAGAGCTGCATGAGTCACAGCCTGAACCTTCTTTGTCAAGACCTGTCCACTCCATGGGTCATCAGGGTTTCATACAGGATTTTTGGTTGGTTGGGTGGGTGGGTGGGGGAGAAAAGTATCCAGCTTAGATTTTTTTTCCAGTGCCCACTTTTAGCACACTATACTATTATGTAGCTGGAAAGTAAGGCGGGTTCACAATATGACGCTCGCCCATCATTACGTATCGTCCTATCGTATCGTATCGTTCTATCGTATCATACTGTTTCTGGTTCACAATATAGCGTTCGATTGGCGAGTTTTGCTGGTTTTGACAAGGTGCTCACGTGATAGTAGTTGTTGACCGATCGCGAGGACGCTATGGACAGCAGTTCTTCCTCTTCTAGTTCATCTAGTAGTTCTAGCTGTGATAGTTCATCTAGTTCTCCTCATTCATACTGGTAAATTCTAGTGAAGGTACAAGTCCTTCATGTGACCCTCCCACTTGCCAGCATTCTGATTGGTTGGACGCTCGATGCTAGAATAGAACCAGATCCTATTCCATCGTTACTTATCCATCGTTACTTATTGTAACGTCCTATTATATCGTATTGTCATGACGTTGCTGGTTCACAATACGACGATACGTTACGTAACGATAGCTGAGCGTCAAACTGTGAATCAGCCTTTAGCCACTGATCTTATTTGTGGGTAGCCCACATTTGCCACACTCAGTCACTTGCTAAACGTAATGCTTTATAAAATTCTGTCTTCCAAATTACTATAATGTTAGCAAAATGTCAATGTTGCACTAATTATAATATGACATCATAATTTTTGAAAATCCTGGGGGGGGGGGGGGGGAATCCCAGGTCCCCCACCCATATATGAAACCCTGGTCATGGAGCATGTCAAGTCCATCAACCATCACGTCAAACATGTCCACCGTTCGCATAGATGGTCGAGGGAGTCACCTGGCCATGTTAAACCAAAATTGCCTTGTCCTACACGCTGGAATAGTAATCTGGATTGTCTGAAATCATTTATGACCAATCATTCCATCTACATCTACAAGAAAATATAGACAATGCTGATGAGATGGATCCCATTATTGTTAGTAAGATCAAGAATCTAGGTATTCTATGTGCTGCTGGAGATCTCCTTGAACAACTCAAACCTATTACTGTTGCCATCAACAAATGTCAAAGTGATAGCTGCATGATTGCTGATGCTACACATCACTACCTCTCCCTCCTTAAAGAGCCCTATCTGGAACCCCACCAGGATGCTATCAAAAAATGCTTTGCTACAGTGGTTAAGGTTGGCCACCTTGCTGCCTACCTACTTCACCCTTAATTAAGTACCAGGGCCAGTTACATCGTGATTATCAGATCGAGGATGCCAAAGCTTGGCTGAAGACGAAAAGCCAAGCATTCCTCAGCACAGCCATCTCTTTTGAGGGTCAGGAGGCCCCATTCCTTTCATCCAGCCTGGTGACACTGAAACCCCACCTCTCACTTGGTGGAAAGGAGTAGACAAGAGGTGTGCCCTGCCACCTGGATTCATGCAACTTATGAAGCAACTCCACACTGCAGTTGAATCTTCCAGCTCCATAGAATGTATATTTAGTTAGCTCTTATGGACTTATCCACAACCGCCTGGAAAATGAGAAAGCCCAGAAACTTATCTTCTGCCACAGGCTCCTGCGAGGACCTCAGGAGATTGACTTAAATCTGTTTAACTTGCATATCAATTGGACTTTAATCCCACGGATTTTGTTTAAATATTTAAATAAATCATAAAAAAAAAAATATATATATATACTAACTTTGTCACTTGGTAAATAAATGCTGAGTGAAAGACAGCTCCTGTTTTTTCCCTAGTTCTTTACAGTTGCCATTTATTGAATGTCTTACTTCCTGATTACAGAGTTAATTTCTTATAATATCTTTACAGTTTATAATAAATCTATTGTGTCTATTATTTTATCCTGGGTTGTATATATCCATGTTTGAGTAAAACCTGGGAAAACCAGGGTAAAAGGTATTTAACCCAACCTGGGTTAAACCACGGTTACACCCAAGCCCTGGGTAAAACCTGCGAACTCTGCCCCTCAGGGCACTCGAATGCTACCACAGGAGCTGCACTGAATACACCAAGCTAGACCTAGCCAAGTAAGAGAAAGCCACACCCAAAGTCTTAGAGCAGTGGACATAATGTTTACTATCCACTATGCCAGAGAAGCCTGCTTGACTAATGAATGCCTCTTGTCGGCAAATTGTGACTAGAAATTGGAGAAGCTTCTCCCTGGCCATGCCCAACATGACAACTGCCATGCCATCTAGGTAAGCCAAGAAGATAAATCAGACCAGGAGTCGCTGACTATCACTCTTGACCTTGCCACCTTTGTATCTACCACACCTGCTAACCCGAACCTTGGACTGATAATCCCACGAATTGAAATCACACGCACACCATATGTTCACCTGCCACACCCACCTTATGAAGGCAGAACGACCATATCCACCAAATGAAAGCCACCCGGCCACACCCACCAAATGAAGATCGAAGGCCACACCCACCCAGGAAAGGCCACACCCACCACATGAAGGCTGTAGGTAAATGAAACGACCGAGTTGAATGCTGCAGGTCAGACCCACCAAATGAAGGCCACCTGGCTGCACTCACCTGATGAAGGCCACCTGGCTGCACCCACTTAATGAAGGCCACCTGGCTGCACTCATCTGATGAAGGCCACTTGGCTGCACTCACCTGATGAAGGCCACCTGGCTGCACTCACCTGATGAAGGCCACCTGGTGCACTCACCTGATGAAGGCCACCTGGCTGCACTCACCTGATGAAGGCCACCTGGCTGCACTCACCTGATGAAGGCCACCTGGCTGCACTCACCTGATGAAGGCCACCTGGCTGCACTCACCTTGAAGGCCACCTGGCTGCACTCACCTGATGAAGGCCACCTGGCTGCACTCACCTGATGAAGGCCACCTGGCTGCACTCACCTGATGAAGGCCACCTGGCTGCACTCACCTGATGAAGGCCACCGGCCACCTGGCTGCGCTCACCTGATGAACGCCACCTGGCTGCACTCACCTGATGAAGGCCACCTGGCTGCACTCACCTGATGAAGGCCACCTGGCTGCACTCACCTGATGAAGGCCACCTGGCGGCACTCACCTGATGAAGGCCACCTGGCTGAACTCACCTAATGAAGGCCACCTGGCTGCACTCACCTGATGAAGGCCACCCAACTACAACCACCCAATGAAAGCCACACTAACCAATGAAGGTTAACTGACCACATCCACCTGATGGAGACCAATTGGCAGAAAATTTGCTATAAATAAAATCTCTCCAGAAAGCCACTTGGTCCAGTCAACCATTACTTTTAAGAAAGACGCCACCTCACGAGCCAGCCATCCTTCACGAGTTTGATGCACAGTCACTGACATCCTTCACGAGTTAGATGCACAGTCATTGACATCCTTCATGAGTTAGATGTACAGTCACTGGCATCCTTCACGAGTTTGATGCACAGTCACTGACATCCTTCACGAGTTAGATGCACAGTCATTGACATCCTTCATGAGTTAGATGTACAGTCACTGGCATTCTTCATGAGTTAGATGCACAGTCATTGACATCCTTCACGAGTTAGATGCACAGTCACTGGCATCCTTCATGAGTTAGATGCACAGTCATTGACATCCTTCATGAATTAGATGCACAGTCACTGGCATCCTTCATGAGTTAGATGCACAGTCACTGGCATTCTTCACGAGTTAGATGCACAGTCATTGACATCCTTCATGAGTTAGATGTACAGTCACTGGCATTCTTCATGAGTTAGATGCACAGTCATTGACATCCTTCACGAGTTAGATGCACAGTCACTGGCATCCTTCATGAGTTAGATGCACAGTCATTGACATCCTTCATGAATTAGATGCACAGTCACTGGCATCTTTCATGAGTTAGATGCACAGTCGCTGGCATCCTTCATGAGTTAGATGCACAGTCACTGGCATCCTTCATGAGTTAGATGTACAGTCACTGGCATTCTTCATGAGTTAGATGCACAGTCATTGACACCTTCATGAGTTAGATGTACAGTCACTGGCATTCTTCATGAGTTAGATGCACAGTCATTGACATCCTTCATGAGTTAGATGCACAGTCACTGGCATCCTTCATGAGTTAGATGCACAGTCACTGGCATTCTTCATGAGTTAGATGCATAGTCACTGGCATTCTTTACGAGTTAGATGTACAGTCACTGGCATCCTTCATGAGTTAGATGCACAGTCTCTGGCATCCTTCATGAGTTAGATGCACAGTCATTGACACCTTCATGAGTTAGATGTACAGTCACTGCCATTCTTCATGAGTTAGATGCACGTCATTGACATCCTTCATGAGTAAGATGCATAGTCACTGGCATCCTTCATGAGTTAGATGCACAGTCACTGGCATCCTTCATGAGTTAGATGCACAGTCACTGGCATCCTTTATGAGTTAGATGCAGTCATTGACATCCTTTATGAGTTAGATGTACAGTCACTGGCATTCTTCATGAGTAGGATGCACAGTCACTGGCATCCTTCATGAGTTAGATGCACAGTCACTGGCATCCTTCATGAGTTAGATGCAGTCATTGACATCCTTCATGAGTTACATGTAGATGTACAGTCATTGATGACATCCTTCATGAGTTAGATGTACAGTCACTGGCATTCTTCATGAGTTAGATGCACAGTCACTGGCATCCTTCATGAGTTAGATGCACAGTCACTGGCATCCTTCATGAGTTAGATGCAGTCATTGGCATCCTTCATGAGTTAGATGTACAGTCATTGACATCCTTCATGAGTTAGATGCATAGTCATTGACATCCTTCATGAGTTAGATGCACAGTCATTGGTATCCTTCATGAGTTAGATGCACAGTCATTGGCATCCTTCATGAGTTAGATGCACAGTCATTGACATCCTTCATGAGTTAGATGCATAGTCATTGACATCCTTCATGAGTTAGATGCACAGTCACTGCCTGGCATCCTTCATGAGTTAGATGCACAGTCATTGGCATCCTTCATGAGTTAGATGCACAGTCACTGGCATCCTTCATGAGTTAGATGCACAGTCACTGGCATCCTTCATGAGTTAGATGCACAGTCACTAGCATCCTTCATGAGTTAGATGCACAGTCATTGGCATCCTTCATGAGTTAGATGCACAGCCATTGGCATCCTTCATGAGTTAGATGCACAGTCACTGGCATCCTTCATGAGTTAGATGCACAGTCACTGGCATCCTTCATGAGTTAGATGCACAGTCACTAGCATCCTTCATGAGTTAGATGCACAGTCATTGGCATCCTTCATGAGTTAGATGCACAGTCATTGGCATCCTTCATGAGTTAGATGCACAGTCATTGACATCCTTCATGAGTTAGATGCATAGTCATTGACATCCTTCATGAGTTAGATGCACAGTCACTGCCTGGCATCCTTCATGAGTTAGATGCACAGTCACTGGCATCCTTCATGAGTTAGATGTACAGTCACTGGCATCCTTCATGAGTTAGATGCACAGTCACTGGCATCCTTCATGAGTTAAATGCACAGTCACTGGCACTGGCATCCTTCATGAGTTAGATGCACAGTCACTGGCATCCTTCATGAGTTAGATGCACAGTCACTAGCATCCTTCATGAGTTAGATGCAGTCATTGACATCCTTCATGAGTTAGATGTACAGTCACTGGCATTCTTCATGAGTTAGATGCACAGTCACTGGCATCCTTCATGAGTTAGATGCACAGTCACTGGCATCCTTCATGAGTTAGATGCACAGTCACTGGCATCCTTCATGAGTTAGATGCACAGTCATTGGCATCCTTCATGAGTTAGATGCACAGTCACTGGCATCCTTCACGAGTTAGATGCACAGTCATTGACATCATTCATGAGTTAGATGCACAGTCACTAGCATCCTTCATGAGTTAGATGCATAGTTATTGGCATCCTTCATGAGTTAGATGCACAGTCATTGGCATCCTTCATGAGTTAGATGCACAGTCACTGGCATCCTTCATGAGTTAAATGCACAGTCACTGGCACTGGCATCCTTCATGAGTTAGATGCACAGTCACTGGCATCCTTCATGAGTTAGATGCACAGTCACTAGCATCCTTCATGAGTTAGATGCAGTCATTGACATCCTTCATGAGTTAGATGCACAGTCACTGGCATCCTTCATGAGTTAGATGCACAGTCACTGGCATCCTTCATGAGTTAGATGCACAGTCACTGGCATCCTTCATGAGTTAGATGCACAGTCATTGGTATCCTTCATGAGTTAGATGCACAGTCATTGGCATCCTTCATGAGTTAGATGCACAGTCATTGACATCCTTCATGAGTTAGATGCACAGTCATTGACATCATTCATGAGTTAGATGCACAGTCACTGGCATCCTTCATGAGTTAGATGCACAGTCACTGGCATCCTTCATGAGTTAGATGCACAGTCACTGGCATCCTTCATGAGTTAGATGCACAGTCATTGGTATCCTTCATGAGTTAGATGCACAGTCATTGGCATCCTTCATGAGTTAGATGCACAGTCATTGGCATCCTTCATGAGTTAGATGCACAGTCATTGACATCCTTCATGAGTTAGATGCACAGTCATTGACATCCTTCATGAGTTAGATGCACAGTCACTAGCATCCTTCATAAGTTAGATACATAGTCATTGGCATCTTTCAAGAGTTAGATGCACAGTCATTGGCATTCTTCGCTGGATGCGTAGGCAGACGCTCCATGTGCAGCTTTGCTGCCTCACCAGTAATAGTAGGTGCTGCACTGGCCGCTACTAGCCAAGAACTCATCATACATGCCTGGGTGTGCACATTATAATTGAGGACGCACACTATTTCAGTCGAGATAATAAATGGTGCACAGTCCAAATGAGGGTGTGTTCTAATTGAGGGCTCAGCAAACAGCACAAACTCACGTGATAGATGTGGAGAAAACTGGTATAACATGAACATGCATATTCCGAAGTGGAAGAGAGACTGGTGGCTGAAGTTGCTCAGTAAAAGAGGCAGGGAACCTACACACACACAAACATACCCACACCATGGGCACACCCACAATAGACACACACACACACACAAATACCCACGCATATCGGATGCAAAATGAACAAGGATTACAGTGAGCACTTCGATGAGTCACAATGAAGCCACACCCCATTGTATGGCATCACAGGCTCCACAAAGTCTGGCCATATTCTATCCCTGTGGTGTTTATATACAGTCACTAAGCCCATTGCTGGTCACCACCAAAGACTCCAAAGATACATAACCAGTGTGGACATGTCTAGCATGCTGGAGTGTCTCCCACATGTTAATACACAGACAGTGTGGACGTTTCTAGCATGCTGGAGTGTCTCCCACATGACAGTGTGGACATGTCTAGCATGCTGGAGTGTCCCCCGCATGTTAAAACACAGACAGTGTGGATGTTTCTAGCATGCTGGAGTGTCTCTCACATGTTAATACACAGACAGTGTGGACATGTCTAGCATGCTGGAGCGTCCCCCACATGTTAATACACAGACAGTGTGGACGTTTCTAGCATGCTGGAGTGTCTCCCACATGTTAATACACAGACAGTGTGGACATGTCTAGCATGCTGGAGTGTCTCCCACATGTTAATACACAGACAGTGGACATGTCTAACATGCTGGAGTGTCTCTCACATGTTAATACACAGACAGTGTGGACGTTTCTAGCATGCTGGAGTGTCTCCCACATGTTAATACACAGACAGTGTGGACATGTCTAGCATGCTGGAGTGTCTCCCACATGTTAATACACAGACAGTGGACATGTGTAACATGCTGGAGTGTCTCCCACATGTACACAGACAGTGTGGACATGTCTAGCATGCTGGAGCGTCCCCCACATGTTAATACACAGACAGTGTGGACGTTTCTAGCATGCTGGAGTGTCTCTCACATGTTAATACACAGACAGTGTGGACGTTTCTAGCATGCTGGAGTGTCTCCCGCATGTTAATACACAGACAGTGTGGACGTTTCTAGCATGCTGGAGTGTCCCCCACATGTTAATAAACAGACAGTGTGGACATGTCTAGCATGCTGGAGTGTCTCCCACATGTTAATACACAGACAGTGTGGACATGTCTAGCATGCTGGAGTGTCTCCCACATGTTAATACACAGACAGTGGACATGTCTAACATGATGGAGTGTCTCTCACATGTTAATACACAGACAGTGTGGACATGTCTAGCAAGCTGGAGTGTCTCCCACATGTTAATACACAGACAGTGGACATGTCTAACATGCTGGAGTGTCTCTCACATGTTAATACACAGACAGTGTGGACATGTCTAGCATGCTGGAGTGTCCCCCACATGTTAATGGCATATTTCATTACATACATACAGGGTGAAAACAGCTGACCTTTTTGAAAAATGTATGAAATGAAATATTTCTCCATAAAAACTTTCACCTCCAGAGACGGAACTCTCCACAAGAGAAAAACCGCAAGATTGGCTCCAAAAATGACTGCAATGCACAATGGACATTATAAGTCTCCAGTTGACAACGAAATTAGAAGCACCTTCTCAATAATCAGTTTACTATCTCAATGTTTGGACTGTAGATGCTCATGCCCTCATCAGGAATAAATTAGTCCAAACGCTAAGAGACTAAAAGTTCAAGTTGATTATTGAGAAGAACTTTGTGACATTATAAGGTACATTTGATTGAAAAAGCAGCATGGAGTGCAGCTGTCAGAGGGCAAAGGACAATCAAAATTTTGTGATCTACTTTTTCGTCTCCTTTCACCCCCCCCCCCCCCCCCCAAATTAATTTTAACTTTTTTGACAAGTCAATCTGTGCAGTTTGTGGTCCTCTCCAGCCAGTCTTCCTACACCTAGAGCAACCATCAAGATTCTGAAGGGTGTCCACAAGTTTTCAAGGTTATAAGTGGAGATGAAGTTGTCTGACATCCTTGTAGCCATCATCTGCAAGAATAACAACGCTCACAGAAATGCATGTTCCATTTCAATTCCCACTGCTTGAGGGCTCCAAAGAGGGGAGAGGTCGAAGGTATTTTCTGGCCATGGCGCATTTGGAAGCATCTGGAAACGAGACACATAAGGACACTTTTGAGTCATTTTATGTTCTTTAAAGCTTGAAGGAAGGTGACCCCAGGGAGCTGAGGCTAGTCAGTTCTGATGAAGAAGGTGATTTCAACACGTGCTGCTGTGTGGCGACCATGATAGGAACAAGACCATCAACATAAGCTGCTGTGTGGCGACCATGATGGGAACAAGACCATCAACACGTGCTGCTGTGTGGCGACCATGATGGGAACAAGATCATCAACACGTGCTGCTTTGTGACGACCATGATGGGAACAAGATCATCAACATGTGCTGCTGTGTGGCGACCATGATAGGAACAAGACCATCAACACGTGCTGCTGTGTGGCGACCATGATGGGAACAAGATCATCAACACGTGCTGCTTTGTGACGACCATGATGGGAACAAGATCATCAACATGTGCTGCTGTGTGGCGACCATGATAGGAACAAGACCATCAACACGTGCTGCTGTGTGGCGACCATGATGGGAACAAGACCATCAACACGTGCTGCTTTGTGACGACCATGATGGGAACAAGATCATCAACATGTGCTGCTGTGTGGCGACCATGATGGGAACAAGACCATCAACACTTACTGCTGTGTGGCGACCATGATGGGAACAAGACCATCAACACGTGCTGCTGTGTGGCGACCATGATGGGAACAAGACCATCAACACGTACTGCTGTGTGGCGACCATGATGGGAACAAGACCATCAACACGTGCTGCTGTGTGGCGACCATGATGGGAACAAGACCATCAACACGTGCTGCTGTGTGGCGACCATGATATGATGGGAACAAGACCATCAATAAATAAACATATGTAGGTAGAATCTCATCTTTATCCACCCACTCATGACAGCTCTCCATTGAGGATTTCAACCTGCAGAATCTTGTAAAGCTTTTAGTTTTGCTACAGTAACTCTTCCTTGTCGGGATGATGTGAAGGGGGGGGGGAAGTCAGTTAGCTTTGACTGTGTCTCTGCCTGAATGCCAACTTCCCCAAATGCCAACTTCCCCAAGCTACCTACTAACTCTTCTTTAAATTTCACCAGCCATAATTTAGCAAAGAGACTTGAGATCGCGGGTTCACAGGTTCAATAAGAGTGGTTCAACAAAAAATATCGTCGATCCTTGACTTATTTTGTGCAATTTCAGGAATAATGTTTTACAAACTGTTACGTTCAAATGCAAACACAATAGCCTGCAGTTAACACGATAGCCTGCAGTTAACACGATAACCTGCAGTTAACACGATAACCTACAGTTAACACGATAACCTGCAGTTAACACGATAACCTGCAGTTAACACGATAACCTGCAGTTAACACGATAACCTGCAGTTAACACGATAACCTGCAGTTAACACAATAACCTGCAGTTAGCACGATAACCTGCAGTAACCTGCAGTTAATACAATAACCTGCAGTGAACACAATAACCTGCAATTGGTACAAGCACCAACATTGAGGCTGCAATCAAAAGCTTTGCAACATTGTATCCACAAAAAAAACTTATAGCAAGGAAGTCTATCCTGGACGGCTTTCTTTCTCAAGAGGATTTCTTTCTCAAGAGGAAAAGATATAATAAAATAATCAGGTCATTAAACACGCTGGTCAATTCTTCCCCTTCAATTTCTTTTTGCGAAGGATGTTTGAGTAGGCGCCTGCAGGCACTTGTGGCAGTCCCATGATAATAGCTCAATCAGAGAGTGTGCTAGCACTCCACATATAAATTTGACTCACTTTTTAAAAATGGTGAATAACCAAATAGCTCGTATCTCAGCTAAAACTCACATGGGCAGTTTCTTAGCTTCCTTTGGTCATTATTATCTTCAACAAAGACTCACAGCGGTGGTAGTTGTTAGGTAGTCAACCAAAGAACTATGGAGGGGGGATCCTTGAACTTGTGCACAATCATAAGAATTTAACAAAAGATTCCAAACGTTCCAATGACCAATGTGTTTCTTGATTGCAGAAAAAGTAGTGGGTAACGTCATCTGGAAGGTAAGTTTGTGGGATGAGCTAATACCAGCTCTGTGTAATATAAGCAGCCACTTAGTTCAGTTGTTGGGCTTGTGCAGTTGTCATTCCTGGGCAACTGTTACCAAGTCTAAAGGAGACTGCAGCTAAATCTCTGTTTGTCCGGAGGAATTCTCCTGGGAAGCTGCTACCAAGAGATGGGTACAGTCAACAACAGCAAAAGACATAGCATGTGCTGATGTGTGTAGTGCAGAGCAAAAAGAGAAAAAGTGTTTAGATAGAGACACCTAATGTTGGAGTCCACGCTCAGACCTAGCAATCTCAGATGTGGCAATCTCAGATGTGGCAATCTCAGATGTGGCAATCTCAGATGTGGCAATCTCAGACCTGGCAATCTCAGACCTGGCAATCTCAGACCTGGCAAGCTAAGATGTGGCAATCTCAGACCTAACAAGCTCAGGCCTGGCAAGCTCAGACCTATCAAGCTCAGACCTGGCAAGCTCAGACCTATCAAGCTCAGACCTGGCAAGCTCAGACCTAACACTATGTTGGAGGAGCAGGCAGCTTTGCAACCTTCAACTAGAAACAACAAACAAGCAAACAAAACAATAAACTTGTCAAAAAACAAGACCATACACATGTAGACCACTACCAGTTAGATGACCCAATACCATTTAAAATCATGCACATCTTTATACTACAATGACTTCCTTAATAATCAACCTGAAATTTACTTATTGCCATTTGATAAGTCAACTGAATGTTCGTTGAGGGTTCACTCTTATACCGCTTTTACATAATTTGAACTGGTAAAGGTTTTCCCCCTGGCATGTGTGTTTTAATGGTAAAGGGTCATCAAACTAACTGGTATCGTTTATGCCCTATTTATTCTTTGACAATTCAATCCTTTGTTTGTTATTAAACTGTGCATACAAACACCATCAACTCTACAAACACCATCAACTCTCACATACTGTCACTATCATACACTTTTTTTTTGAATTTGATGAAGTGCAAATGACAGTGGATGATCTTACCCGAGAAGAATCTGTTGTAAGGTCCCAGTTCCCACCAAAACCTCCTACACTGATAACATGAACATTACAATTCCAAGTAATTAGTTGCTCCTTAGTAACTAGCTTTTGCAACACGCAAAATATGGCTAATTGAAAACACAAGTATCTCTCTCTTGATTGTCCTAATGATGTCATACACTTGAAATTTGAAATTGACCATAGAATAAAAAAGTACAAAAATATATATTTGGGTGTGGTGGGATTAGCACTCCCGTGGGTGTGGGTGGGGTGAGATTAGCACTCCCATTATTTCTTGTGACATACATTTCTAAATGGCGGACAGCAACCACATACACAAACTTTAGCTGATGCTACAGTAAGTCTCCCACACTCAGTGGGGAAACTGGAAGCACAGAAACAGACAACAACAACAAAATAGAAAGTTTGAAAAAGCCTTGCAAATCATCTTCACGGTTCTCTGCTTCTCTTTACACTTGCACGACCTGTGCAATAGTCTATTCATAAAACCTCGAGTGCCAGAAGCCCCCCCCCCCCCGACGTTCCACTCACTGCATTAACCTGTTTCTCAATTGCAGAAATAAGGCATGGGTTTGGCTTCTTATTGATGATGCAATGAAAATAGCGCATGTGCTGTTTTATAATCGGGGGGGGGGGGGGGGAAAGAACTGGCATGCTGTACTACAAGCAGAATGAATGACCTACGCTCTGTTCTGCTGTTCAGTTTGTCGAGTTCTCGCTCCTGGGCAACTGTTAACAAGTCCAAAGGAGGATGCCGGTGACCCTACATGGGTACATGCAACTATAGCAACCTATTATTTGGTGTAGTCTTCCACTGCTCATTCAGAACAAGAAAAACAAACAAACAAACAAACACAAACAAACACTTGATCCAGGAAAATTTAAAACCAACAATTCCGAAGAAGGCTAGAGCATCTCATTATTCCTGATGAAGGATAGAGCATCTAATTATTCCTGATGAAGGTTAGAGCATCTCATTATTCCTGATGAAGGCTAGAGCATCTCATTATTCCTGATGAAAGCTAGAGCATCTCATTATTCCTGATGAAGGTTAGAGCATCTCATTATTCCTGATGAAGGCTAGAGAATCTCATTATTCCTGATGAAGGCTAGAGCATCTCATTATTCCTGATGAAGGCTAGAGCATCTCATTATTCCTGATGAAGGCTAGTGCATCTCATTATTCGTGATGAAGGTTAGAGCATCTCATTATTCCTGGATGAAGGCTAGAGAATCTCATTATTCCTGAAGAAGGCTAGAGCATCTCATTATTCTTGATGAAGGCTAGAGCATCTCATTATCCTGATGGAGGCTAGAACATCTAATTATTCCTGAAGAAGGCTAGAGCATCTCATAAGGCCAAAGCATCTCTGATGAAGGCTAGAGCCCTTCAGAGACTAACTAGCCTTCATCAGGAATAATGAGATGCTCTAGCCTTCATCAGGAATAATGAGATGCTCTAGCCTTCTTCAGGAATAAAGAGATGCTCTAGTCTTCATCAGGAATAACGAGATGCTCTAGCCTTCATCAGGAATAATGAGATGCTCTAGCCTTCATCAGGAATAATGAGATGCTCTTCTTCAGGAATAATGAGATGCTCTAGCCTTCATCAGGAATAATGAGATGCTCTAGCTTTCATCAGGAATAATGAGATGCTCTAGCCTTCATCAGGAATAATGAGATGCTCTAGCCTTCTTCAGGAATAATGAGATGCTCTAGCCTTCATCAGGAATAACGAGATGCTCTAGCCTTCATCTGGAATAATGAGATGCTCTAGCCTTCATCAGGTATAATGAGATGCTCTAGCTTTCATCAGGAATAATGAGATGCTCTAGCCTTCATCAGGCATAATGAGATGCTCTAGCCTTCATCAGGAATAATGAGATGCTCTAGGAATAATGAGATGCTCTAGCCTTCACCAGGAATAATGAAATGCTCTAGCCCTTCATCAGGAATACTGAGATGCTCTAGGAATATAGCCTTCATCAGGAATAATGAGATGCTCTAGCCTTCATCAGGAATAATGGGATGCTCTAGCCTTCATCAGGAATAATGGGATGCTCTAGCCTTCATCAGGAATAATGAGATGCTCTAGCCTTCATCAGGAATAATGAGATGCTCTAGCCTTCATCAGGAATAATGAGATGTTCTAGCCTTCCTCAGGAATAATGAGATGCTCTAGCCTTCATCAGGAATAATGGGATGCTCTAGCCTTCATCAGGAATAATGAAATGCTCTAGCCTTCATCAGGAATAATGAAATGCTCTAGCCTTCATCAGGAATAATGAGATACTCTAGCCTTCATCAGAGATGCTCTAGCCTACATCAGGAATAATGGGATGCTCTAGCCTTCATCAGGAATAATGAGATGCTCTAGCCTTCATCAGGAATAATGAGATACTCTAGCCTTCATCAGGAATAACGAAATGCTCTAGCCTTCTATAGGAATAATGAGATGGTCTAGCTTTCATCAGGAATAATGAGATGCTCTAGCCTTCATCAGGAATAATGAGATGTTCTAGCCTTCATCAGGAATAATGAGATGCTCTAGCCTTCATCAGGAATAATGGGATGCTCTAGCCTTCATCAGGAATAATGAGATGCTCTAGCCTTCATCAGAGATGCTCTAGCCTACATCAGGAATAATGGGATGCTCTAGCCTTCATCAGGAATAATGAGATGCTCTAGCCTTCATCAGGAATAATGAAATGCTATAGCCTTCATCAGGAATAATGAGATGCTCTAGCCTTCATCAGGAATAATGAGATGCTCTAGCCTTCATCAGGAATAATGAGATACTCTAGCCTTCATCAGGAATAATGGGATGCTCTAGCCTTCATCAGGAATAATGAGATGTTCTAGCGAATAATGAGATGCTCTAACCTTCATCAGGAATAATGAGATACTCTAGCCTTCATCAGGAACAATGAGATACTCTAGCCTTCATCAGGAATAATGAGATGCTCTAGCCTTCATCAGGAATAATGAGATGCTCTAGCTTTCATCAGGAATAATGAGATGCTCTAGCCTTCATCAGGAATAATGAGATGCTCTAGACTTCATCAGGAATAATGAGATGCTCTAGCCTTCATCAGGAATAATGAGATGCTCTATGCTCTAGCTTTCATCAGGAATAATGAGATGCTCTAGCCTTCATCAGGAATAATGAGATGCTCTAGCCTTCATCAGGAATAATGAGATGCTCTAGCCTTCATCAGGTAATGAGATACTCTAGCCTTCATCAGGAATAATGAGATGCTCTAGCCTTCATCAGGAATAATGAGATATTCTAGCCTTCATCAGGAATAATGATATGCTCTAGCCTTCATCAGGAATAATGAGATGCTCTAGCCTTCATCAGGAATAATGAGATGCTCTAGCCTTCATCAGGAATAATGAGATGCTCTAGCCTTCATCAGGAATAATGAGATGCTCTAGCTTTCATCAGGAATAATGAGATACTCTAGCCTTCATCAAGAATAATGAGATGCTCTAGCCTTCATCAGGAATAATTAGCCTTCATCAGGAATAATGAGATGCTCTAGCTTTCATCAGGAATAATGAGATGCTCTAGCCTTCATCAGGAATAATGGGATGCTCTAGCCTTCATCAGGAATAATGAGATGCTAAGACTCTTCAAGCTTAATATATAACTGTAGTAAAAATATAATAAAGAAAATGAAAATAATAGATTACAAAATAAAAAAACACCAAAACATATAAATATAGGACTAGCCATCCCAGTACTTTTCTATACTACTATATTCAATAGCTCTGCTTTAACACAGCATTGAGCACTATTTGTAGCCTTCATCAGCAAACTACCTTCTACATGTAAGTATAATTATATGTATATATACATAATATATATATATATGTATATATATATGTATGTATATATACATAAATAAAAATTACAATTATATATATAAATAAAAATTACAATTGCTGAACATGCATGGGACAATGGACGTCCTATTTTGTGGGAGGCAGCCACCATCTTAGATGAGGCAGAGTGTTGTTGGCATCACGTGGTGAATAGCTAGCTGCTGGTATATAACAAGCTCACACAAGTCTCATTATTTTTTATGAAGGCTAGAGCAACTAGTTGAAATGCTGAGAGAGTAAATTTCAAATTGATTATTAAGAAATGTCATTGTCCAACAACCGAGAACACCTTGATAGTCAGTCTTTCTGCATTTCACTGCACACTAGCTGAAGGCACCTAGGCTGGCCTAGTTGGCTCTGATGATGGTGTCTCCACATATTCATGTTGTTCCATGTTGGTTCAGCACAAACCAAAGAGCTACATTTGAAGTCACTTGCTTCTTTGTTGAGGTAGGAGGTATCAGCTCTTATACAGGACTAATGCTGCCACAGCCTTTCCTCTTTCCTAGGACAGGACGGGATCTCCTTAGTGAGTGTGACCGGTTGATTCTAGAACGGAGCTGGAGGATTCTAGGGCTAGGGGTATATTCTAGGGGTTTCTAGGGCTAGGGGTATTCTAGGGGTTTCTAGGGCTAGGGGCATTCTAGGGGTTTCTAGGGCTAGGGGCATTCTAGGGGTTTCTAGGGCTAGGGGTATTCTAGGGGTTTCTAGGACTAGGGGTATTCTAGGGGTTTCTAGGGCTAGGGGCATTCTAGGGGTTTCTAGGGCTAGGGGCATTCTAGGGGTTTCTAGGGCTAGGGATATTCTAGGGGTTTCTAGGGCTTCTAGGGCTAGGGGTATTCTAGGGGTTTCTAGGGCTAGTGGCATTCTAGGGGTTTCTAGGGCTAGGGGTATTCTAGGGCTAGGGGTATTCTAGGGGTTTCTAGGGCTAGTGGCATTCTAGGGGTTTCTAGGGCTAGGGGTATTCTAGGGCTAGGGGTATTCTAGGGGTTTCTAGGGCTAGGGGCATTCTAGGGGTTTCTAGGGGTTTCTAGGGCTAGGGGTATTCTAGGGATTTCTAGGGCTAGGAACATTTTAGGGGTTTCTAGGGCTAGGGCTATTCTAGGGCTAGGGGTACATACTCTAGAAGTTTCTAGTACTCTAGGGCTAGGGCTATTATATGCAAGGGTTTCTAGGACTGGAGATATTCTAGGGTAGGGCAAGGCCTAGAGGTTTTCTAGGGCTAAGAGGGATATTCTAGAGCTCGAGCTTGGGATGTCTATGGTAATTCAGGGATATCCTAGAGGCAAGCTTGTGGAAGTATTGGACAGCCATGAAAGACCAAGAGCCTTGGGAAGCAGATGGAAGGCACATCACTCCCACACATTTTTTCATTGATTACACCTTAAATTGTTTTACTTTCATATGGTTCGTGTGAATTAATAATTAGATAGAGGGCGTCTATGTGGGAGTAGTTTCATGGAACATTCTCTAGTCCCATGGGCCAGACGTATA
Source organism: Cladorhizidae sp. MBARI D1340-BT2 (assembly GCA_028752905.1). Classification (NCBI taxonomy): domain Eukaryota; kingdom Metazoa; phylum Porifera; class Demospongiae; order Poecilosclerida; family Cladorhizidae; species Cladorhizidae sp. MBARI D1340-BT2. Next base: position 33,566,163 of record JAQNBH010000006.1, on the reverse strand, counting down.
GAAGTCGAGGTAATTATAGACATCTGTTCATGTGCTAATGGAATGTGCTCTGATGTATGTCAGGCTCTGACATAATGGTGGCAAACGATGATACATATGTCGCGAGGAACTGAGTGAATTTTTTACTCGCATACCATCTGATAATGACATCTGATGACCGTGACCAATGGATTGAAGTGTCAATATTCCATACCTGCACAACAAACCACGGCTAAAGTCACCAAGTCACCATCACAGGTTAGACCTCTACACGTCTGGCCTCCTTGTAAGAGAGATGTTCCCCATCAAACGGTCAACCACGAGGGCAGCAGGATGATTGCGTGAGGAGCCCAGCCCTAACTCACCTTAGTCAGGAAACTGTCCCTTCTTCTTCTGGAGTGCAGGGGTTGAAAACTCACAATGCAGGCAACACAGAATCCACTTGTCAAACAAGTCAGTCCTCCTACCTGGACATTTTTCAGAAATAGAGGAAGGAAAGGAAGAAGAAAAATTTGTGTTAGCATTTATTAGAACTTGAGCTTTACAGAGCTCTTTTCTAAAGGCCAGTCTTCCAAACAATGCCCACCTATCATCGTATAGTATCGTCATATTGCGAAACAGCAATGATATGACAGAATAGTATCTAGTTCCGTTACAGCCTTGAGTGTGGGACCAATTAAGGGCCTAGAATTTTAGCATGCGATGGACCAACTGCAGCATCAGTTGTTTGGCTTCAAGTAAACATTATGGAGTTTGCAGACAAGAAGAAGCTCACTGGAGCCCCAAAGACCTCTTCCTGCTCATGGCAGGTACCCACTACAACGAACAAGATGAAGGACTACTAGCAACAGGTAGTAAGTCAATTTGAAACTGCCACATACCTAGCTGGCAGTTTTCTAGCCGATGTACAGCTTTGCAACGAATAGCACTTGGATAGCTAGTAGTTGAGTAAGTTGTGGTACTAGCTAGCTAGCTTGTATATGCTATAATAGTGCTGTGCACAGCTACGGTAGAGTAACTTCTCATCCACAGCCTCAACATTGTATACTCCAGCTGAATCTGAAGTCACTACATCCCCTTGATGGTGGAGTGGAGGTCGAAGTTTGAGATTGGTTCTGTATCGTCATACAGTAGGAGACAAAAAAAAAGTTCCGGTTCAATACCCGTTCCAACACTAATGTTACAATGTCAGAGTAATTTGAAATGCGGTATATCAATGCATAAAAAAAACCCGATGGATAATGCAAAACAAACGCTGTTAAGTTTACACTTCCAAATTTTTTAATCTTGCATTTTATTTATAAATGCACAAGGGGCGTGTGCCCCAGTTGTTTACAACAAGCTAAATCTAGCGAGTGGTTTTTTGCTCCACTTTGTTTTCTTCTTTCCAAATGTCATTTTCCCTATCAAGAAGTTTATTGCTGACTGAAATAAGTGTTAGTTATTTCTCTTCCTAACCTTTTAGCCTGTGCTCACTAGTGTCTGTTCTTCAGGTCTAGCTCTCAACTTAGCTTTGCCTTCTAGTTCATTGTTACACTGTGTAGCTACATGTAAGATGCATTAGGCTATATAGTTTTGTAGAGGTTAGGTTTTCTAGCATAGTGTTAGGCAAAGCAAAACAAGCCCATTTTAAAGGCCTCACAAAACCTCTAGTAGCTAGCAAGCCTTGCCTTAGAGAGACTTCACAGAGTAGCTTAGCAAGTCTTTTCTTATATAAAGGTTGAAGATATTACATAGCAGGACTTGCCTTAGAAAGATTAACCTCTAGAAACCCCTAGCTAAGCTAACAAGCAATGTCTATATATTAGGCCTCACATCAACCATCTATAGACCAAGAGCTGATACATTTACGTATTGTCCAATGGAGAACTCTGTTCAGTAGTGCCCCTAAGTACGGTGGAGGATGGTCATGTGTTTGGTGATAGGTGTACTATAAGAATGGAAAAGTTCTGTCAGGAGTGTACAATGCATTCATAGTGGATGTCTCTGTTCATGCAACAGGACCTCAGACTTCTATGGTTTAGTTAGAGGATAAGTTTGTCCGTGATGGCCCCATCAACCTACACATACTAGTCTACATCTCCCCTACATTCGCTGGTTCCAACTACTTACCCCTCTTCATGAATTTGAGATTGGTGTTTGGAGTGAATCCAGCAAACATACACAACAGTTTATGCTCGCAAAATAGCAATGACATGGAAAATGTGTATAGTGTTAGTTTTGTAACTGACTGTCATCTTTTATTATATGAAGATGTCTTTTAATAAACGACTACAAGGCAAGTTCATCTATGCTTCACACAAAAATGTTCAAATCTCAGAGAAATATTGACAATCTGAGACACACAAACACTTGGTTGTAGCTTTCAACCATGCTTCACACCAAAAATGTGTCCTGCCAATAGGGTGGTCTTGGTTGTGACAGCCAACTATAACACAAGCCTCATGATATGGTGTTAATTGTCATTCAAGTTCACTGGTGATCCAGTGAATAAGTACATGATATGATCACTGAGCACCATATAGTGAACCATGCAGAACATGCTGATAGGATCACTGAGCACCATATAGTGAACCATGCAGAACATGCTGATAGGATCACTGAGCACCATATAGTGAACCATGCATAACATGCTGATAGGATCACTGAGCACCATATAGTGAACCATGCAGAACATGCTGATAGGATCACTGAGCACCATATAGTGAACCATGCAGAACATGCTGATAGGATCACTGAGCACCATATAGTGAACCATGCAGAACATGCTGATAGGATCACTGAGCACCATATAGTGAACCATGCATAACATGCTGATAGGATCACTGAGCACCATATAGTGAACCATGCAGAACATGCTGATAGGATCACTGAGTGTCATATAGTGAACCATGCAGAACATGCTGATAGGATCACTGAGCACCATATAGTGAACCATGCAGAACATGCTGATAGGATCACTGAGCGCCATATAGTGAACCATGCAGAACATGCTGATAGGATCACTGAGCACCATATAGTGAACCATGCAGAACATGCTGATAGGATCACTGAGCACCATATAGTGAACCATGCAGAACATGCTGATATGATCACTGAGCACCATATAGTGAACCATGCAGAACATGCTGATAGGATCACTGAGCACCATATAGTGAACCATGCAGAACATGCTGATAGGATCACTGAGCACCATATAGTGAACCATGCAGAACATGCTGATAGGATCACTGAGCACCATATAGTGAACCATGCAGAACATGCTGATAGGATCACTGAGCACCATATAGTGAACCATGCATAACATGCTGATAGGATCACTGAGCACCATATAGTGAACCATGCAGAACATGCTGATAGGATCACTGAGTGTCATATAGTGAACCATGCAGAACATGCTGATAGGATCACTGAGCACCATATAGTGAACCATGCAGAACATGCTGATAGGATCACTGAGCGCCATATAGTGAACCATGCAGAACATGCTGATAGGATCACTGAGCACCATATAGTGAACCATGCAGAACATGCTGATAGGATCACTGAGCACCATATAGTGAACCATGCAGAACATGCTGATATGATCACTGAGCACCATATAGTGAACCATGCAGAACATGCTGATAGGATCACTGAGCACCATATAGTGAACCATGCAGAACATGCTGATAGGATCACTGAGCACCATATAGTGAACCATGCAGAACATGCTGATAGGATCACTGAGCACCATATAGTGAACCATGCAGAACATGCTGATAGGATCACTGAGCACCATATAGTGAACCATTCAGAACATGCTGATAGGATCACTGAGTACCATATAGTGAACCATGCAGAACATGCTGATAGGATCACTGAGTGTCATATATCATATAGTGAACCATGCAGAACATGCTGATAGGATCACTGAGTGTCATATATCATATAGTGAACCATGCAGAACATGCTGATAGGATCACTGAGCACCATATAGTGAACCATGCAGAACATGTTGATAGGATCACTGAGCGCCATATAGTGAACCATAACATGCTGATAGGATCACTGAGCACCATAATTATAGTGAACCATGCAGAACATGCTGATAGGATCACTGAGTGCCATATAGTGAACCATGCAGAACATGCTGATAGGATCACTGAGCACCATATAGTGAACCATGCAGAACATGCTGATAGGATCACTGAGCACCATATAGTGAACCATGCAGAACATGCTGATAGGATCACTGAGCACCATATAGTGAACCATGCAGAACATGCTGATAGGATCACTGAGCGCTGTATTGCGAACTGACCTTTACTCCTCATTTGATTTACAAAATTTATTTAAAAAAAACTGCTATGGGAGTGAGAGAGATGGTTACCGTGTACAATTCATTTACAAGATTTGACCTTTTCCTAAATTCAAGTGCATGTCTGTGGGTCTGTAAGTGTTGTTAAATAGTGCTGAGTAATAATTCAACATGTAAAATCACCATGGTTTCCAAGGGTCAAAACTAAACGTAACACCACTGGAAAGTTCTTCAGCATTTTGGTCATTTAGGTCATTCTTGTCATAATATAATAATAATAATAATAATAATAATAATAATAATAATAATAATAATAATAATAATAATAATAATAATAATAATAATAATATAATAATAATAATAATAATAATAATAATAATAATAATAATAATAATAATAAACAATATAAAGTTCATAAATGTGCTCTTTACACTTTACACTTGGATGGAATCATATTGTAACAACAATTGCAGGAGGGGTAGGGGGTGACAACCCTTTACCAACTGTGTGATACCAACTATGTGCTTTTTACACTTTATCATAAACTGCAAGGAGTGGAGGCCTATATCATTTTTCATGGATGTTTCTAACGCACAGAATGCATCCTCTGCATTAAAACTCTACTCTGGACTCTGATCTGAGCATGTGCAGATGGATATTGAAGTATCTTTATTCTGCTACCAAACATGGAGCTGTTCACAGCAACTGGCAGACTATAGATTACAGTTTCCAAATATTGAATTGGCTTATATATATTTTGAGAAGCTCCCTCCCCCCAGTGCTCTGACAACTACATCACGTATTAGCACTCACTAACCACAGACAACCCTTTAGTTTTTACACTTCTGAAACATGAGATTCTGGAAATCCTACACTTTAGAATGTGGCACAACATAATAGAAATCATAGATCAGCACACACTCTGCCGGCTTGGGTTGTCATGGCTACCGCATTCCAAGCCGCTTGCTTGTTGGTATTCTAGCACTACAAAATTCAATACACATCTGTGTGTCCTCACTCCAATTGTAAAAGCAATCGGCTGCCATGGAATTTTTTTTTTAGAAATGGTGAGCGCTACACGAACATTCCCTCTGTGTTGGTGCCGAACAAGACACGTGCTAAATCTTCTTACGCAGAGGGTGAAGTTACGAGACACAAAAGCAGAAGGTCCCATTTATGGAAGAAAGAACCCTGCAAGAGAAAACAATCAGAGAGAGACAGAGAGAATTACATGATCATATTCTAGAAAATTTGGGGGGAAAAAAGAAAAGAAATTGTTATAGAATTATGAACAGTGCATTTTTGAATGTTACAGGAACCTTCTCAACTTGGAATTGTATTATCTCGACGTTTCGACTAGATGCTCTAGCTTTCATCAGATGAACACTAGAGCATCTAGTTGAAATGTTGAGAAAATACAATAATTATTTCAAGTTGATTATTGAGAAGGTTATTGTAATGTTATTATGTCAACTGAGAGTTCATTGAGAGTTTTTGAATGTTACCACATTTCTGTGTACTCCAGATGGGTATCGGGCAGTGCAAACAAATGCCCATTTGAGATACATCAAACTTCGAACCTTTACATAACACATGCACACATACAATCAAGCTCCATTCAACCTGTGACATGCCATCCATCCTGTAATGAAACTGCATTCTTCACGGCATCATCTTCCTTGTCAAGAACAAGATGTCTACGAAGCCTTCTTGCTGGCTTCTGGCAAGGGGTATCGCAGCCCAGTCAGCACATCAGTTCCAGGAGGAATGCTAATCAAGGATTGCTAGACCATCCAGTATCCCAGCACATCTCCTTTGTCATCATTATGACCACCACGATATCGCAGTAGATAACCACAGCACCTCACTTTCTTCGGTTAAATTTGTTAAAATTGTTCTTCAAATTGACGCAGTGAAATTGACGCAGTGAAAAGGAAAAGAAGCACTTGTTTTTTCCCTTTGTGTTTGTGTGTTATTGAGACCACAAAAATGAATGAAATCGATCCATATTTATGGTATTTCCAGCTAGTCGAGTATGACAAGACTCCCATCCAGTAAGTTGATTAGCTTGCGGATGTTAGCAAGCATTCGACAAGGCCAACAATGAAGACTATAGGAAGGAGAGTCTGCAGGAGACCGAGCTAGAATTCGTGTACAGACCTGCCAACAGGAACTCACTGAACCAACAGGAACCTGCTGTTCGGTAGTGATCTCACCATGTTAAGTGCTTCTGATGCCATAGTAACAACTACAAGGTGTCCATTGGTAAGCAATGGGGTGACAATGACTAACTACTGCAACACTTACATGTGAACATTAGCCCGCTAGCTACCACAGGAGGGCTGAATCTAAACAGACACAGCAAGGTCTAGGCTAGACTAGAGAATCCTTGTACAGCAGGTTTCAATATGTACACTGCCCATTACAAATACCATAGCAACAACCCACCAGGGTGTCATTTATGCCCGACTGGGTCTCCACGATGCCGTTGTTTTGGAGGAAATGTTATGTGCAGTGCCCCATTAAAACAAACCATTTCTTATCACCTGCTCATGGACAAGCTGTAGAGACATGCCTCTATCACTGTCTCCTTGGCATCTGAGTATGTAGACACTATCTTGACTTGACCTACATTTCAAGATGAAGGACACCCAAAATTCCAAAGCAGAAAAGCTATCTCGACTAAAAATATCCGTTTGGAAGCTTCTTACAGTCTAAACTTCAGTTGTAGCCAAGAATATATAAATAAAATCGTAATAATTTTTATCCACAATAACATATTATAACAACAAACAGCACCGATAATTTAAATAAAAATGTTATTTTTTTAAAGAATAGTTCAAGGTTCTCTCTTCACACCTGTGGTTGCACGTGCAGCATGGGGACACCTGTGGTTGCACGTGCGGCATGGAGCCACCTGTGGTTGCATGTGCAGCATGGAGACACCTGTGGTTGCAGTGCAGCATGGAGACAGAGAGCGAGAAGAAGAAAAGGTTCTATTCGTGAGCTTTCTGGTGGCATGGTTGAGGTGCAGAAGAAGGGGTTTCCCCATGCTGCACGTGCAACCACAGGTGTCTCCATGCTGCACGTGCAACCACGGGTGTCTCCATGCCGCACGTGCAACCACAGGTGTCTCCATGCTGCACGTGCAACCACAGGTGTCTCCATGCTCCACGTGCAACCACAGGTGTCTCCATGCTGCATGTGCAACCACAGGTGTCTCCATGCTGCACTGCAACCACAGGTGTCTCCATGCTGCACGTGCAACCACAGGTGTCTCCATGCTGCACTGCAACCACATGTGTCTCCATGCTACACGTGCAACCACAGGTGTCTCCATGCTGCACGTGCAACCACAGGTGTCTCCATGCTCCACGTGCAACCACAGGTGTCTCCATGCTGCACGTGCAACCACAGGTGCCTCCATGCTGCACGTGCAACCACAGGTGTCTCCATGCTGCACGTGCAATCACAGGTGTCTCCATGCTGCACGTACAACCACAGGTGTCTCCATGCTGCACATGCAACCACAGGTGTCTCCATGCTGCACATGCAGCCACAGGTGTCTCCATGCTGCACGTGCAACCACAGGTGTCTCCATGCTGCACATGCAACCACAGGTGTCTCCATGCTGCACGTACAACCACAGGTGTCTCCATGCTGCATGTGCAACCACAGGTGTCTCCATGCTGCACGTGCAACCACATGCGTCTCCATGCTGCACGTGCAACAACAGGTGTCTCCATGCTGCATGTGCAACCACAGGTGTCTCCATGCTGCACGTGCAACCACATGCGTCTCCATGCTGCACGTGCAACCACAGGTGTCTCCATGCTGCACTGCAACCACAGGTGTCTCCATGCTGCACGTGCAACCACAGGTGTCTTCATGCTGCACGTGCAACCACAGGTGTCTCCATGCTGCACGTGCAACCACAGGTGTCTCCATGCTGCACTGCAACCACATGTGTCTCCATGCTGCAGGTGCAACCACAGGTGTCTCCATGCTGCACTGCAACCACAGGTGTCTCCATGCTGCACGTGCAACCACAGGTGTCTCCATGCTGCACGTGCAACCACAGGTGTCTCCATGCTGCACGTGCAACCACAGGTGTCTCCATGCTGCACGTACAACCACAGGTGTCTCCATGCTGCACGTGCAACCACAGGTGTCTCCATGCTGCACGTGCAACCACAGGTGTCTCCATGCTGCACGTGCAACCACAGGTGTCTCTATGCTGCACTGCAACCACATGTGTCTCCATGCTACACGTGCAACCACAGGTGTCTCCATGCTGCACGTGCAACCACAGGTGTCTCCATGCTCCACGTGCAACCACAGGTGTCTCCATGCTGCACGTGCAACCACAGGTGCCTCCATGCTGCACGTGCAACCACAGGTGTCTCCATGCTGCACTGCAACCACAGGTGTCTCCATGCTGCACGTGCAACCACATGTGTCTCCATGCTGCACGTGCAACCACAGGTGTCTCCATGCTGCACTGCAACCACATGTGTCTCCATGCTACACGTGCAACCACAGGTGTATCCATGCTGCACTGCAACCACAGGTGTCTCCATGCTGCACGTGCAACCACAGGTGTCTCCATGCTGCACTGCAACCACATGTGTCTCCATGCTACACGTGCAACTACAGGTGTCTCCATGCTGCACGTGCAACCACGGGTGTCTCCATGCTGCACGTGCAACCACAGGTGTCTCCATGCTGCATGTGCAACCACAGGTGTCTCCATGCTGCACTGCAACCACAGGTGTCTCCATGCTGCACGTGCAACCACAGGTGTCTCCATGCTGCACATGCAACCACAGGTGTCTCCATGCTGCACGTGCAACCACTGGTCATCAACTCTTAACACCCAAAGATTGCAAACTTCATGGAGGTGAGCATGGAAGATGACTTCAATGATTTACAACACATGTCCTGGGGGCATGGATGTTTGCTGAGAGCAGGAGGCTAAAAGCTCGACTGTATTGATAGGGGAAACAAACAAACAAACAAGTTTAAACAACTGTGGACGTATTTCCTCAATGAGAACCACTCTCTCTCGAATTATTAAAGTTCCAGAGAAAATGCTCTGTATACTGCTGGAAATACCACCTGTGAGATGACTAAACTCCACAGAGAAGAGGTTGAAGAGATAGACAGTGATGGTTCTTTCGCTAGTGACGAGGCTGACTGAACACGAAACTAGAATCGAGGGAGATATCTCGAGTTCGAACACGGTTATTATCAATGACTTTCACCTGGTTGAGCTCAGGTGATCTCGTTCTACTATTGCGCGCATGCCCGTTAGGCATGTTCAAATAATAGTGCTTGAAATGTTTAGAATGCATGCGAGGAAGTACGTATGTGAGGTTGACTTAACTAGTGGTGCAATAAAAAGGAGATACCTAAGAGGACGACCCTCATTTTATACCACCCCACACTTCAGTGACCTCCCGATCTTTAGAACGCATGCAATCTGCACTGCATAATATTATGCAATATTTGGTACACATAGATCTTGCATGTTCTAAAAGTCGAGTGTCATTGAAGTGGGTGTGGTATAGAACAATCACTCCCCATATTTGGATTGACCCCTATTTTAAAATCCGGACCAAAAATACCAAGTTTCATCTCGGCTGAAACTCAATATGGCAGCTTCTTAGTCGCGTAAACAGCCATTTAAAACCTCAGAAACACTTCAAGCACGAATCCTTCGCGAAGGCAGCACATTGGTATTAAAAAAACTGTTAAAAATCGTGAAATTAGTCTTCAAGATCTTCTCTTCAACCCCCCCCCCCTCCACATACACAACTTACATACAATAGGCCCACTCTCATAATTTTACTATCAGAAGACTACAAATTCTCCAATGCACTAATCTAGTTCCTAGTTCTCGTTTTAGTGCAACATAAAATTTGGTAAAAAAAATCGTCCCTACAATAAACATGCTTGTGGATGTGGAATATGTCCAGTGGAGCCCAGTCAACAAGCAGCTACACGCCACTAAGAAGTGATCAGTTGCGTTTCCTCCGAAGTAAACATCTATGCCTAGTTATTATTAGTATATTATATAGTACACATTATTAAAGTCACATTTTACCTGCTGTAGTATTCTATCAGCAAACTTTAAAATGTGTTTATTTAAAAAACAAAAAATAAAATAATAATTGGCTCATGCCCATTAGCTTCAGTTAACAACAGACCTTCAACAACAACATTAGGCATGTGTGTATACTTTAGTAATGAACACTAAATAAAGAGGAATACCTACGAGGTTAGTTCTGGTGTTACACTGAGTTACTTCTTGTAAGTGGCTGCTTGACTATTAAAAAACGAAACAAGAGAAGAAATAAATCTTGACTCGTCAGAAAGAAATGAAACGGAACTTATCAGAATAGATTACAAAGATTTAAAATCTGTATTACTGTTGGTGTCCATTATGTCTGTGGTCTCAAATATTGCTTCATTTATTAATTTTTTTGACTAGTTATATATATGTACTAGTTATATATGTAAATGTGTATATATATGTTGTTTCAAAGTGAAACATTTTTCATCTTATTTACATCATTGACCGCATATTTAAAAATGGCGGACTCCGAAACACACACACAAACAAAAACGAAGCTTGCACCCAGCTACACCTTACTCTGGGACAGTTTCCTAACATAACAAATGGCAGGAGCCCTTTTAGCTCCAAGCACTTCCACTGTATCTTGAATCCGTTGCTAAGGTAGTGAACTGGTGGAAAAACCAACAAGAGTAGGATAGAACTCCGAGATTCCATCTTCAAGAATCTATCTCCACCCACCTATTCCCACCCACCTATTCCCCCACAAAATTTGTGTATATGGTCTGTTTGGTATTTGGTATAATTTACTACCAGAAGACTCTAAATTGTCCAATGTATTGCAGGAGTCATCTGTTTGACTCAGTCAAGCACCTGAAAATTGGTAAAAGGTTATCTATACAATAAACACGCTTGTGCATGCAATATCAAGTCAAGCCGAGCTGAGTCAGCAAGTATCTGCGTTTTTGCTGCCAAGAAGTGATCAGTTTGTTTCCTCACGAGCCTTACTCTTGAGCAAATTAACAACACAGCTTAATCAACCCCCCCCCCCGTCCCCAGTTAACTATATACTAATTCTGAGGCATCTTTTTGTAGGAGGCTGTCCGACTATAACCCCCAATTAATTATCAAAAAATTTAACAAGAACTTCCCCAAACATTTATAGGACCCTTTACCTATTTTTTAAAAAATTTAATCAGCTGCTTTACATTTGGTGTTCTAGTCAAGGACATCATATATGTGTGTGTACATTGGTAAATTCTTCTTTCTTTGAAAAGTCAATCCAATATACTTTTTTTTTGTCCTGTGTATAAATGGGTATGGGTATGTGTATAATTATTATGATGTTCATACATGTATACAGTATTACACATCTGACCTATGGCTTGAAAGGGTGGAGGGAGGGGAAGGGGGTATGGAAGTCAACTCCCAGGAACCGAATTCCAATGAAATTCTTGGATCACTTTTGACTACCCAATAGGCATGAAAGGGTGGAGAGTGGAGGAGGGTATGGAAGTCAACTCCCAGGAACCGAATTCCAATGAAATTCTTGGATCACTTTGACTAACCAATACGCATATTAATTATACTACCCACTCTTCAAGTGGAGATAAACATTGTAATCCATACTTGTTTCATGATGCTGACTATTCAATACTAGCATCAATACTAGCATTGTGACGAAGAAAAAATAAAAGAAAAAAATTCTTGGAATATCTTGCCCTTATATGAATTGACCTTTCACCTCAAGAACCAGATGGGTGGGTGTTTGCTACATGCAGTGGGCACTTGCATCAAGAAACAGGCAGTCGTGATTCCAACTTCAAGCTGTTGACTTTAGTTCCATTCTAGCACATTCAAGCATGCAAATGCATCGCCCTCACTATTCTTTTCGTCATCTTCATGTACACTTCCATATAGTGGGCACTTGCTACATGTCCTGGGCCTAATCCCAGACCACTGAAAAGAGCATTGGTGTTTGCTACGTGGAGGCGGCTTACCATGCACTCTACTTACGGTATTATATATTTTCATGGGAATGGAACTCGAAGACGTGTGAGGAATGCATGACATGACATGAGAATGTGACAGAGCTTAGAATGCACAAGTCTCACGTTAATGGGAAAGACTTGAAAGGTCCGCAAGAATATGCCACTCTCCGCATCAAAGAGGGGTAAAGATGGCAACAACTAACAACTCGAGACAACTTGTTCTTGACCCCAGGTATCTCTAGAGATGTCTACTCATTGACTTGGTCGGCAGTGGTTGCTCGCATCTTAGCAATTCTCTGTCACATCATGTCGTGGTCAAATTCTATACCATATTTGTGCTGCATGTATTATATAGCCAAAATCTTTTGGGCAATTCAGGTTATTGGAACTTGGTGGTGGTCAGGTGGGGATGACAAGACCTACTTGTGGCCTGCGTGTACTAGGTTTCATCCATGAAGATCGTCAAGCATATAGTCTGGGTACAATGACTATCGCTAATCAACATTTTTTAAATTACTAACTCGGCATTTTGACTAGATGCTCTAGCCTCCATCCGGAATGATAACGAGAAACACATTGCATCTAATTTTATTATTATTACTATTATTTAAAATGGTGGTGTAGTTGTATTGATTATGGTCTTAGACCACCAATTTAATTGTCGACATTTCTCATTCTGAGTCAGACATGTTTTTCACATAGTAGACAAGTAGTTAGCAGTATTTATTGTTATTATTATTTAATTATTATTAAATTATTATTAACTGTTATTATGTTATTTTAATATTATGTTATTAAAATCAACTTCTCAACTCAATAATCAACTTCAATTTTTATTCACTCGACGTTTCGACTAGATGCTCTAGTCTTCATCAGGAATAATAAAGACTAGAGCAACTAGTCGAAATGTGTGATTTTAATGTTATTATGTCAACTGAGAGTTATTATGTTATTATGTATGTTTGTATGTATGTTTGTATGTTTTCTTTGTATGTTTTCTTTTAATATTAAATTTTGTCTTATTATTTTCATTATTAGTATTGTAAGTTTTACATTTCAGGCTATAGGTAATATGACCAGCTATACTCTTCCTTTCTTTCCATGTGTGCAGTGTGTACATGAGAGGTGCTGCTAGTGAGAATTTAAACTGAAAAGTGGGATGATATTTGGGGGGCACATCTTTCATGAAATCGGCAATAGTTTTTTACATATATAATTTACTAGGTATTCAACCAGCAAGGTCCTGACAACGACCTTGCTGGAGATGTGATGTGAGACAATGATGATGATATTCCCCATGATGATGTCAGTTAGGACTGAGACATGAGGAATCAAAACCCCCCCTCTCTTTTCCCTCCCCTCCCCAACAATAAGAAAGTATGTATATATTGAATAACATACCGTGGCGTTCGTGTACGTTAGAGGAATTAATGGAGCAATTTAATATCCAGGAACCGATTGAGTCAGCTTACCTCCAGGCCTGTAACGTTATTCCACGAGGGGTTCCACTGCAGCAAATTTTGTACCGAGGGAATTCATTACTCATGCGCACAAATGCTGCTAAGCAGACTGCAACCGCAAATATGCAGCCAAATTAGTTACCTAAACCGTCGACCGAGCTCCACTACCGCGGAATCTTCCACACCTGTGAAGCTGAGCTACCTAGAGTGGGCGACGGAAAAGTTTTAATGTTGTGCGACTATAAAGCAGTGATTATCTTCTGTAAGCGTTGAAGAAGGTAAGGTAAGATAAGCAGCCCAATTTGAAGTGACATTTTGTGCTCTCGGTAGCTAAGCGTAGGTAGTATATATATATATATAGCGTAAGTGGATCGAGTTGTTCACACTTTGCATAATCACTGCAGCTTATCCAAACTACACAAACCTTAGAACAAAGTGTGTCTTGTAGAATTATCTTCGCTAAATGGTTGGTGTTAAGTAGAAAACTTAATGACCATTCTCTCCCTCCTTCTTTCAGATTTGCTATCCTGCTTGGATCTTGTAACTCCAGGTTGAGTCTGCATGTCTGCAAGCCCACTGGCAGTTCGTTTGTCTGATGTAAGATATACTGAGCAGGACCTGGACAGGCAAATGGAGAAACACTCTCTCCCCACACACTCCAATGGTGGCAATGAATCACCCGTATCCGTGAGAGATGCACGACGACGCTTTGAAAATCTCTCTGTGTCAAATTCATCTCCCAGTGGACTCGTGAGAGAAAGTGCCACACCCACTCACTTGGAGAGAAACTCTGCAGCAGGTCCACCTTGTCCCCCAGACCAGAAAAAAAAACCCGCTCAAAAACCTGAAACACCTGAAAAACCAAAAAGACCAATTGCCAGTCCAAGAATTAGCTCTTCTGGAGCTGCAGGCAAAACGAATCCTGAGAATGACCACAAGGTTCAAAGGTCACCTGAGAAAACAATTGATGATGTTGTTAACAGTGTTGTGAGCACGGTCAGTGCAAGTCAGGAAGTCAAGAACACAAGTACTGGGCCCAGAACTAAATCTAAATCCAAGAGCTTGAAGCAGGTACTCAAGAGAAGCATCACTAATCCAGCTAATAGCACTGGTGAACCTTCAGGTGCTGTGGGTGGAATTGCTGCCTTTGATATCAAGTTGTCTTCAGCCACCAAGAAGCTATTCAAGAGGAAAAGCATGGAGAAGAATAAGGTGGGCACCAAAGCAGAACATAACTCATCTAATGGAACCAGTGGCACCAAGGAAACATCAAAATGTGGATTAGAGATTGAGTCATTGTCTCCCAGTTCAGCTAAGAAAAATATCAGTGAAGGGAAAGAAGATTCTGGGCCTCCCTCCCCCACCAAAAGTACTCCCTCCACTTCCTCCTCCACCCAGTCATCTCCTATAGCAAAGCATGGCCTCCATGTTCCCTTCCAGAGATCCTTCTCTGACAGGGTCCTGAAGAATCCAAATAAGGAGAATGCTGTGCATGGCACCTTGAGAAGAGGTGGAAAAGAGAGGGCATCCGACAGGGGGCCATCTGAAGGACTGTCCTCTCCCAGAGTTATAGAAGACAAAGAGCTGAAGCTCAATCTGTCCAAAGGTAAGAGAAAAAATATGTAGCAGTTTCTAAACTTACGGCTATTTCTACTTCTCTAGCTCTCTAGTTATGCATATTGCTGCAGACCACTGCTAGACATTTCTCGGCACACCTTTTGTTATCACACAGAATGTAAATGGTGAAGTTCCTTGGTGATTTATTATGGCTTTCTGGTATGGCTTTCTGGCTGTAGACTTCTGTGGAGCATCACACACAAAAGTCCAGTGCTGGATACCAGTGTTGGTGGTTTATTAAATCATTGCTGGGTCCTGCTAATTAGGACTAATGATATGCTAGCTGGTTTGAAAAGGTGCCAAATGTAGGAAACTGTGGGAGGTCGTTAATTGTTGTACCTAGATACCTATCACCAGTCTGTTGTACCTAAATGGATACTTATCTTCACCTGATTGATGTTGATAGCCCAGCACCAGTCTGTGTTGTGCAGTGCCATTTAGAGATGTACGGTCTTTCAGCTTTCCCTCCCCCTGAAGTTGTGCATAGATTAGATTATTAACTCATGCTGCACATGTGTGAAACAGGATTAAGTGATTGGTTTGTCCAACAGTATATATATATCGTTTGTCCGTATTATGAAGTTTCAACACTAATGGCCTCTATTGGGGCCCCTATGTAAAGATATCAGGGAAGTCTTTATTGAGTTTGAGCCATCGTGCCACTAGCTGGCTCAATCCAGAAGGAGGCTAGGGCTGACATATAGAGATGGCTCTAATTATCGGCAGTCACAGCCCCACCTACTCATGGGTATAGAGTCTGTGCTCATGGTGACTCAGCAATAACCTGTCCACTGACCTCATCTCTGAACCTTGTAGTATTGGTCACAAAGCACAGGGTGCTAGTCTATATATGATTACTTCTTGTTTTAGTATCTGCCTATCTTCATAGAGCATAGACCTTTTGACATTATAATAATTGGAATCTGATGAACGCACACATAGGTCTAGGTATAACCATACCATAGCCACCCATCAGTGAACTGTGAAGGCAGGCATAGGTCTAGGTATGACCATGCCATAGCCATCCATCAGTGAAGGCAGGCATAGGTCTAGGTATAACCATACCACAGCCATCCATCAGTGAAGGCAGGCATAGGTCTAGGTATAACCATACCATAGCCACCCATCAGTGAAGGCAGGCATAGGTCTAGGTATAACCATGCCATAGCCACCCATCAGTGAAGGCAGGCATAGGTCTAGGTATAACCATACCATAGCCAGCCATCAGTGAAGGCAGGCATAGGTCTAGGTATAACCATACCATAGCCACCCATCAGTGAAGGCAGGCATAGGTCTAGGTATAACCATACCATAGCCACCCATCAGTGAAGGCAGGCATAGGTCTAGGTATAACCATACTATAGCCACCCATCAGTGAAGGCAGGCATAGGTCTAGGTATAACCATACCATAGCCACCCATCAGTGAAGGCAGGCATAGGTCTAGGTATAACTATACCATAGCCACCCATCAGTGAAGGCAGGCATAGGTCTAATTATAACCATACCAAAGCCACTCCCAGACTTGCGAGGTCTCCCAATGCCAAGTATTCTAACTGATTATGAGGATGACTTGAACAACTGAACTCTCTGTAAGGTTTAGTGATGCTGTAGGCTGGAAGGTGCTGATAGGTATATGCCATGTTGGGTGAACTGAGTACTGATGATTGTCCAGTTTTCTTGTGCACCGGTTAAAATTCATTTGCATAAATTGCATGAAGCAAACAGGAGCTCGTGCTAAGAGTTGAATGCTTCATTATCCACACTTGTAAGTGATGTTTGTTTCCATAGAGGCACAGGGTTTGAGCTAGAGTTGTTCCTCCATTGCAACTATGGCAAACACCGTCCCGTCTAAATTGGATGAATGATATAACACCAGGCACTCTGAACATCAACTCTGTAGCTCAACACGAGGCAAAATCAAAAGCTACATCACCTTCAATAAATGTGATCGACTGAAATTCAGGCAATCTGATGGCTTATTCAGTAGCACGTCTCTCTGCCGCCTGGAGCTAGTCAAGTTCCTACCACTGCTTTAGGAAATGGTATCAGCAGTGCAGTACTGGGCCCATCTGTAGCACAAGTGAAACTTAGGACTGCTAGCTTCTGCTTGAGATTGTGTAGTGTTACAGTACAGCTGTATGTTAACTGTTCCTTGCTAGCGATTGCATGTTTCTTATTCTCTCTCTCTCTCCATGCTCTACCAGCTATGTATGGCAGGTGCCATCCCTGTGAGCTATGTATGGCAGGTGCCATCCCTGTGAGCTATGTATGGAGGTGCCATCCCTGTGAGCTATGTATGGCAGGTGCCATCCCTGTGAGCTATGTATGGCAGGTGCCATCCCTGTGAGCTATGTATAGAGGTGCCATCCCTGTGAGCTATGTATGGAGGTGCCATCCCTGTGAGCTATGTATGGCAGGTGCCATCCCTGTGAGCTATGTATGGCAGGTGCCATCCCTGTGAGCTATGTATGGCAGGTGCCATCCCTGTGAGCTATGTATGGCAGGTGCCATCCCTGTGAGCTATGTATGGCAGGTGCCATCCCTGTGAGCTATGTATGGAGGTGCCATCCCTGTGAGCTATGTATGGATGTGTCATCCCTGTGAGCTATGTATGGCAGGTGCCATCCCTGTGAGCTATGTATGGCAGGTGCCATCCCTGTGAGCTATGTATGGAGGTGCCATCCCTGTGAGCTATGTATGGAGGTGTCATCCCTGTGAGCTATATATGGCAGGTGCCATCCCTGTGAGCTATGTATGGAGGTGCCATCCCTGTGAGCTATGTATGGCAGGTGCCATCCCTGTGAGCTATGTATGGAGGTGCCATCCGTATGAGCTATGTATGGATGTGTCATCCCTGTGAGCTATGTATGGCAGGTGCCATCCCTGTGAGCTATGTATGGATGTATCATCCCTGTGAGCTATGTATGGCAGGTGCCATCCCTGTGAGCTATGTATGTATGGAGGTGCCATCCCTGTGAGCTATGTATGGAGGTGCCTCTGTGAGCTATGTATGGAGGTGCCATCCGTATGAGCTATGTATGGAGGTGTCATCCCTGTGAGCTATGTATGGCAGGTGCCATCCCTATGAGCTATGTATGGAGGTGTCATCCTTGTGAGCTATGTATGGCAGGTGCCATTCCTGTGAGCTATGTATGGCAGGTGCCATTCCTGTGAGCTATATATGGCAGGTGCCATCCTTGTGAGCTATATTTGTAGTGAACTTTTGATTTTGTCTGCTCACAACAACACAAGCTCAACATTGGAACTCTTCCCACAAAGGTCAAGGTTACAGGAAATCCTTCCAGTTTTGTTTGGTCACATTCCTGAGTATGTTTACATCCTTGTCTTAATTAAAAGGTGCACAGCTAGCCTTGTGTGGTGGAGTGCAAACCCACTGAGGTCAATGCCTGTCCAGGCATCAGCCCACATACTCCTCACTAACCCCAGAGCCTCCCTTCCCATGAACCAGGGGGTGGAGAAATATCTCTCTGATGTTTCGGCCTTGTATTACAAGACAGCTGGCCTGGCTAGAACCCAGCTAATGGTCTCTCAGACATAATCATAATCTTAAAGGTATGAGGCATTAGTGTGTGTGTGTGATCCATGTCAGCATACAACATATGTAGCTGTAATGGTGTATAGGGTCAGCAACCTACTACACCTTACAGACATACTTACGTCCATAATCATTGTGGATTGTGAGCGAGTCTGTGTGAGTATTTATGTCTACGCTGCACAGAGGTCAATGGCTGTCCTCTCCAGCTGTTCTTACATACATAACCATTGTTGGTTATGAGTGTGTGTGAGTGTCCTCTCCAGCTATCAACCACATGCTCCTCACCAACCCAGAACGCTCTTCACATGAATGTATGTGTATGTATGTTTTTTTGTGTGTGTTGGTCATAATATGTTTAGCGGTATTTGAATTAGATTTGGTCACACACCAGATTACTCTATTGAATTCATATAATAAAATTGAAACATATGTCTCAGTGTAAGTCAAAGGATTAGGGCACTGCGTACAAGTCACAGACATTGAGAAGCTCTTTCACCACAAAGGAGTGCTATTATGTGATTCTGTGTGTGTGTGTGTGTATGTGTGCATGCGCATGTGTATGGATATATGTGTGATAGAGCATGTCGGAGTCGAGTTTGGTTTGTCGTAAATTCCGGCCGCCATTATTGTCTATTTCTTCGGTGGATATCAGAGATGAATGATGCAGGATAAAGGAGCTTTGTAATGGAATGTGGAACTGTTGTGTTGTGACAGTGTATGTGCTGTGTGGGTATTGTGGGTGTGTAAGTGTTTATATAGGTGATTGTGTGTGCGCACGTGCGTAAGCGAGGTTCTATAGACATATTCAAGTGGAAGTTATTTCAAGGTGGTCCAGTGGTTTTGTGGACAGCATGGATGTCCACATTGTCCACTTAATCTTGATTGACCGCTAGCATAGCCCCTCCCCCTCCTCCATCCTACTAGCCATAGCCAGTTTTATGGAATATAAAAATCAAGGGAGAAGGTGTATACCCTCTCTAGCTTGTCACCTAGACATCTCCGCCTTTTAGCAAGGGGGGGGGGTGAAGTATGGACATTGATCTGCAGTGGTATTATTTTTGAAAATGACCTTGCTACTCAACCCACACACACAGCTGTAAAGCAGAGTCATACAAATTTCCTGCACTGGGGTTTGAATTGCTTGACAATATAGCCATGGTCGTGTGTGTGAGTAGATGCAGCCAGGTGTGCATGCTATATGGCTAGTGCATGTAACTGCACCAGGTATGTAATGCTGTGCAACTAGAGAGCACAGCAGTGTGTGCTCTGTGCAAGACTTGCAGGTATATATGTCTTGTCTGTCTGTATGTTCTTTCTCTACATGTATGTGGCTGTACAGTATGTAAGCCCTTCTAGTACACACACAGTCATCCAAGGAATTGGACCACAGAACTTGACTTGTATAATCACCTGCCCCCCTACACAAAATTCCTTCAGGAAAGAGATTTCTTTCATATTCATTACCCCCCACCCCCCACCCCCCGATTGTGATGGAGTACTCCCCACACCCATATATATGTGGTTTCCTTAGATTCTTATGCAGTACATGGTTTTTATGAAGATTGAGCAGTTCCCCCTCTGCCCATATATAACCCCCTGATACTTATGTATCATGTGGGTCCTTAGCAATGTTTAGCAGTTCCCTCCTGCCCATATATAGCCCCCTTATACTTATGTAGTATATGGGCCCTGTTTAGCAGTTCCCTCCTGCCCATATATAGCCCCCTGGACCAATCCATTAGATTTTGGTAGTGATCCATGTCACCAGAAACCGCACAGCACTTAGTGTCGTAGACCATTTTATTTAAGAATATACCTACACCATGCATAGTTCGCCTTGGGCAATGGTAGCTTACAGATTACACAGCACGGTGACAAAGGACTACACTAGCTATGTTGGAGTGCACTTTACACTAGCAGTCAGCTAGCAAGGCTGAGCTCCCCACAGCCACTTCCAATATAGTTTTGTTCGGAATGATTATGAAAGAGGAATTGGGAGTGGCTGTTAGCAGTCTCTGATTGCTCTTGTTGTTAATGAGACCCACAGCTTCTTTGACCGCTTGTTTTAGTCTTGACTGCATGAGAGATTGCTAATGCCATTCATCAGCCGGTTAGCATGCAGTGGCTTGATTAGTGATGCACGGAGATCTCCTTTGCACCATCCTGAGCTTCACGGGTGTTGCTGGCGTACCAGCCAGTGAAATATTCGTTCATTAAAGTCTTAAATCCTTCATTTACGCACGCACCCAATGGCTGCACTCTCCTGTGCAACTTGCAGGAACAAACACCTGATGTAGGTGTTGTCTTGAAGACTCCTTTAAGCGCAGAACTACAGAGATGAGCTGCAAACACATCAGCTATTGCCAATGCAGGAGATCGTCAGCTAAATCCACTCCCCTCTGCCTGGCATCTGCCACATATGGAATGATGATGTATTCCAGCGGTGTTTGTTCCATGCTCAACTGCGACTCACACTGTGTGACATGCCAGCCCTCAGGAAAGGTCGCCCTTGCAACAGAACCAACTGCTTTACCCCGGTAGATGATTTTGGATGAGTGAGTAATGGTACGCCAGAAGAAGTTACAGCTGATAAGGCTGTGTTCTTCCTTATGTCCTCCTTTCCCACTCCTTGGACTGTTCACTCCCCTGTTCAGCTGTTATCCAAGAGTGAACAGGAACCAGCCTTGTTTTTTTCTGTTCCCAGTTAAAACTACGTCCAATGGTGTGCCACATGTGACTTAAGTCATCCTCAATTCTCCTAAAGAGTGAGCTCTCTTCAATATCAGCAAGTACAAGTAGCTTTGGTTTTCTTTCTCCGTAACCTCCATGCACAAGAGAAGATTAAGCCCACTTCTTTCCCAAGTGACAGAACCACCACACTGAGAAAGTGAAATTGGCTTTCAATGGCCTATGGTCCCTTTTGCTGCAGCAATATGATTGGGGGTTCAGGAAGACTATGGTAGTTCCATATCAAACTCTCCTATCACACCTAATGCACTGCGAGGCTAGTAGTTCCATAGCAAACTCTCCTATCACACCTAATGCACTGCGAGGCTAATAGTTCCATATCAAACTCTCCTATCACACCTAATGCACTGCGAGGCTAGTAGTTCCATATCAAACTCTCCTATCACACCTAATGCACTGCGAGGCTAATAGTTCCATATCAAACTCTCCTATCACACCTAATGCACTGCGAGGCTAGTAGTTCCATATCAAACGCTCCTATCACACCTAATGCACTGTGAGGCTAGTAGTTCCATATCAAACTCTCCTATCACACCTAATCACTGCGAGGTTAGTAGTTCCATATCAAAATCTCCTATCACACCTAATGCACCGTGAGGCTAGTCAATAGTACAGCTGCATCTTGGATTGATTTCAGTTCACAAAGGTGGCCATATTTGGGATTCCTCCTGCACTTTCACAGACTCCATGAATTGTGTGGTTGCTGACAGCAAACCTTGTTTCCATTCCCACAAGCTTGTTCAGCTCTTTTAACCTTGATCTTTCTCTGAGTCATGGCTATGATACTCTTTCCAGCTTTCAGATCCATCATTGTAACGCTCCATCACCTTCTGTTAAGAAAGTTGCCATAGCACCAGCACTGCCTTTTCAACCAGCAAACAATGGGCATAATAAAGATGCTCTCAGAAGGTGTTCAATGGAAGAACCCGCTGGCTCTTGTCCACGATAATTGCATGCTCTATCAACTACATGCACACATGTGAGAGCTAATTTGAAATTTGTGTCTATATTGCGACTTCCTTTTAACTCGAGTGATTTTTCGCTAAATTCACTCACATTAATGACATTATTCATGGCATACTAAATTAACTTCTCTAGTCATAGACCTCCCTCCCTTCAACCCTTGTGCAGTACCATGCAAACATCCTCAAGAAGGAGGAAGAAAGGGGGAAAAGGGGGAAAAGGAGGGAAAAGGGAAAAAAACAAACTACCTGACACAGTGCACAAAACATGAACTATACAGTCTGTCTGTCACTTTAGTTGGCCATTGACATACTCATGGAAAACATCTGCCCTGCCACACGATGGTTTCTCTGCCATCCCTGGGTTGCGTTGTAATCTTTGCCTCAGCCAATGTGTTTAATTCATTCGCGTCACAAAGATTGCCTAGTTGCAAGTCTGCTCACAGAAGCACTTGAGGGGTCATTGGCAGACGAGCTCGTGGAGTGAATGGACTGCTCACAGAAGCACTTGAGGAGTCACTGGCAGACAAGCCCCCGGAGTGAATGGACTGCTCACAGAAGCACTTGAGGAGTCACTGGCAGACGAGCCCCCGGAGTGAATGGACTGCTCACAGAAGCACTTGAGGAGTCACTGGCAGACGAGCCCCTGGAGTGAATGGACTGCTCACAGAAGCACTTGAGGAGTCACTGGCAGACGAGCCCCCGGAGTGAATGGACTGCTCACAGAAGCACTTGAGGAGTGACTGGCAGACGAGCCCCCGGAGTGAATGGACTGCTCACAGAAGCACTTGAGGAGTCACTGGCAGACGAGCCCCCGGAGTGAATGGACTGCTCACAGAAGCACTTGAGGAGTGACTGGCAGACGAGCCCCTGGAGTGAATGGGGGTTGGTGTAGCTCAACATGTGTTGCTGTATAGTAAGTACCACACACACGATGCTCACGCTCGACATACTGACTCTGCACAATAGGTCATTATAAAATGTAACTTTGTTTAAAGTCAGCTAGGTAGCTGGGGTTATGCCATTATATATATATATTTGTATACATACAGTAGGGCTAGGCTATGGTTAGGTGAATTAACTTTGGCTGCAATAAATTTCATGTGATGTACCCCCTCCACATTGTGGACAACCTCGGGATCAACTAGAGATGTCTTGCATTTAAAGTTCTTTCCCACTTAACTGGCCATGGCTAGGGTACTGGACTATAAAGGGCTGGGGATGCTAGAGCTAGGGCTAGGCCTGCAGGACTACTAGAGCTCCAGGACTAGGACATGAGCTATAATATTATAGCTATGCTTAGGGCTGCAGGACTAGAACTAGGGCTACAGGACTACAGCTAAAGGCTAGGGCTGCAGAATTTTAGCTAGGGCTGGGACTAGAGCTAGGACTAGGGCTATAGGACTAGAGCTAGGACTAGGGCTATAGGACTAGAGCTAGGACTAGGGCTATAGGACTAGAGCTAGGACTAGGGCTATAGGACTAGAGCTAGGACTAGAGCTATAGGACTAGAGCTAGGACTAGGGCTGTAGACTAGAGCTAGGACTAGGGCTGTAGGACTAGAGCTAGGACTAGGGCTGTAGGACTAGAGCTAGGACTAGGGCTGTAGGACTAGAGCTAGGACTAGGGCTGTAGGACTAGGGCTAGGACTAGAGGTAGGACTAGGGCTATAGGACTAGAGCTAGGACTAGAGCTATAGGACTAGAGCTAGGACTAGGGCTGTAGACTAGAGCTAGGACTAGGGCTAGTAATAGAGCTATTGGACTAGGGCTAGGGCTAGAGCTATTGGACTAGGGCTAGGGCTGCATAACTAGAGGTAGAGTTAGGTGAACTTGAACTGTGTATTTTTTATTTGGACAAAAAGGCCACGTACACCCAGGTGTGTGTTTGTCCTGGTTATAAATACACTTGTAGCCACAGAATAGTTTACCAGATCACTGCATGCACAGCTGAAGAGCTCTGTAAGCAACAGCTGAAGAGCTCTGTAAGCCCATTGCTAGCTGTAGCCACAGAATAGTGCACCAGATCACTGCATGCACAGCTGAAGAGCTCTGTAAACCCATCGCTAGCTGTAGCCACAGAATAGTGCACCAGATCACTGTATGCACAGCTGGCGAGCTCTGTAAGCCCATCGCTAGCTGTAGCCACAGAATAGTGTACCAGATCACTGTATGCACAGCTGAAGAGCTCTGTAAGGAAGCCAAGTTTTCCAGTAGCCAAGCCAGCACTACTTACTTGTAGCTCTTTGCACTTCACTGGACTGACAAACCAAAGCACCTGAGCAGGATTAGATGCTACCAGGCCAGCTAATGGCATTTCACAAGCTTAGGTCTCTGTGCATAACGCTAGATAACTGCATGTTTAGGTGAAGAAGAGTTGCAAAAGGATTTGGTAGGGTAGAAAACTACTTCCTAAGCTAGCCAGAGTGAGAGCAGCTCACTTGGAGCACTGTGGACTTTGCTTGGCAGCTGGAGGTCTTGGGCTGACTTGTGCTCTGCCACGCAGTGTGCACAAGGTGCTCGGTCAAGAGGTGTCTAAGCTACCAAGCCTATACCAGCCCTGGACCTCATCTCCAAGCTCTGGTACACAGGGAGTAGCATTCACCTAATAGCCCTTTATTTATCTATCGTTCTATCTATCTATCTATGTGTACATGTGTATATTTCTATAGTGGATTTCCTTTTATTTACACAGTAGGTTCAATCATATATTAATTATTACTAGCCAATACCTGTGGAGACTGCGGTTATTTTTCTCTCTCAGTTAAACGTTTAAGAAGCCACTACTAATAATTGACTATACACATTTAACACCTATAATAATATACTTATATTAGCTGTGTTATGGCCTCAATAAACCTTATTAAGAGTGAAGACTTTTTGGCCCTTGGTGGTGGGCTGAGTGCACTTTCACTGGAACATTATTGAGAGTGCAGAGGAAAAGATACTGTGTGTATTTCAGAAGGCTTTGTTGTAGTTCCTTTGTTTAGCTGAAAGTTGATTATTGTATTTCCAGAAATAGTATATTTGTGTCGACTCAGCCAGTGCTGGTAGACTAGTCTTGCCATTATGGCAGCAGGTCAGGGTCTCCATATTAAACCTTTAAGCATGGCAGTGCTGGCACAGTGAGAAGTTTGTGTTGTCAGGACTTTCACTTGTACTTTATCTCGCTAGTCTCTGCTTTTCTCCGTTCATCTCACTCCAGACATTTTCTTCCTCATCTCTAATGCTGCTTCACTAATCTCTGCCTTTATCTGATCAGCTCTCTCCAGACATTTCCTTCCTTGTCTGCTAATGCTGCCCTTGCTAGTCTACCTTTTGTTCCACTCCCTCTTTTCCTCGTGTGTTAATGCCATTTTTCTCTCTCTCCCATTCCATATACTTGCTCTTACATTTTCATCTAAGTCGGCCCTTCCCCGCCTCTGTCCCATGTAGCTCTGTCTTGATTTTCATCGTTTTGCTTGTTAATACAGTTGCTACGTATTGCACAGCACATGCTCAGTAGTGCGACACACACAGGGGCAAGCACATTATTATTGTTGTTGTTGTTATTATTTATTGTTGTTATTATTATTATTATTATTATTATTATTATTATTATTATTATTATTATTATTATTATTATTATTATTATTATTATTATTATTATTATTATTATTATTATTATTATTATTATTATTATTGTCTGTACCATTATTGTCTGTACCTTGTGGGACATGTAGACATTATTGTGTTGGAGACATTCACTCACTCACTGTCTATATATACATATAAGCATATACAGTAAAGTGTAAATATTTCCTTCTGCAACTCTTTTTGGTGCTTTGTTTTCACTGTTTGCTTTCCTTCAGTGACAGCATACATGTCCAGGGGTGCCAATGCCAGAAATCCCAGGCCCATCTGTGCTTGGGCAAAGCTCGGTGTTCTTGCATACCTAATACTGGCATATAAGGCCAAGTCAAGGGTTAGGGCTATAGGGCTAAGACTAGGATTGGGGGGGGGGGGGGTTTTAACAACAACTATGAGCTTTTAGTTATGTATAGTTCTACACTTGGCATATTCAAGTGTATGTATTTGCAAGAGATTACTGCATACATTACAGCTCTGGATATCATGTGTCCTTGTCAGCTAACTCTCTGGCCATCTCCGTCTGCACATGTATATGCAATTAATGCTAATTACCACCCATATAGTGTGTCTGTGACACTATGCACAATCCAAGCTCACACCTAATCCTGGTTCAGGCTAGAGAGGTTGGCTAGGAGATAAGGTAGGCAGCAATTATAATCTTTAAACATCCGTCCATATCCCGGAATTGTCAACAGCACTACTGGACTTACGTTTTACATGCTGCAGTCGTGCAGGCTAGCTAGCTGACATGGCAGAGTGACATCCCATAATAACATCACTCTGTGCCACTTTCCAAACAATCTTAGAGAGGGAGAGAGTGAATGTACCGCAAGATGCGAATGGGATACCTAAAGTGTATGCAATCTGTAAGTTGATATTAGGCGGTTCTCTGAATGAACTTAAAGTGTTTCCTTCCTAACTAGGCTTGCTCTCCTTGTGGTGGTGGCGCTCTCTTTGGTGTGGTGAACTGCACCAACCTCTGGGTGTCCATATCAGAGTAACTTCCATATGTAGCGTGTGTATGGTCAGTTTCATAATGGTTGCAATCGGTACAGTCGAGGTGGTGGTGGTGGTGGTGGAGCTTCTGATACACACTGGGCAATTTGTAACTGAGCACTTACAAGTATGCGCCTGTTTTTAATTTTATTTTAACCACATACTGAGTTCAATCCCTAACTGTCACCTTTTTTCCTTTCTTTTTTCCTTCCTCCCCCCTGCCCTCCTTCCCCCCTTTCCCCCCTCCCCCATGTAGCCAGTAGCTCTATAACTAGTAGCTAGTCTAAGTTCACCCTGGCGTTTGCTCAGTAGCTCTATAACTAGTAGCTAGTCTAAGTTCACCCTGGCGTTTGCCTATGGACACTCTTCTTCCCTGTTTCTGTAAGATGGTTCTACCGTCTCTCTGCCAATGGTACCTCATGCCCATATTTGTGCGTACGTAGCAAGGAAACACTGTGCCAATAATCTGCCCTACTCTACTGTAACACTCTTGACACCTTCATATTGGTCAAGCTGAGAGTTTAGATGGCGAGAGACACTTGCAATGGTGCGTTCTGGTGTTGTGCACATAGTGTGGATCAGCAATGATGTGTTGGTGAAGTGGTGATGCCACCCTGTGGTGTTGTGTGTGTGTGTTCTGTGAGTGTGTGGTGTGTGGTCTCAAGTGTTTATGCATGTGTTTATGCATGTGTGTGTGTGTGTGTGTGTGTGAGTGGACATCTAATGAGTGGTTTTATGGAACATGAGACAGTAAACACGTCTATAAGCGGTGAAATCATGTTGGTGTTGGAGCTTCACATGCCCTTGGTTAGTAATCCCCCACCTTAAAAAGGTGAAAAAATATTAAGTGCAGGGTAAGATTTGAAGGGGGGGGGGGGGGGGTGTAGGTGGGGGTAATCTCACAAGGTCGTAAAGTCATGTGACGTAAATAGATTCCTATGCACATCCGCATGGACATTCTAAGCAGCGTTCAGAGATGATGTTCTCTTTGCTCACAATTCTGGCTTCATCACAGCTTCCCAGCTCATGTATCTTATGTATGTCATAGGGCCCAGCTGAATCTCCATGCTGATTGACAGAATCAGAGGGTCTATAATAACCATGTCAATTCCCGAGAAGTCTTGTGTCAAGTTAGCCAGCTGCAAAAACATAAACATTGCAGTGCATTGATGTCAGATCTCAACAGCCGATATGACTCCAGGCCATAGTATATGTGAACAAGGAGAGGCACAGCAGAGAGCTGGTCATGTTGTTCAAGAGAGACTTTTTATAGCACTGTCCATGGAGCTCTGGAGAAGATGTAAAAGTCAAGTTTTCGTGATATATTTGGTAATAATAGATTCTTTCTGGACCGGGATTTTTTTTACTGGTATAAATATTACCTTAAGGGAGAAGGTGGCAGGATGTTCATCACCTTTGCAAGCACTCTCTGACATAACAACTCTACATGACAATAATAGAGCATCATTGTCTAACAGCGGCAAGTAATAAGGTCCCATAGGTCTGCATCTGTGTGTCAAATGTTTCCTCCCTGTCTGGGCTAATATTTGTTAGGAATAGTGAGTGTCCATACAGATGATGAGGACAGAAGTTCTCATGGGAATTATGAAATTGATGTGTAGTAGCTGATCTGACATGGCTGCATGTCTAGTGGAGGACCATAAGCATCTCCATGACCAACTCTAGGGATCCTCTCTCCTCCCTGGTCCTCGGACAGCACTCTCCCCGGTGAACAACACCCACTACATCATTTGTTCATCGTCTACAAGCCTCCACTCGGCCATAATGGCCATTCCAACTGGGGTACCAATAGCATCAATAGATTACTCTAGTTCTCATCCCATTTGGTGGCCAGGTTCAAACTTGCAGAAGCCAACCCCTAATGCTGAGCATCATGGTGGATTGGTGGTGGGTCTCCTTCAAGGCTTCTCAAACAATGCTGCATAGAGATGAAGCCAGCAAGTTACTCTACAGGCTGTGCACCAGCAGCAGTGGTTCACGTGGCTTTGTCTGACCACCCCCCTCTGTGGAAAATAGTGCACATGATCTTATCTGACCACCCCACTCTGGGGAAATTAGTGCACGTGATCTTGTCTGACCACACACCCCCTCTGGGGAGGAATAAATACGCGACGATAAGACTTTTGACACCCCAGAAGTATACCATGAATAGGTCAAAGTGCACGGCTGTTCTGGTGCCATGTGTGTGCTGGTGCCATGTGTGTGCTGTGAAGCTACCTAGCTGGATCTCTCCTCCGTCTGCCATGTGCTGAATACTGGAGAGATGTTCACTAATGCCAATTATAACTGCCTTGCATCTCCTTATCAGGAAGCCCTCAGTGAATTTGCTTGTTGGCATGGTGAGCTGAAGCCCTACGATGGGAAATGCTTACAATAAGGAATGTGCATTTGCATTGTGTGCAGCTACACTATTCTCAATCTGCAGCATCTGGCTGGATGACCAGGCTACACCAGACCTTCCTCAGACTCTTGTCACATGACATGGTTAGGATCTGGGCACACTTACACACATTCAATTGTATTAGAGGACACCTATAGTAGGCTACATTTCTTGGCAACACACACACACACACACACACGTGTATATTCACACCCATCAAGTACATCATTATATACACTGGATATGCAAATATGACCTCTTTTTATTCAGGTATTTAATTAAATATTTGACCTATGGTTTCCCCCTCTTTCCTCGAGAACTTAAGCATATGTGGCATGTCACAATAGAAATCACGAGGCACAGAGCTAGTTCTGCAGCTTATAAGAGAAATAGTGCTGCAGCTAGTAGTTCTGCAGCTTATAAGAGAAATAGTGCTGCATATGGTAGCTAGTTCTGCAGCCAATAGTGCTACATATGAGAGCTAGTTCTGCAGCTTATAAGAGCAAAAGTGCTACATATGGTAGCTAGTTCTGCAGCTTATAAGAGCAATAGTGCTACATATGGTAGCTAGTTCTGCATCTTATAAGAGCAATAGTGCTACATATGGGAGCTAGTTCTGCAGCTTATAAGAGCAATAGTGCTACATATGGGAGCTAGTTCTGCAGCTTATAAGAGCAATAGTGCTACATATGGGAGCTACTTCTGCAGCTTATAAGAGCAATAGTGCTACATATGGGAGCTAGTTCTGCAGCTTATAAGAGCAATAGTGCTACATATGGGAGCTGCTTATAAGAGCAATAGTGCTGCATATGGGAGCTAGTTCTGCAGCTTATAAGAGCAATAGTGCTACATATGGGAGCTAGTTCTGCAGCTTATAAGAGCAATAGTGGAGCTAGTTCTGCAGCTTATAAGAGCATATCATATGGGAGCTAGTTCTGCAGCTTATAAGAGCAATAGTGGAGCTAGTTCTGCAGCTTATAAGAGCATATCATATGGGAGCTAGTTCTGCAGCTTATAAGAGCAATAGTGCTGCATGTGGTAGCTAGCTTATAAGAGCAATTTAGTGTGCTGTATATAGTGTTCGAGTGTTTTGCCGCTACAGCTACAGATGTACAAGGAAGACCTGTAGCACTTTTGGTTTAGTTTGTAGATACCTAGTGTGTGTTGCTGTTCAGGCATGACTCACATCCCAAATACTTGACCAGCTTCATATCGATGTGATAATAATTGTGAACATTACTCTTAGTGAGTTACTACGCTGCGGCTGGTCAGTCTAATCCCCCCCCCACTATTCCATTAACAGAGGGATGACCCATGTTTGCATTTGTTAGCCTCGACCCCAGACTGACCCTGACCGTAGTTCCTACTCTAGAGCATTAACCCTGTTGGCTATAATTAACTCTAGAGCATTAACCATGTTTGCTATAAGATGTTTTCCTCTCCCAACAGTTCAAACACTCTCCAATAATCAGGCATCAGCTGCCACAAGAAGAGAGTTTTGACAAGATCTCAAGCTGAGGTAGCAGCCAGACACCACCTGCCTTCATTAAGTTTTGCCACCACACCAGCCCCCCAGAGTGTGTTGTCAGTGATGAGTCCTGCCTCAACCAACCCTAGCCCTAGCTCTTAACCCTAACCTCAACCCTAGCTCTAACTCTAACCCTAGCCTCACCCTAGCCTCAACCCTAGCCCTAACTCTAACCCTAGCCTGAACTCTAGCCTTAGCTCTAACCCTAGCCTTAACCCTGGAAAACTTTAGGCAGGAGCCCAACTGGTGGATACCCGGCTAAAGCCCCAGCCCTAACCCTAACCTTAGTCTTAAAATAAACTAGCCTTGGCCGGGAGCCCAGTAGAATGCAAATATTCTGTTGTGTTTTCTGTTGGGAGCACATAATTTCCAACTTTGACCTTTGTCTCCTAAGAATGTTGTAGGTGTGTCAAACTAAGCAGAGCCAACACAGCTGGATTTATAGAGATGTTGACTTGTCTCTTTATCATGAAGGCAATATAGAGATACTGACTTGTCTCTTTATCATGAAGGCAATATAGAGATGTTGACTTGTCTCTTTATCATGAAGGCAATATAGAGATATTGACTTGTCTCTTTATCATGAAGGCAATATAGAGATACTGACTTGTCTCTTTATCATGAAGGCGACTTGTCTCTATATCATGAAGGCAATATAGAGATGTTGACTTGTCTCTTTATCATGAAGACAATATAGAGATACTGACTTCTTGTCTCTTTATCATGAAGGCAATATAGAGATATTGACTTGTCTCTTTATCATGAAGGCAATATAAAGATACTGACTTGTCTCTTTATCATGAAGGCAATATAGAGATATTGACTTGTCTGAAGGCAATATAGAGATATTGACTTGTCTCTTTATCATAAAGGCAATATAATGATATCAGTGAATGCAACGTTGGGTACATGTTCCTGCTTTAGGAATTATCATCTTCAACCTTGGAGAAGCATGTTAGTACGTTCAAATACTTCAGTTCCATTAAATTATTCTTCAACTTTGCATGGAGGTACGCTCGAATACTTTGGTTCCAATAAAGTGTTCTTCAACCGTGCATGGAGGGGAGTGTTGGTACGCTCGAATACTTTGGTTCCAATAAAGTGATATTCAAGCTTGGGGGTTAGTATGCTCACACACAGAGTGATCTGTAGTAGTTCTGAAGAAGGGTCAGGGAGTGGTTAGGATGTGAGAATCCTACCAATTCTCAGGGATGTGTTGTTATTTAGTCTAAGTCAGCTCTATGTTTGGCACTGGGACACAAATGTTTTTTGGATGTGTGTCCTGGGATAAAAGAGGGCGTACAATGAGAGCATCAATGTATGTAATGGACTTCTTTGCATCACTACAAGGCACTTGCTCAAGCCTCACCAGGTGAATGGCTGCCTAGACAGACTTTGTCTGCACCCTAACATTGGCACATGGACACAAGCTAGTATCATGTCAAAGGAGAGCAATTCTGGCAAGGCCCTAGTCTTAGCAGCCCTCATCTAGCCCCTGATCTTGCCCTGCTCTAACATCCCTGATCTAGCCCTAGCTCCATCAGCCCTGATCCGCAACAGTCCTGATTTAGACCTAGCTCGACCAGCCTCATCTTCCTTTAGTTCTGACAGTCCTGATCTTGCCCTAGTTCTAAAGACTTTGATCTTGCCCTAGCACTAAAGGCCCTGATCTTGCCCTAGCTCTAAAGGCCCTGATCTTGCCCTAGCTCTAAAGGCCCTGATCTAGCCCTAGCTTCAACAAGGTGTCTGCTATGGTCTATGCATGAATGGGGTCATGTCAAAATTATTAGCATGGATGTGGTCATTGTTGTGGCTATTTTGATGATTGCAGCATTCAGACTTGTGCACACTAAGACACACATCCACACTGTCACACTCACATCCACATACTCACACTCACCCATGAATCATGGTTACATTCACACATCTACACATTCGCACTGTCGCTCAGCCTTAGCCCACACACTCACACAGCAGGATGGTCCAGCACAGCCCTAGCCCACACACTCATGAGCAGGATAGTCCAGCACAGCTCTAACTCCCCCCCCCCCCTACACACACACAGCAGTCCAGCACAGCCCTAGCTCATACACACACACAGCTGGATGGTCCAGCACAGCCCTAGCTCACACACACACACAGCAGTCCAGCACAGCCCTAGCTCATACACACACACAGCTGGATGGTCCAGCACAGCCCTAGCTCACACACACACACACACAGCAGGATGGTCCAGCATAGCCCTAGCTCATACACACACACAGCAGTCCAGCACAGCCCTAGCTCATACACACACACAGCAGTCCAGCATAGCCCTAGCTCATACACACACACAGCTGGATGGTCCAGCACAGCCATAGCTCATACACACACACAGCAGGATGGTCCAGCACAGCCCTAGCTTACACACACACTGCAGGATGGTCCAGCACAGCCCTAGCTCACACACACACACACACAGCAGGATGGTCCAGCATAGCCCTAGCTCATACACACACACAGCAGTCCAGCACAGCCCTAGCTCATACACACACATAGCAGTCCAGCACAGCCCTAGCTCATACACACACACAGCTGGATGGTCCAGCACAGCCCTAGCTCACACACACACACACAGCAGTCCAGCACAGCCCTAGCTCACACACACACAGCTGGATGGTCCATCACAGCCCTAGCTCATACACACACACACACAGCAGGATGGTCCAGCACAGCCCTAGCTCATACACACACACAGCTGGATGGTCCAGCATAGCCCTAGCTCATACACACACACACAGCAGTCCAGCACAGCCCTAGCTCATACACACACAGCTGGATGGTCCAGCACAGCCCTAGCTCATACACACACATAGCAGTCCAGCACAGCCCTAGCTCACACACACACAGCAGGATGGTCCAGCACAGCCCTAGCTCATACACACACATAGCAGTCCAGCACAGCCCTAGCTAACACACACAGCAGGATGGTCCAGCATAGCCCTAGCTCACACACACACACAGCAGTCCAGCACAGCCATAGCTCATACACACACACAGCTGGATGGTCCATCACAGCCATAGCTCAGGTACACACACAGCTGGATGGTCCAGCACAGCCCTAGCTCATACACACACACACAGCAGTCCAGCACAGCCCTAGCTCATACACATACACAGCTGGATGGTCCAGCACAGCCCTAGCTCATACACACACATAGCAGTCCAGCACAGCCCTAGCTCACACACACACAGCTGGATGGTCCAGCACAGC
Source organism: Cladorhizidae sp. MBARI D1340-BT2 (assembly GCA_028752905.1). Taxonomy (NCBI): domain Eukaryota; kingdom Metazoa; phylum Porifera; class Demospongiae; order Poecilosclerida; family Cladorhizidae; species Cladorhizidae sp. MBARI D1340-BT2. The sequence goes on along the minus strand of JAQNBH010000006.1, from coordinate 33,531,666 downwards.
CCTAGCTCATACACACACATAGCAGTCCAGCACAGCCCTAGCTAACACACACAGCAGGATGGTCCAGCATAGCCCTAGCTCACACACACACACAGCAGTCCAGCACAGCCATAGCTCATACACACACACAGCTGGATGGTCCATCACAGCCATAGCTCAGGTACACACACAGCTGGATGGTCCAGCACAGCCCTAGCTCATACACACACACACAGCAGTCCAGCACAGCCCTAGCTCATACACATACACAGCTGGATGGTCCAGCATAGCCCTAGCTCATACACACACATAGCAGGATGGTCCAGCATAGCCCTAGCTCATTCACACACACAGCAGGATGGTCCAGCATAGCCCTAGCTCATACACACACACAGCAGTCCAGCACAGCCCTAGCTCATACACATACACAGCTGGATGGTCCAGCACAGCCCTAGCTCAGGTACACACACAGCTGGATGGTCCAGCACAGCCCTAGCTCATACACACAGCAGGATGGTCCAGCACAGCCCTAGCTCACACACACAGCAGTCCAGCACAGCCCTAGCTCATTCACACACACAGCAGGATGGTCCAGCACAGCCCCACACACACATACACAGCAGGATGGTCCAGCACAGCCCTAGCTCATGCACACACAGCTGGATGGTCCAGCACAGCCCTAGCTCACACACACACACAGCAGGATGGTCCAGCACAGCCCTAGCTCACACACACACACAGCTGGATGGTCCATCACAGCCGTAGCCCACAAACTCATGCAGCAGGATGGTCCAATGCTGCCCTGGACAATCCAAACAAACGTCACAAGTTCCAAGTTGTTTCCCACTTCATCCTAGCTAGTCTTAGCCAGTATTAGTTGGCGAAGAACTTCCAGCTATTGCCGTCCATAGTTTGGATTGTCTGCAGCATCACCGGACATATAAGGACCTCACTGTCACATCAACCTCTATATGCTTGACTTCACACACACACGCATGCACAGATGCACTCACACACTCACACACACACATTCACACACACAGTCACACACACAGTTGGTTGGTTTTATCTGACAAGCTAAATCGGCTCTAGCTAAGGTCCAAGGAAAGGAATGGGTGGTTCCTACTTGGCACGACAAAGTCAAAAGTACTACCTCCACTTAACACCTTGTACACTTAACAAAACACTTAACACATTTGTATATCAAACCATTATTTGTTGAGAGTCCTAAGTGGTTTACCTGGACTCCTTCTTGATCTTCATACAGCATGGGGGAGTATTAGCCAGTGTTTTTTTAATTGTAGCCATGTGGTGGGTGCACATGGCTATGGCAGTGAGTTTGTGTGAGAGTGGTGCTGGTGTGACGTGTGTGTGATGTCTGTGATGGTGCATGATGGTTTGTATGATTGTGCTTATGTGGTGTGTGTGTGTAGTGTATTTGCATGTGTGTGTGTGTGTGTGTGTGTGTGACAGCTTATATGGCTGTTTGGTGTTAATGTGGTGTGTGTGTGAATGTGTGATGTGTATGTGTGACGGTGATGATTTGTATGGCACTGCATGTGCGTCTCTGCATGCATGTGTGTGTGTATGTGTTGCTAGAGAGAAGCACTTGGCCTGTGATAAATAACGTGATAGGCACGTGTGTATTCGGTCCTTCTTTTTAGGAGCGTATCCACAAGCTGCCTGGCTGGGTAATGAGTGTGCTGGTAGTTATTGGATGTCCAACCTGAAGCCATGGACGACCTCCTAATATGACCACACCCATTACTTGATTTGACCCATTTAGTCCCTGTTTGTGCATTCCTTCGCACGGTCCGTAGTGATATAATCAGTACACTTTGATTCTTCTAGAACAAAGCCCCGAGGACACCTGGCCAATAGTTCCTCTTTGGTCAGAGGAGCACTTTAATTGTGCTGCGCCATTGAACATTGCTGGGCTGGTGCTGCACCATACATCACTGGGGTGGTGCTGCACCACACATTGCTGGGGTTGTGCTGCACCATACATTGCTGGGGTTGTGCTGCATCATACATCACTGGGGCTGTGCTGCACCATACATCGCTGCATCATACATTGCTGGGGTTGTGCTGCACATACATCACTGGGGTGGTGCTGCACCATGCATCGCTGGGGCTGTGCTGCACCATACATCGCTGGGGTTGTGCTGCATCATACATCACTGGGGCTGTGCTGCACCATACATCGCTGCATCATACATTGCTGGGGTTGTGCTGCACATACATTGCTGGGGCTGTGCTGCACCATACATCGCTGCATCATACATTGCTGGGGTTGTGCTGCACATACATTGCTGGGGTTGTGCTGCATCATACATCACTGGGGCTGTGCTGCACCATACATCGCTGCATCATACATTGCTGGGGTTGTGCTGCACATACATCGCTGGGGCTGTGCTGCACCATACATCGCTGGGGCTGTGCTGCACCACACATCGCTGGGGCTGTGCTGCACCATACATCGCTGGGGTTGTACAGACCTGTCCTAGAACACTACACAGGAAACACATTACTCACAAACTGTTCACAGCAACATCATTAGATAACATGTGCACAGATATCCCTCACAGCAGATGTATCAGTGAGATAGCATGTGCACTAACATGCCCTCACAGCAGATGTATCAGTGAGGTAACTTGTGCATAGATGTGCCCTCACAGCAGATGTATCAGTGAGATAACATGTGTACAAACATAGACATGTCTCACAGCATGTATCAGTGAGATAGCAAGTGCACAAACATACCCTCACAGCAGATGTATCAGTGAGATAACATGTGCATGAACATACCCTCACAGCAGATATGTAAATATACACCAAGGAGTACATGTAAGCCCCCGCTACATAGCAAGCATCTACTATGCTCTGTTCAGTTGTCTAGGATTAGGCTTAGGACATGTAGCTAGTGCCCACTATATAGATTTTGTCCAAATTGTATGTGAGGCCAATATAAGAATAGTGATGGTCATCTATGAGGACTTAGACAGAGCTGAAGTCAAGGAGTTGGAGGTTTTAGAGAACCCAAAGAGCAAGAGCAACAATAGATAAAGCAGGGGCAGCAGCTGGGCACTAAAACAGCCAGCCAATCACCGCCTAGAACTGCAGTAACTTCATTGCAAATGATCACGCAAACACGAATTGTGTGTCACAGAATTAGCAGTGCAAGTAACCACCCATGCATGAGGCTAGCCACTCTGCATGAGGCTAGGGAAAGCGTCCATATCTGGTGTTCATGCTTGCTGAGCATACCCAGCTTCACCTGGCACTTGTGCTGCAAGCTCTCTGGGTAGAGAGTGGCTGCATGCACTCTGGTTAGAGAGTGGCTGCATGCTCTCTGGGTAGAGAGTGGCTGCATACACTCTGGTTAGAGAGTGGCATGCTCTCTGGGTAGAGAGTGGCTGCATGCTCTCTGGGTAGAGAGTGGCTGCATACACTCTGGTTAGAGAGTGGCATGCTCTCTGGGTAGAGAGTGGCTGCATGCTCTCTGGGTAGAGAGTGGCTGCATGCTCTCTGGGTAGAGAGTGGCTGCAGTTTGGATGGACCTTGGTTGTGGGATGCACTAACAGAGAGCTGTCCTGGGGCAAAGCTGTTGGTGAACTCCTGGCCTAGATTGTTTGCATGACCCCCCTCCCCCCAATCTCATGAGTTAGACCATTTACCAATTCTGGCTCGTGAGAATTACTTGCTCTTGGCCATTGTTTATGGGATAGCAAAGGAGAGGCGGATGGGGAAACTTCAACCGCACAAACACAAATGGACAGTGGAATCTGTGAAGGAAGACATCGTTTCCCTTTGCCAGTCGCCCAGGATGGTGGCCTCAATCACCTGAATGAGCATCTCCTTCACAGTGAACATCACCGAAGTAATGGCAGACTTGGACACCCTTTAGTGTAAATTCTTAGGGCTGTCTCTCGTCTGGATTTGACCAGGTGTTTGGTTGCAACATTTGGTTGAACACCTGACAAACAATCCATGTAGACAAGGATTCACCACTACTACATACATGTACTTGACCTTTGTACTAAGTTGAAGCATTTTTGGACGTATAGAATGAGGAAAGTAAAAAAATTCAGAATATCCTAGAAAACACTTCAGGCTAGAATATAGACAACAGTGGGAGTTAAGAAACCTGACTTGCTCTTGGATATGCAAGCATGTCTAGTATACTTCTGCCATGGAAAACCACCTGATCTTAAAGGGTTCCTTCTTGTGAGAAGCTTTCTACATACCCTTTACTCGTTTATTGATAATTATTGTGGGCATGTGTGAGGTGTAGTCAGGGGTTGGGTTTGAATAAGTAAGTTTGTGAACGTATTATGTGTGAAGTTTTAAATGCAAGATATGATGTAGTAGTTGTCAGTAATGGATGCCATTTTTAAATGAATCTTGTCTCGAGACTTGTAGCACTGTAAACACACGCACACACACACACATTCACACACACACATACACACACATAAACGCGCGCACACCATGAAGATAGTGGGGTTGCAGCCGTTAAGCTATTATCATAAATTTATCGACCAACAACAATTAGTAGCGGTGTGTTTGCTCATGTGCACTCAAGCAAACTTTTTAATCAACACCGCTGACAAGTTTGTGCAGCTGACCCTCGGGTGTTTACCATATTCACCATATATGATGTATGCCGAGGCCAAGCGGCGTGAACTGTGCACCACTCTCCCTCTCTCTCACACCCACACACTCCCACAGATCATGATAAAGCACACACTGACCCACACATCATACACATGCATGCCACACACTCACACATACATAACCTACTTACCCCAAACACACACACTCACACATCACACAACATATCACATTCTCATACACGCTGATAGATGCACATACGCTGACTCACACCACACGCATACACACTACACTTAAACTCACAGACCACACTTTCATAAAAACCACCCACACTCACATACAATGCACCACACACTGACACACATGCACACACACTCCTCACACACACACTATGTGACATAATTAATTATGTGTTTGCATGATGCTGGAATTTTTGAGAGGATTATATCATCAGTGTTGTTGTGGATATTTCTGATGCAGGAGACATAGCCTCTGTGCTAAATTCTACTCTGAGTAAAACGCAGATTGAAATTGAATTTGACCACCTGTTTTAATGTTCACAAGTGAATTTAAGATATCAAACTCCAGCCCTCTGGGCATATATAGGGGGCATAATCTTCCATAACCATGCAAACTCCAGCCCCTTGGGAATGTATAGGGGGCATCATCTTCCATAACCATGCAAACTCCAGCCCCTTGGGAATGTATAGGGGGCATCATCTTCCATAATCATGCAAACTTCAGCCCTCTGGGCATATATAGGGGGCATCATCTTCCAAAATCATGCAAACTCCAGCCCCCTGGGAATGTAAAGGGGGCAAAACCATAGCCCCCTGGGAATGTATAGGGGGCATCATCTTCCATAATCATGCAAACTCCAGCCCTCTGGGCATATATAGGGGGCATCATCTTCCATAATCATGCAAACTCCAGCCCTCTGGGCATATATAGGGGGCATCATCTTCCAAAATCATGCAAACTCCAGCCCCCTGGGAATGTATAGGGGGCATCATCTTCCATAATCATGCAAACTCCAGCCCTCTGGGCATATATAGGGGGCATCATCTTCCATAATCATGTAAACTCCAGTCCTCTGGGCATATATAGGGGGCATCATCTTCCATAACCATGCAAACTCCAGCCTCCTGGGAATGTATAGGGGGCATCATCTTCCAAAACTCAGGTTTTGGAAGATGCCCAGGGAGATGGAGTTTTCATGATTATGGAAGATGATGCCCCCTATATATGCTCAGAGGGCTGGAGTTCTGCTTGATTGTTAGGCTTTTGTGTGCTCCTTTTGCAGTCATTTTCTTCTTCATGCGAGCCATTTCTCATCAGCTTCCTCTGAAGAGTTTGTGCATGTGCATCATTTCTGTGCTTATCGGGAGGGGGTGTTTACTGCATGCGCAAGTGCAATAGCGATTCAGATTTGCCAGGTCTCGGGATTTAAAGGATCCGGAAGAGAAGCTCTACTCTATTATGATGAAAGGCTCAGGTAATTGTTGCAATTGCAAGTCTAGCACATGTAGCAGCTGCCATAGCTACTACTGTGGCTTGTAGCTGTATCCACTGGAGCAGTAGCTTCAGACTTTCCTCTGGTGGTTGTGTAGAGCTTGAGGATAACTAATTGAGAATCACTGTAGAGTTATGGAGTAGCCTTTAGGCATGGATGCATTTTACAAGTCCTGTTGAAAAAGTCTTTCTGCTATATAGCTGGGCAATAAAATTGAATGGACCCTCCAGCATTCTGAGAATTGAAACATGTGGGAGAAAGCGATGGCAGGATCAGCTCCTCCAAGAGCCAAGAAGGCCAAAAGAAATGCACTTGTTGGCTGTCTATCAGCAGAGGAACGTGCCAAGCAGTTCAAGGAAGACCATATTCTGCATTCATTTTTGCACTTTCTATGGGGAAATTTTTCTAAACATTATGAAGAAACTGAAATATTTTAGTATCAAGAGAGAGCACAAAGAGAGACCTATCTTTCTTTTGAGCTATATATCAAGTCCATACCATGAAGTTTAAAACCTGAAGCACAAAATGGCATTTTTGAGTGGAAAATGATCCATCTCTCTGTATATGTGTGTGCGTGCGCATGCATGTGTGTGTTTGTTTATTTGTGTGTGTGTGTGTGTGTGTGTGTGTGTTGTGTGGTGTGTGTGTGTGTGTGTGTGTGTGGTGTGTGTGTGTGTGTGGATGGAATCCAAATTTCCCTTGTTCTAGCCCTGTGTGTTTGTTGAGTATGTTGAGTATGCAGCTATGATGATCATTGCTGTGTGTGTGTGTGTGTTTCTCTGCAGACCTGGGATCCTTGAGTGGGGCAGAGCTAAAGATCATCCTCAACAGACAGTATGCTTACGTTTCAGGTGAGATGTTGACAAATACATGCACACACACACACAAACAAATAACAAAAAATACAATACATACATATTTACATGCATATTTACACCTACATACATATATACGAACACACATATTTACATACATTCACATATATATACATTATGCATACTTATATGCACAGTACAAACATAAAACACACAGCCATACACCTTCACACACTATAGAAGCTCATGCCTTGTAATAGGCCTCCTTCCTTGGTGTGGGTGTGTGTGGATTATCTTTGCCTTTACACTAATGACTTGAAGCACTGCAGGGACCTCCTTCCCAGTGCCAACTTTAGAGGCTGCATGGCAGGGGCATACCCAGCATAGAGCGCTCGGAGCGCGCGCACCCCCCCCCCCCCCCCTAGAGTCCAGAATGAAAAGAAAAAAAGAAGAAGAAGGGGGAAAAAAAGGGAAAAAAAAGGGAAAAAAAGGAAAAGAGAAAAAAAAAGGAAAAAGAAGAAAAAAGGTGTGGATGCGCGCATGCAGTAACTAGAGAGCCACCTCGAGTCGTTCATGACAGAAGTTCTCAAGCTAGCTCAGTGACTGTGTGGTTGATTTTTGATTTGAGCTGCCAACTATATACATCTCAGCAGAAATGCCACCGAAAAAGAAGCAGAGAATTACACTTTTTGACTTCAGAAATGCAATGACAGAGAACCGACTTAATGCCCTTCTTCTGCTCTTCTGTCATAGAGACATTTCTGACAGCATAAACCTTGATAACGTCATAGACTGATTTGCAAAACTTAAGCCACGGAGAATGCTGCTACTCAATCCTCTCAACTAGTCCCATTAATCATTTATTTTTGTCATATGATGTACTTTATATAATGTAAATACCGGTGATTTGATCGGTTAGCTATATGGACGTATTTCTAAGATATATTTTTTAATTGGTGCCAGCCATTCTGATCACAAATTGGTTTTCCGCATGCAGCAATACACTTAATTGAGCTATATACCCTATTCTATTTGGTTTTGACTACAAAGGCCTTGGAGAGAGCACCCCCCCCTCTCTAAATCCTGGGTACGCCCCTGCATGGGGGGGTATATGTGGACATGAACAAGCGCTCAGAGAGTTTGTTGAAATCCTACAAGAGGCCGAAGGGAAGGATAGTGATAAAGATTCATTTGCAGACTCGGATGAAGATGGAGTCGGCGACTAGGAAGTTCTGGTGAATTCTAGGATTGTCAACAACCACATCTGAAGCAGAGGCATGGCTGGACATTACAGCAGCCAGCAACGCCTAGGCATGGCTGGACATTACAGCAGCCAGCAAAGCCTAGGCATGGCTGGACATTACAGCAGCCAGCAAAGCCTTTGCCTAGGCATGGCTGGACATTACAGCAGCCAGCAAAGCCTAGGCATGGCTGGACATTACAGCAGCCAGCAAAGCCTAGGCATGGCTGGACATTACAGCAGCCAGCAACGCCTAGGCATGGCTGGACATTACAGCAGCCAGCAAAGCCTAGGCATGGCTGGACATTACAGCAGCCAGCAAAGCCTAGGCATGGCTGGACATTACAGCAGCCAGCAACGCCTGGCCCAGAGCTTCTAGCTCTGACTCTTGTGCAAGTGGTCACCAGAACATGAAGAATGGGGATGGGCATCATTTAGAATCACCACTGCCATTTTGATGCCATTCCAATCTCCATGTATGGCACTCTTTTAGCTGTGCTCTGCAACTCGACAACAGTTTAAAATATGATGATTTTTCTTAATCCCTCCCCTCCCCCCCCCCCCTCCCAACTTCTCAACCGAATGCTTCGGCCTTCATCAGGGCAAAGCATTCCATTGAAACATTTTTTAAACAAAAAAATGATGTATTTTGTGATGAAATTAGCTGAAAATGAACTTACAACCGGATCATCTCCCCTCTCCTGGTAATTAGATTCATTGGTCTGTACCTAGAGGAAAACAGGACAGTTTTCTGTGTTCTTGTGCCTTGTTGTTATAATAATGTAGCTCCTTGTTGCCAGCTGTTCTAAGCACATGTGCTGCTCGGAGGTATGCTAATTGCTGAGCAAGTGAACTGCATGCACTTCTATTTTACCATTCAGGCTGTGCAAAGAGTGTGAGGAATTCAAATGTAGCGTTGAACTGAGTGTCATGGAATCTCTTGTTCCTAGTTGCTAGATAATTATATTGTCGCTCTGATTTGTGCCCTCTAGAGGGACTTAGTTAGATTAACCATGCTTCAACCCGCCTCTTCCAGTGTGATGGTGGTCCTGGTGTGTGCTATTGTCAACCCACTTCAACCTGCCTCAACCCAGTGTGGTGTTGGTCTAGTGTGTATCCCCATAAAGCTACTGTCAACCTACTTCAGCCTGCCTCAACCCAGTGTGATGTTGGTCCAGTGTGTATCCCCATAGAGCTATTGTCAACCCACTTCAACCTGCCTCAACCCAGTGTGGTGTTGGTCTAGTGTGTATCCCTATAGAGCTACTGTCAACCTACTTCAACCTGCCTCAACCCAGTGTGGTGTTGGTCTAGTGTGTATCCCTATAGAGCTACTGTCAACCTACTTCAACCTGCCTCAACCCAGTGTGGTGTTGGTCTAGTGTGTATCCCTATAGAGCTACTGTCAACCTACTTCAACCTGCCTCAACCCAGTGTGGTGTTGGTCTAGTGTGTATCCCTATAAAACTACTGTCAACCTACTTCAACCTGCCTCAACCCAATCCATCCTAATAAAACTAGTTTCCTCACATGTGGTTTGACCTGCTTCAACCCAGGCATGACTTGTTATAATCACCGTCTAATGATGCCTGCAACCAACCTCACCCAAAGTGATCTCGGCGATGCAACCGGCCATGAATATGTGCTTGATCCGCTTAACCTGCGGCCCCCCAATACAGGAGGAGGAGGAGGAGTGTGTGCTGAAGTTACATATGTCCATTCTGGCTATTAAGTCTTGCAACGTGATCCTTATTGAAAGGAAGGTCACATGTTTGAAGAAGAAAAAGGTCTCTTGACATTGTCTAGCAGCATGAAATACTCAGCACACACTTAATTCTTCTGTCCCTAGCCAACACTGGACACTTTGTGACAATAGACAGTTCCATATATATGTCCACTTTATAATGCTGATTAGATAAAATCACAATCCTACACATTTCCCATTGATGCTAAAGAACACCTCCATGTACATGAACATTAATTGACCCAACATCAATTAACATACAGCACCTGCTTGTTCATAACTGTGGATGTTGATTTCATGACCCTTACCATATTGTTGTGTACTGTGCGTGTTCCAGGTGGTCTCGATGGTGGTCGCCACCTGATTCTCACATTTCCTGACGTGGGTTTGCGGCATCTGGACAATTCCGAGAACTTTGGCCAGCTCATCACCACCATCACATACTTAAAGTCTCTCATCAGGTAGAGAGATGCGAAGGCTTGTGTCTGCCCTGTGTCCCATTGTTTCTCACTCCATGCTTTTAGCTTCAGCTATTCCCTTCTCACCACTTCCCTTCTTCTCTAGCCCCCTCTCCTCCCACCTCCATCATTCCATTTCTTCCCCTCTGTCATCCATTATATCTTGTCTTGAGTAATCCTTGTCTACCCATTGTAAACCCTACAAACCCAGCTAAGTAATATACTAGTGTCCCTCCCTAGTAATCTGTAGTAACTCTACCCATGTTCCCCCTTCTCCTGCAGTGCCCAGCACTTGGGTGCAGGGTTCACAGTACTCCTTGATGCCCACAGCACCAAGACTCACACGTCATGCCGACAGCTCATGGAGAAACTAGCCGTAAGTGAACGAGCTATATCCCACTGGAATTTTCTAGTGCTACATGTATGTATATGTGCTGTAGTTCTTGCTAGTGCTATATGTGCTATATAGTTCTTGCTAGTGCTATATGTGCTATATAGTTCTTGCTAGTTGCTATATGTGCTGTATTTCTTGCTAGTGCTATATGTGCTATAGTTCTTGCTAGTGATAAATGTGCTATATAGTTCTTGCTAGTGCTATAGTTCTTGCTAGTGCTAAATGTGCTATATAGTTCTTGCTAGTGCTATAATTATGTGCTATATAGTTCTTGCTAGTGCTATATGTGCTATATAGTTCTTGCTAGTTGCTATATGTGCTATAGTTCTTGCTAGTGCTAAATGTGCTATATAGTTCTTGCTAGTGCTATATGTGCTATATAGTTCTTGCTAGTGCTATATGTGCTATATAGTTCTTGCTAGTGCTATATGTGCTATATAGTTCTTGCTAGTGCTATATGTGCTATAGTTCTTGCTAGTGCTATATGTGCTATATAGTTCTTGCTAGTGCTATATGTGCTATATAGTTCTTGCTAGTGCTATATGTGCTATATAGTTCTTGCTAGTTGCTATATGTGCTATAGTTCTTGCTAGTGCTATATGTGCTATATAGTTCTTGCTAGTGCTATATGTGCTATATAGTTCTTGCTAGTGCTATATGTGCTGTACATAGTTCTTGCTAGTGCTATATGTGCTGTACATAGTTCTTGCTAGTGCTATATAGTTCTTGCTGATTATATGAATTATTAGGTGTGAGAGCAAAGGTTTCACCCTGCGTTTACAAATCTGAAGGCTCTGGGTGAAGTGGCCCTGAGGGTTTGTAAGTGGCACACGTGCCATTGGTCAAGGCAGCTATTTTGTTTATCTGTAGTCACAGTGAACTGCAAGCACATGTCGGAGTATAATAAGAAAACCCATAACTGACCAATCAAATTGCTCCTTTCTGACTAGTTACTTATTTCGTAACAAAATGGACATAGACCTCGTTCGTGTGTGTGTGGTGTATGTGTGTGGTGTGTGTGTTTGGTTTTCTAATTATCGGTAGTATGCATGAATTGCTTCCTCAGATTGTATGAGCTCTGAAGCAATTTGTTGACATGAAGAATCTACACATTAATAACTTTTTTGTCTCCCAGTTTACAGCAGTGTGTGTGTGTGTGCATGTGTGTGTGTGTGTTGTTGTTGTTGTTGGTTGTGATCGTACAGAACAAGGATTTCCCGGTGGCGGTCCACATGGTCTACATCTTCATGAAGGCGGGGCTCTTCCACCGCAGCAAGAGTCTGGTCACCAATGACATCTCCAGCAAGTTACATGTGAGTCCAGCAATATCTAACTAGCTTCAGTTACATGTGGGCCCAGCAACATCTAACTAGCTGCAGTTACATGTGGGCCCAGCAATATCTAACTAGCTGCAGTTACATAGTTACATGTGAGTCCAGCAATATCTAACTAGCTGCAGTTACATGTGGCCCAGCAACATCTAACTAGCTGCAGTTACATGTGGGCCCAGCAATATCTAACTAGCTGCAGTTACATGTGGGCCCAGCAATATCTAACTAGCTGCAGTTACATGTGGGCCCAGCAATATCTAACTAGCTGCAGTTACATGTGGGCCCAGCAATATCTAACTAGCTGAAGTTACATATGGGCCCAGCAACATCTAACTAGCTACAGTTACATGTGAGCCCAGCAACATCTAACTAGCTGCAGTTACATGTGGGCCCAGCAACATCTAACTAGCTGCAGTTACATGTGGACCCAGCAATATCTAACTAGCTGCAGTTACATGTGAGTCCAGCATTATCTAACTAGCTGCAGTTACATCTGAGTCCAGCAATATCTAACTAGCTGCAGTTACATGTGGACCCAGCAACATCTAACTAGCTGCAGTTACATGTGAGTCCAGCATTATCTAACTAGCTGCAGTTACATGTGGGCCAGCAATATCTAACTAGCTACAGTTACATGTGGGCCCAGCAACATCTAACTAGCTGCAGTTACATGTGGGCCCAGCAACATCTAACTAGCTACAGTTACATGTGGGCCCAGCAACATCTAACTAGCATGTGGGCCCAGCAATATCTAACTAGCTGAAGTTACATGCAGGCCCAGCAACATCTAACTAGCTGCAGTTACATGTGGGCCCAGCAACATCTAACTAGCTGCAGTTACATGTGGGCCCAGCAATATCTAACTAGCTGCAGTTACATGTGGGCCCAGCAATATCTAACTAGCTGCAGTTACATGTGGCCCAGCAACATCTAACTAGCTGCAGTTACATGTGGCCCAGCAACATCTAACTGGCTGCAGTTACATGTGGGCCCAGCAATATCTAACTAGCTGCAGTTACATATGGGCCCAGCAACATCTAACTAGCTACAGTTACATGTGGGCCCAGCAATATCTAACTAGCTGCAGTTACATGTGGGCCCAGCAACATCTAACTAGCTGCAGTTACATGTGGGCCCAGCAATATTTAACTAGCTGAAGTTACATGTGGGCCCAGCAACATCTAACTAGCTGCAGTTACATATGGGCCCAGCAACATCTAACTAGCTATAGTTACATGTGGGCCCAGCAACATCTAACTAGCTGCAGGCCCAGCAATATTTAACTAGCTGCGGTTACATGTGGGCTCAGCAATATCTAACTAGCTGCAGTTACATGTGGGCCCAGCAACATCTAACTAGCTACAGTTACATGTGTGCCCAGCAACATCTAACTGGCTGCAGTTACATGTGGGCCCAGCAACATCTAACTAGCCGCAGTTACATGTGGGCCCAGCAACATCTAACTAGCCGCAGTTACATGTGGGCCCAGCAGCATCTAACTAGCTGCAGTTACATGTGGGCCCAGCAACATCTAACTGGCTGCAGTTACATGTGGGCCGAGCAACATCTAACTAGCTGCAGTTACATGTGGGCCCAGCAACATCTAACTAACTGCAGTTACATGTGGGCCCAGCAACATCTAACTAGCTGCAGTTACATGTGGGCCCAGCAATATCTAACTAGCTGCAGTTGCATGTGGGCCAAGAACATCTAACTAACTGCACACGAGTGCTTCATTCGCCCTAGGCTAGGACTTCCTAGTACACTACTCACACCACACAGCATACACATGGTAAAGGGTAACACATGTCACCAACATCTTTTGGAATCCTCCCTAATCCTCCCTAATCCTCTTTCAATTTAAGCCTATTTGCACATTCAAGACTCGAGCTCACATGTCACACACTGGTAGGATGTGTAGTTTGATGAAGTACTAGGAGTGACTGCAAATTGGTGTAACATTCCTAGCAAAGTTGGGTCGGTGAAGGTGTGAAGTTTGTTTAACATTAGGTGTGTGTGTGTGTGTGTGTGGGGGGGGGGGGGGGGGGGGGGGGGGGGGGGGGATGTGGGGGTGTGGGGGTTGTTGGAGGAGGGTTGGAGGGGATTGGGTGTTATGTTCCCTTTCCCATTGCCTGATGGAAATAAGAATTTTCTAGGACAAAATGTCCAAGTAAAAGGCCAAACATCTTCAAAGTTTAGCTGGACATATACACCCATCACTCATGATGTGCACCTCTATAAGTATCCATTATGATGGACATACATACACTCTTGATGTGCACCTCTATAAGTATCCATTATGATGGACATACATACACTCTTGATGTGCACCTCTATAAGTATCTATTATGATGGACATACATACACTCATGATGTGCACCTCTATAAGTATCCATTATGATGGACATACATACACTCATGATGTGCACCTCTATAAGTATCCATTATGATGGACATACATACACTCATGATGTGCAGCTCTATAAGTATCCATTATGATGGAGTGGGGTTGTTAAGAATGCTACGCACATAATATAAATGACGCATATATACATAATTAAATGTGATTATAGTCTGAGTGAATGATATGATGTAATTAAGAGTTGCTCACTAGCTCATCCACGCGTCCCAATCATCCGCCGGAGAGATGTTTGTTCATTTTGGCCATCTTCTTCAGTTTGTACTTCTTGGGCCTTCTGGCGATACACTTCTTCTACTCCTCGTCAGTTGAAATCTCGTAGTTTACCTTTTTATCTTCTGAACTTAATCACCTGTAGGAACTTTGTTTGCAGTTAAAAGATCACCGCTGGCTGGGCGGTCAGGTGAAAAGTTATCTGGCAAGCATCAAGGCACTGGCCATTCTGCACAGCTTGTGGGTGGGTGGGTGGGGGGCGGTGGAGGTGGAGACAGATTAGCTGATACGTAAGTGAACTATAGATAATTGCAGGCTCTCATTGCTTCAAACTCAGTCTTGATATTGCCACCCCTACCTGTGCTCCCTCCAGAGGCATTGTAAAGTGCTCCACAAGCTGTTGGATTTTCATTTGCATGCTCACGATTCAGGCATCAGCGTACGTCCCTTTCTCTGTGATGCTTGCCTCTACATATACATGGCCACTCCAACTTTAATCTAATGTGAGTGTTTACTCTTAGAGCAAAAAACGCTCCTCCCCTCTACCATAGTGGCTTTTTGCTACAGCTAGTATCTAAGCCTTCACATACATAATCTTCACATTTTTCAGTGATCTAGCTAGCTCTAGAAGAATAGGTGGGTCATTGCTTTGTGTTTGTCTTCTTGACGGTTCTAAGCAGGCAGGTAAAGTGCTCCAAGAATGTCAAGTCATCCTCCTGCATTGATTTGGAGAATAGGTAACAAGATGTGAAGTCAGTTGGCAAAGTACAGCCAAGGAAGTTGTTAGTATCTACCCATTTGGTGAGCTACTCCAGAGCCTTTGCTCTATCAGCAAGCCTAACAATGCAGTCTTCAGATGTGTCTGTAAGGTGAGCTGTCTATTGGACAAAACACGCTTCGTAGCACCTAACCGTATGGCTGACCCATCTATCCTCTTACTGGTCTAACCCCATTATCATCACAAACTCAAAACATTATTTTAAATCCCTTAAGACGGTTTTAAGCTCCTTACAATTTTGGGGAGATTAAAAAATATATATAATAATACATAGTAAAGTGAAATGGCAGTGTCAAATTTCAGTATGAATTTGGCAAGTTTATCATCAGCAAGTGCATGCAGTGCCTGTGCTGTGGACCAAGTGCATGCAGTGCCTGTGCTGTGGAGCAAGTGCATGCAGTGCCTGTGCTGTGGAGCAAGTGCATGCAGTGCCTGTGCTGTGGAGCAAGTGCATGCAGTGCCTGTGCTGTGGAGCAAGTGCATGCAGTGCCTGTGCTGTG
Organism: Cladorhizidae sp. MBARI D1340-BT2; assembly: GCA_028752905.1. NCBI lineage: Eukaryota > Metazoa > Porifera > Demospongiae > Poecilosclerida > Cladorhizidae > Cladorhizidae sp. MBARI D1340-BT2. The sequence continues at coordinate 33,515,668 of JAQNBH010000006.1, read as the reverse complement.
GAGCAAGATTCAACCTCACCACCTGCAGACATTGTTAGCCTTCTCCTTCCACTTTCTCACCAAGAATGACCATGTTCTCCACATGCTCAGTAATAAAGAGCAGCCATGTTATAAGCCCTCTCTGAACATGCTCTGATCTAATTACTGAGTTAAATAATTTTGAATGGCAAAGCCAATCTCAAGTTATTTCCTCCCACTAGACTATTGCTTGCACAAAATGTCTAACCAAGAACGAGTTATAATTGGTCAAATAGGAGCAAGTGGCTGGAAATTGGCCAGTGGTCAGCCTCTGTTTCTAGCCCTGCCATAACTTCCTGTGAACTGTCCACATTTTTATCATTCTTCCACACCATTGAATAGCCGAGTGCATCCCTGTGCAATTCAGAAAGCTATGTAGGCCACATCCTGTTCAGAAATATGTACAAGACAAAAACGGTTATCTTAAAACTAATAATAATGCTGGATGGACTTGTCAAAGGAGAAATGAAGCCAAGATCCCATCATTTATAGGACCCTTTACCTATTAATATAATGAAGAATATTAGTATGCCTTTTTATTCGGCCTTCATTAGGTAAAGGATCACAATATTTTAGTTTAGTAATTCTATTTTGCTTCTTTTTTTTGGTTAGTCAATCCAATCCAAAATATATATAAATGTTTTTATTAAAAAAAAGAAGTTAAAGATGTCTGCCATCTGTCTGTCTGTGCATGTGTGTGTGCATGTGTCTGTGTCTGTGTGTATGTGTGTGTGTCTCTCTCTCTCTGTGTGCGCGCGTGTCTGTGTCAGTGTGTATCTGTGTGTGTGTGTCTCTGTGTGTGTGTGTGTCTGCGTGCATGTGTGTGTGTGCCTGTATGTGTGTGTGTGTCTCTTTCTCCGTGTGTGTGTGTCTCTGTCTGTCTCTCTCTCTCTCTCTCTGTGTGTGTGTGCATGTGTGTGTGTGTGTGCGCGCGTGTGTGTGTGTGTGCCAAATGCCTGGACCGATTAGAACCAAAGTTGGTGAGTGGGTCAAGGGTGGGTCAAGGGTACTAGATCAGGGAGTGTTTTAAAATTAAAATAATATTTTTATTTTGGAAAACCCACTCACATTTCTAATTTTTTTAATACTGAAATTGAAATTGATGTGTTGGACAGACACAGATTCAGGCCATTACTAAGATACATATAAGATACATATGATATAGTGAACCAGTTTAACCAGATACATATGATATAGGGAACCAGTTTAACCAGCGGATATGAAAAATTCTTACCAAACAACTTACCTGGAAATCAACATGTTTATAAGTGCGACAATACGGCCATTCTTTCAGGGGATGTTGAAAGTCCCATCAGGCCGCTTACTGTCAGAACGAGACATGCCTGAAGGCTTCAGGTGAGAGGGAATGTTAATTGAGGCGAGAGATTTACGGACAAGGCTTCATGCCTTGAAAAACGACCTTGACTCTTCAGACAGCTGAGATCATGAGTGCCGAACTGATTCACTGGGGATCCACACTGCAGACAACTGTGGGGGTGACGGAGGGGAGCACCCAACCCCAAACCAGCAGCCACCCTGATCACATCATCATCCATTTGGAGGCCTAAGGATGACGTAGGCCGGAGACCTCTGCCTCCCTCCTAGCTTGCAGCCTGAATACTCACCCAGGTAGCACTATCCACAACTAGTCCAGGAGGGAATCAAAAGAGGCCTGTACATGTGCACCATCCCAGTCCTGTTCTGATGGTGGCTCACAGCTGTGACCTTGACTCCACCCATTTTTTGTTATAGCCAGGCAGCTACCGGATAGCTCCAGAACTAACCAATCATAGACATTGCTCTTTATAACCATGTTGGTATACACACATGCCTATGTATATAAACACAAAGGTTCTGTTGAAGGTCTGTGAACTGTTATGAGATTAAGCCTCTGAGGAAACCAACTGATCACTTTTTAGTAGTGAAAACATATAGTGAAAACACGTAGCTGCTGACTCAGCTCAACTAGCTTTGATATTGCACACACATTAGGTGGGTTAGTGTACTGACGATCCTTTACCAACGGAGTGGTGTTTTACTGAATTGTTAGCTGCTGCAATGCATTGGACAAAAGTTGGGGTCTTTTGCTAGTGCAATTGGACATATTGCATGCAAATTATATGTGGGGAAAGTAGATAGATGGGGAAAGTAGATAGATGCAAGATCCATGAAGACCAAATTGCAATCTTCAAACTTTTGGGTGTGGGGTGGGTGGGGTGCCAGTTTACTACCTTTGCGAAGGATTCAAGGCAGCTATTTTGAGGGGGGGGGGGGGTTAAAACCAGCATTTAACTGAAGATTGAATAGTAATCATATTCCGCCCACTTTTTAGTACTCCAATTTCCGCCCACCTTTTAGTAATCTAGTTTCCACCCACCTTTTAGTAATCTAGTTTCCGCCCACCTTTTAGTAATCTAGTTTCCGCCCACCTTTTAGTAATCTAGTTTCCATCCGTCTTTTAGTATTGAGGAAAGGTCAGCTTCACTGCTCAAGCAGATCATGCAAAAAGCATCTTCTTTCATCTTTATTTATGATGCCAGCTAGATGCCCCCTCCCACAAGGTCAGTTCCTCTTTTAGCCTGAAATTCCATCCATTTAGAGCAGCTGGCTATTGCATTGCAGCAGTACAAACATAGTGCTCCCGGGCCCTGCAGAACAAACATGGTGTGTTGGTGCTCCCGGGCCCTGCAGAACAAACATGGTGTGTTGGTGCTCCCGGGCCGCACAGAACAAACATGGTGTGCTGGTGCTCCCAGGCCCTGCAGGACAAACATGGTGTGCTGGTGCTCCCGGGCCCTGCAGGACAAACATGGTGTGCTGGTACTTCCCGGGCCCTGCAGGACAAACATGGTGTGCTGGTACTCCCGGGCCCTGCAGGACAAACATGGTGTGCTGGTGCTCCCAGGCCCTGCAGGACAAACATGGTGTGCTGGTGCTCCCAGGCCCTGCAGGACAAACATGGTGTGCTGGTGCTCCCAGGCCCTGCAGAACAAACATGGTGCGCTGGTGTTCCCAGGCCTGCAGAACAAACATGGTGTGCTGGTGCTCCAACCCAGATCCTGCAGAACAAACATGGTGCGCTGGTGTTCCCAGGCCCTGCAGAACAAACATGGTGCGCTGGTGTTCCCAGGCCCTGCAGAACAAACATGGTGCGCTGGTGCTCCCAGGCCCTGCAGAACAAACATGCTGCGCTGGTGTTCCCAGAACATGCAGAACAAACATGGTGCGCTGGTGCTCCCAGAACTAGCAGAACAAACATGGTGCGCCGGTGCTCCCAGGCCCTGCAGAACAAACATGGTGTGCTGGTGCTCCCAGGCCCTGCAGAACAAACATGGTGCGCTGGTGTTCCCAGGCCCTGCAGAACAAACATGGTGCGCTGGTGTTCCCAGGCCCTGCAGAACAAACATGGTGCGCTGGTGCTCCCAGGCCCTGCAGAACAAACATGCTGCGCTGGTGTTCCCAGAACATGCAGAACAAACATGGTGCGCTGGTGCTCCCAGAACTAGCAGAACAAACATGGTGTGCCGGTGCTCCCAGGCCCTGCAGAACAAACATGGTGTGCTGGTGCTCCCAGGCCCTGCAGAACAAACATGGTGTGCTGGTGTTCCCAGGCCCTGCAGAACAAACATGGTGCGCTGGTGTTCCCAGAACTAGCAGAACAAACATGGTGCGCTGGTGCTCCCAGGCCCTGCAGAACAAACTGGATTGTCTGAAATCATTTATGACCAGTCATTCCATCTACAAGAAAATAGCCATAGACAATGCTGATGAGATGGATCCCATTATTGTTAGTAAGATCAAGAATCTAGGTATTCTATGTGTTGCTGGAGATCTCCTTGAACAACTCAAACCTATTACTGTTGCCATCAACTAATGTCAAAGTGATAGCTACATGATTTCTGATGCTACACATCACTACCTCTCCCTCCTTAAAGAGCCCTATCTGGAACCCCAACAGGATGCTATCAAAAAACGCTTTGCTGCAGTGGTTAAGGTTGGCCACCTTGCTGCCTACCTACTTCACCCTTAAGTATCAGGGCCAGTTACTTAGTGATTATCAGATTGAGGATGCCAAAGCTTGGCTGAAGACGAAAAGCCAAGCATTCCTCAGCACAGCCATCTCTTTTGAGGCTCAGGAGGCCCCATTCCCTTCATTCCACTTTAAGCCTGGTGCCACTGAAACCCCACCTCTCACTTAGTGGAAAGGTGTAGACAAGAGGTGTGCCCTGCCCCCTGGATTCATGCAACTTATGAAGCAACTCCACACTGCAGTTGAATCTTCCAGCTCCATAGAATGTATATTTAGCTCCTATGGACTTATCCACAACAAACTCCACAACCGCCTAGAAAATGAGAAAGCCCAGAAACTTATCTTCTGCCACAGGCTCCTGCGAGGACCTCAGGAGATTGACTATTAAATCTGTTTAACCTGCATATCAATTGGACTTTAATCCCACGGATCTTGTTTAACTATTTAAATAAATCATAAAATAAAAAATATATATATATACTCTAGTAGACAACCTTGTCACTTGGTAAATAAATGCTGAGTGAAACACAGCTCCTGTTTTTGTCTAGTTCTTTACAGTTGCCATTTATTGAATGTCTTACTTCCTGATTACAGATTTAATTTCTTATAATATCTTTACAGTTTATATTGTGTCTATTATTTTATCCTGGGTTGCATCCATGTTTGAGTAAAACCTGGGTAAAACCCGGGTAAAAAGTATTTAACTCAACCCGGGTTAAACCCGGGCTATACCCAAGCCCTGGGTAAAACCTGCGAACTCTGGTAAATGGTAAAATGGCCAACATTCCTGGAGTTGATGACTGCTGGCATTTTTGTTAGTTTTCCCTACCCTTCTCTTCACTCTCCCCCCTCCTCCGCCACCCTTCTTTCTCCCTTCTGTTCTTCCTCTCCCCTCCCTTCCCTTCTCCCTTTCCCTTCATCTATGTATTCTCGTTTCTTGTCTCGCCATTTTTTCATCTTCTCTCCTCTCTCTCTTTTTCCCCCTCTAATCTTCCCGACCCTTACTTATCCCACCCTCCCCTCCTCTCCCCTCCCCATCTTTCCCTCCTCCTCCCCCCTCATCCCTCTCCCCCTCCTCTCTCTGCTTCCTCTCCTCTCTCTCCTTCCTCTCCTCTCTCTCCTTCCTCTCCTCTCTTTTCTTCCCCCTTCTTTCTCTCCCTTTCCCCCCTCCCCCTCCCCCACTCCTCCCTCTCTTCCTGCCATTCCCTCTTCATCTTCACTCCTCCCCCTGTCCCGGTCATCCCTTCATAGGTGGCTTGCTTCTGTGATACCAAGTCTCTCGTGGAACAGCTAGGTGCCGAGAACTTGACCACTGAGCTTGGAGGGACCATGGATTACATGCATGCCACATGGGTCTTCAACAGATTAGTAAGCACATACCCATTCACCCCCCTTATCATCCAACTTAATAACCTCGCACCGTCTGTGTGTGCTTTAGCAGAGTGAAGTAATCGAGCCCGTCCCTGAATGCGTGCATGTACTACAATGTACACACATGCACATATTTGTCCATAAAGGAGAAATTTCTATTACCATTTTAAGTCATTGTAAAAACACCTCGGGTTTCCTAATTGGCATTTTCTGTCATCACAAACCCTCTCTCAATCCGTGGGGCCAGTCCATAAGTTCCCTCTTTATAAGGAATTGTTGCCCTGTGAAGTTCAAGTTTGAATGCTATGTGGTCCTGCTGAGCTTGCATGGCCCAGACAGCTACTGCTGGTCCTGTTTAAGACAAGCTACTCATTGAGCGGTGCTGGCTGTGGCAGCTGAACTGCTCTCGTGCAGCCTGGAGGATGCAGATGGAAGTGTTCTCTGAACACATTCTTGTTGTGACTAAAACACCGTAACTTTTGCACTGTGTGGGATTCTGAGTGGGTCAAGTCTAGAGCCAGTGCAGTTCAGGCAGTAATCAGGATGGTAAATACTTCTACATGCTCAGAGTGCAGGGGCATGTCTGTGTCGGGCACAGTTGTGTGGTACTTGTGCTTGCAAGTTCTGACATGATGGGTCTGATTGATATTTATTGTGGTTGGAGAATTCACCAGATAAATCCTAATTTTCATATATTCACTCGAGCTACACTATATCATGTTAGTATGTCTTCTACTCCCCCACCACCTTCTCTCCCCTTCTCTCCTTTTCCTCTCCTCCTCTTTACCCACTCCTCTTCTCCTCCTCCTCTTCCTTGCTCTTCCTCCTCCCACTCCCATTTCCCTTCCTTTCCCCTCCTCTTCCACCTTCCTCCCCCCCCCCCCCCCACCCCATACACACACAGGAGTTTGAAAAGATGCTGGTGTTGCACCGCCATGCCATGGCATCCGTGCCAGAGGTGTCTGTGTCCCTCAACGTGTGTTCGGTCCCTGGCACCGTCAAGGAGGCGGAACAATTAATGCAAAAGGACCTGCTGCTGAAGGAGAACCTGGTCAACAAGATCACTGAGGCAGAGCTCAACATTGACGGGTTTCTCTTGGCTCTGGCTCACCAAGGTTCAGATGTAGAGCTGCAGGTGGGAGCTAGTTCTGGTGGTGCCAAGGATTACGGCACAATGAAGGATGCTCTCGACGCGATGTTGGTTGACCTGCGCATGAGTCTCGGTGAGTTTGATGCATTCTGGATCATTCACAAGGCTCGTGTAGATCACATGATGCGCATGTGCCACTTCAAGAGGATGGCAGCATCGGTAAGTCAGCATAGTGTCAGTGTGTGTGTGTGTGTGGTGTGTATGTGGGTTGGGAGGGTGAGTATTGCCTGTGTGAATATTTCATGCTGTGGACACCTCATGAAGTTAATACTTCCTTCCTAGTATTCATATGATGTACGGGGGCGGATTTAGGTTATTATGATAGGAGGGGGTTGTTTATAAGCTCTCCCCCCCAGAAATACACCCAAAATCACACCCTTTAATTAAATGTCTTATTAGCACATCATTTTTTTAACAATCACAGGTAAGTACAATTGTAAACATTTAATCAAACAAAAGAAGAAGAGTCTTCTCGGATATGTCCTTACAAATTTTTGACAGATTTCATCAGTTGTAACTCCTTCGCCATGGTGAATAGCAATCACTGACAAGTCGGATAAACGGTCGTCAGTCATTGTTGATCGTAAACAGGTTTTGAGCCTTCTCAATAAGGAAAATGACCTCTCCACTTCAGCACTCGTAATTGGTAAGGTACATGCAATTATAAGAAGCTGGTGGATGTTGGGAAATGAGTCCTTGTCGCAAGCACCAAGAGCTAAAAGTAAATTGTCAGGAAGTGTACCACCTTGGATCTCTTTGTTTTGCCAAAGTCATTTCCATCTTTCAAGCTCATTACAGAGAGATTTAGGGAAAGGAAGATCGTTTTCCAAATGTAACAAACTTGCTAAGTTCAAATCAGCATCATTAACAGAAGGTATGAGACAGAGCCCTTGAGTATACCTTTTATCGGATGTAAATCTTTCACTCATCTGACTAAGGAAAGAATCTAAGAGAGGAATAGCTATAGTTCTCTTGTAGAACTCTTCAGGACTATCGCTAGGAGTATTACTCCTATTCCTTTGAAGACTAGTTTTCCTAGGAATACTAGCAGATGATCCCACACTGTCAGCAAGTTTAAGAATCTCCTCATACCATTTGCTGAAAATTGTACTGATGTTTGTTCTGGTGAACTTGATACTCTCAATGACAGTGCCTACCATTTTGTGAGCATCAAGAATATCTTGGTCTCTCTTTTGCAACTTAGAAGCTAAAACTTTGACTTCATCAAGGACATTTTTCGTTGCAATGAAAACAGCTATGGTCTGAAAAGAACAAAGAGAAGATTTCAACCCTTGTGCTTTTACTTTTGTTTCTTTATCCCACTTCCAGTTCTCATCATCTTCAAGCAGAGCTGGATGATCATCTGGTGACAGAATGGCATCCAATAGAGTAACAAGGCACTTATATAGCTCATGAAAAATGTCAAAACATATGTGCCCAGCGTGTTTTGCATAATCCAGGAAGTTTAGAATGATGATTCTGGCATGTATGCTTTAACTGTACGCTCAAAAAAGCGTTGCCGCTTAGGACTTTTGTTCAGAAACAAGAATGATTCACTTATTACACCAATAAGATTTCTCACTTCTTGAAGTCTACAAGAAGCAGCAATAGAAAGGTTCAGACAATGAGAGAAGCAATGTGTATAAATAGCTGAAGGGCCAGGTCAGCGTTACTTTCGTTACGACTTTTCAGCTTGTCAAACCTGTCACTCTGGCATGCATCAACTTATCAACCCAAACTAAGTTTGTTTATCAAAGACATAGTTAGTTCTTGTTGCACGCCAGGTTTTATTGAAAAATTCCAAACGGTCTAGCAGCTAGATATTAATGAGTGCCCGTTACTTTCGTTACGAATTTTGGACATGAAAAATTGTCTTCAAAGTTCATTTGTGAATCCTAGAAAAAAGGCTCCTTCAATTTTTTTGATTTTCAATTATGTCTTACAGAATGTAGTTGACTATCAATTCCCCTGGTTTATTTGTTACATGTTCAACCATAATGGGTGGACAGCACCCATTATGCTAAAAAGTGACTGTTACTTTCGTTACGTTACTTTCGTTACGTTCCTTTTGATGCAAGTATTGATAAGTATTGATGGGAATGTGTTGCACTTTTATATATACATATATAATTATTGGATTCCAACACCAAATTACTTAAAAGTTTAAATACATTTATATTTACATAAAGATAATGTACAAAACATCACTGTGTGTGGGGGGAGAGGGGGTGCAGCAAGATGGACTGCAAGGTTGCATGAATGAGGGGGGTGAGACAAAGGTTGCAAGGTGGCAGAGGGTGGGGGTGAGGAGGGGGTGGTATAATATTGATCTGAAAGTTTGGTCACAAATTTAGTTAGTTATGTTCCACTCCTCAAGACATTTAACTATCTCCTTTTCATCACTGTCACTGAGAGTAACAAACCGGCTATAGTTGCTGATAGGAGCTGGTGGGCTAAGTCTGCAGAGAATGTCCTCTCTGGGTACTGGAAGTCGGTCATGTTTGGTAGGCCAGTTCCACTTATTCAGCCCACAACTCTTCATAAATGTGATGACAACGTGAGTAGGGGAGCTTTGTACCACCTCGCCAATCCATGCCTTCCTATCGTACACTGCTGCCAAGCTTTGAATTCAGATACTATAAAATTTTCACCAACGTCCACCTCCATCTCCATGTCTTGCTTCTTCTGTTGCTGGTTTGGGACAGAAAACTCCCGTGTCAGCTGAGAGTATACGACCATCCCGTCAATATTGCGCAGGCAATGATGGCCACGTATTCCAGCTACTGCTGGAGATGCATCCCAGAAAGCTTGCATGAAGCCAATGTCATAATTTGACTTGTTGATATCTGCTTCATTCATCACTGTAACCTCCACCGTCATCATATTAGATGCAGCTGCAGCGAATGATGAAGCATCCCTAACAAGCACCTGCCATGCCTTCACCCTGTTGTGGACATGCCGCTTTACACTGCCACCAGTCCCGTCAACTGGGCCTTTGCCACGCGAAGTTGCAAAGAAGTTCCAGATGATGCTGAGGCCATGTGCCTCCTCAAGCTTCTGCAACGCATTTACAATAAATCGCTCTTGAACTGAGCTGATGTACCGTCGGACCAGATTGACAATTTAGTTATATCATCTGGTAGTCGGCTAAGGAGATTGTTCATATATGGGAGGATGGACCACTTCGAGTGATCAGTAGAATCTGAACAGATGACACCACTGTGGTGTTCTCCCCCGTACTACAATGAGTAGGTGAACAGAGCTGTGGCCCCAATGTGTTGACTGTATCTCATCTTGTTAGATGCATTCAAAATTCTCCGAAAAGTCCCTTGAAGTAGTGCATGAAATTTGTTGAAGTCAGGAGAAGTTGCTTCTGCATCTGCACGCTCTATGTTGTAGCTCTCGGCTTGAGCTCGCTTTACAAGGCTGTGGATCAGGAACTGGGAAGAAGTTTGAGAATGTGCTGTTTGAGATCCTCTGTTATCCCCTCATGTTGGACTTTGTGCAACCTTTCATTGCCGTCTTTTCCCCGTGACAACCAGGTCACTACTTTCTCAACCATCACCACTGAATTATGTTGCTCCAGGAAGAGCTGGCTGTTCTCCACTCCTCGCATTTGCCAAGCCAACACTCTGTCTTAGGGTTCTTGCACACCCAGCTGTCTGGGTTTTTAGAACTATACTTCTCCAATGCTGGCTCCAACTTGTGGAACGCATCAAGTGCAAGTATGATGTCCTCGTGGTACTGGCAAACACAGCCATTCTGTGGAGTCAGACTTGAATATAGGACATGAGGTGGGTAGACTTTAGAACTTTGTAAGTCAAATCTGAACATCAGGGTACTGTGCCAAAGAGAGGCCACGAGTCTCTTTCAGCGTACACACCAAATGGCGTGATTGTTTCTTTTCGCCAGCATGAGTAGTTGCTCGGGCGTCTTTGCGACCTGTTTGCAACGTTAATGGCCTGATCTCCCTTAACAGTTGTGCCAGATCCCCATCTTCATATGTACATATGTCTAATTTTACGTTACTTTCGTTACAAGCTTACCTTCCACTACTTTTAAGTTATTTTCGTTACGTTACTTTCGTTACAAACCTTTGAACTGAAATAAACAAAAATTTATTCCTGCGATCTTTACCAAATTTTTTGGTGTAGATGAGGGACATTGTTGGGAAGATTATATCTAACTTTTATGAAGCTAGGTTTAGAAATCCATGAGCAAAGGGAACTTCTTGAAGTTGAGCGTTACTTTCGTTACATCAAAACATCGGGTTTGAAATTAACGTGCAATACTCGGGTAGATAGCTCTGAGCCAAAAATTGTTCTAGATATTGGTAGACCTTTAAAATCCCCACACAAAAAGTAACACATAAGTGTAATATCTTTATGGTATCATATATTATAGCATGGAAAACTTTCAATTTTTTCCCTCGAAATTACAGTTAAATTTTAACTCAACTTTCAAACACTGCTGTACTGTGTGTATGTTAGATATCCACATAAAACCAACTTTATTAAAGGTCCCAAGGAGTGTATTTTTAGGTTCATAAACATTTTGAGCCCCACGACAAAATATTTTTTTAGCTTTCCATGTCATGATTTTGTGACCTGGCCCTGAAGGAGAATTTTTTTAAATCTGCGCTTGGACTCCAGCTTTCTCAGAAGCCATTACTGCAGCTCCATCTTAAGCCCGGCCACAGATTTTAGATGGGTCTAAATTCACTGAGGGATGTGAAAGAGATTCCAAAGATTTTTTTAGCTATAGTGGGAGCATTTGCTCTTTCAAGACTAACAAAATTGATTAGGCACTCCTTTATTTTTGGTGTTTGTGGTGCAGACAAGTCTACATAACGAAGGCACACAGAAAGGATCTCTTGATTTGCATGTGGGTCGGTGACCTCATCTGCTATGATAGTGAATGGAAGATTATTCACTTTCAAAGGGTCACACAATTTCTCTCTCACTTTGTTGGCATAGATGTGAATCAGCTGATTTTGAATGTTCTTGCTAGTGTATTTAGCATTTTTGCTAGCAAGATTAAGATGCTGTTGTAAAGTGCTATTTCCTTTATGCAATGTGGCTATAAAGTTTCCTCTGTTCATGGTTTCATCCGAAAAGTCAACTTTATCTTCTCCTCTGTGTCCTCTGAATGGTAAGCCTTGCTTAGCTAAAAACTGAACACAATTAACTAGTGACGCAGAATCTCTCTGCTTGTTCTTGTTTCACTTTTGTGAGATGTGAGTCAACTCTGGCATCAGGAGTGAAGTAGTTTGTTTTGAAACAATCAGCTCTTTCTATAGCATGCTGATGCATGACAGTTATGATGCAAAAGAATTCCATCCTTACCCAGTGCTTTCGTATATGGCTTCTGATAGGAGGATAGCACCAACACTCCGGGTATTGTACCTGTGCCGCCACCTCTTTGTCTGTTTGGAGGCTCTGGGAACAGAATACAATAAGAACAAATTCCTCCTTCAAGTTTCCTACTATAGCAAAGCCACGGAAATTGGTTGAGCCAGTGCATCTGAAACGAAACTGTCCAGGTTTTACCCTGCTTGGTGACTGGATGAGACTGAAGGGCTTCAGATGCTGATGGTCTGAAATGTGATGACAGATACTGGAACCGCTTTGAGTCAGGAATGCTACTAGCCAAGTGCAGTAGGTTATCCAATGTGCCATGTGCATCTTTCACAACTATTCCCAAGTCTAGTGTATAACCAGCTACCATGTTGTCATTACCTTCATCTTCTCTACACTTAACTATAGAGGTCTGATCAGGTTCAGTGCATATCCTCTTGCTCACTGGTGATTTTTGAGTAAACTCGCCAGATCTGAAATTTGCCATTTAATAATATTAAAACAAATAATCACATTATACCCTAGCTATTTACCTCTTTAACAGGTTTTTTAATGTCTTTTGCTTGGAGTCTTTCAATCCACTTATTTAGCCATAGCTAGATAGCTTGCCAGAGGCCAGAGTTCAGCTCATGTGACCCAGAGAGCAAGAGTTCAGCTCATGTGACCCAGAGAGTAAAAGGTAACACCTGTGGTTTTAGCTGCAACAAGGTTAAGTGAAAAATACAGATCTGGATTTGCCATTTTGGTGCCTCATTTAATGTTACTGCCTCATTAAAAGAAGCTATAATGAGGAAATCATACTCTTTAACTGAATTTCATTGTGTACATTATTATTGTAGTATTCTCGAATTTTATTACTGTTATTATCCTCATCATTATTATCGTAATATTGTCCAAAAGGGGGGGGGGGGGGGGTTGCAAAAGGGGGGGGGGTGGGGGGTTGCAACCCACTCAACCCTTCCCCCCCCTAGATCTGCACCTGATGTAATCCAGGGGTGTCTGCTATAGTAACTGGGTGTGTGTTTTCCCCATGTATATATGCTAAACTCTACTCTTGCATTGCTGTGTACGTGTACGTGTATGTGCATGTGTGTGTGTGTTTACATGTGCATAGCTGGAGACCTCTGTGAAGAACTTTATGGACGAGCTGACGTCTGGGGGTGTGCACCTGGGAGACACGCTGGAGAGCTCCCTGGAGCTGGGGGAGAAGCACGAGCTATTTGTCACCAAGATGAAGAATGTGAGCAGATTTTAGTTTAATTCCACCATACATTGCACGTGAACTAGGCCTGTTTGCAGTGAACTAGGCCTGCTTGCAGTGAACTAGGCTTGTTTGCAGTGAACTAGGCTTGTTTGCAGTGAACTAGGCCTGTTTGCAGTGAACTAGGCCTGTTTGCAGTGAACTAGGCCTGTTTGCAGTGAACTAGGCCTGTTTGCAGTGAACTAGGCAGTGAACTAGGCCTGTTTGCAGTGAACTAGGCTTGTTTGCAGTGAACTAGGCTTGTTTGCAGTGAACTAGGCTTGTTTGCAGTGAACTAGGCTTGTTTGCAGTGAACTAGGCCTGTTTGCAGTGAACTAGGCTTGTTTGCATTGTTTGTGGCTCATCCTTTTCTCTCCCTCCGTCTTCTCATCTCTTTTTATCTGTTCACTTCTCCTCCCACCCTTTCTCCTAACCACATCTATATGCACACACCACACTGCACTGTAAATACACCTCACACACCACACCACAATGCAAGCACACCTCACACACCACACCGCAATGCAAGCACACCACACATACTGCAATGCAAACACACCTCATATGTCTCACACACCACAGGTGATGGAGGAGGATGTAAACAAGCTTCGCGAGGATGCAGAAATCCTATGCAATCCTCGCATTTGTTTGAAGGAGAGTGACGATGGGGAGCATGAGGCAACAAAGAAGGCGGTGTCAATGGTGCGCACCACGTTGAACGAGCTGAACACGAGCTACAAGGAGCTAACCACCATGTGCCAGCAGAAGAGGGATTTGTTCATCGTCTGCGTGAAGTTTCACATGACCACCAGACAGGTGAACTTCAACATGTCTCTAATCTAAATACATTTGATAGAGTACATGTAGCCAGTCTTGAAGCAGCTCTCTTTAGTTCTTCATTGCTGTTAGGTCGGTGACGTGTAATGGCCTCCCACTGAGAGGTGGTGACGTGTAATGGCCTCCCACTGAGAGGTGGGTGAAGTGTAATGGCCTCCCACTGTGAGGTGGGTGACGTGTAATGGCCTCCCACTGAGAGGTGGTGACGTGTAATGGCCTCCCACTGAGAGGTGGTGACGTGTAATGGCCTCCCACTGAGAGGTGGGTGACGTGTAATGGCCTCCCACTGAGAGGTGGTGACGTGTAATGGCCTCCCACTGAGAGGTGGGTGACGTGTAATGGCCTCCCACTGAGAGGTGGGTGACGTGTAATGGCCTCCCACTGTGAGGTGGGTGACGTGTAATGGCCTCCCACTGAGAGGCGGTGACGTGTAATGGCCTCCCACTGAGAGGTGGTGACGTGTAATGGCCTCCCACTGAGAGGTGGGTGACGTGTAATGGCCTCCCACTGAGAGGTGGTGACGTGTAATGGCCTCCCACTGAGAGGTGGGTGACGTGTAATGGCCTCCCACTGAGAGGTGGGTGACGTGTAATGGCCTCCCACTGAGAGGTGGGTGACGTGTAATGGCCTCCCACTGAGAGGTGGTAACGTGTAATGGCCTCCCACTGAGAGGTTGGTGATGTGTGATGGCCTCCCACTGTGAGGTGGTGACATGTAATGGCCTCCCACTGTGAGGTGGTGACATGTAATGGCCTCCCATTGTGAGGTGGTGATGTTTGATGGCCTCCCACTGTGAGGTGGTGACATGTAATGGCCTCCAACTGAGAGGTGGTGACATGTAATGGCCTCCCACTGTGAGGTGGTGACATGTAATGGCCTCCCATTGTGAGGTGGTGTCATGTAATGGCCTCCCACTGTGAGGTGGTGATGTGTATGGCCTCCCATTGAGAGGTGGTGACATGTAATGGCCTCCCACTGTGAGTTGGGTGTCATGTAATGGCCTCCCACTGTGAGGTGGGTGACATGTAATGGCCTCCCACTGTGAGGTGGGTGACATGTAATGGCCTCCCACTGTGAGGTGGTGATGTGTAATGGCCTCCACTGTGAGGTGGGTGACGTGTAATGGCCTCCTACTGTGAGGTGGTGATGTTTGATGGCCTCCCACTGAGAGGTGGGTGACATGTAATGGCCTCCCATTGTGAGGTGGTGTCATGTAATGGCCTCCCACTGTGAGGTGGTGATGTGTAATGGCCTCCACTGTGAGGTGGGTGACGTGTAATGGCCTCCTACTGTGAGGTGGTGATGTTTGATGGCCTCCCACTGTGAGGTGGTGACATGTAATGGCCTCCCACTGAGAGGTGGTGTCATGTAATGGCCTCCCACTGTGAGGTGGTGACATGTAATGGCCTCCCACTGTGAGGTGGTGTCATGTAATGGCCTCCCACTGTGAGGTGGGTGACGTGTAATGGCCTCCTACTGTGAGGTGGTGATGTTTGATGGCCTCCCACTGTGAGGTGGTGACATGTAATGGCCTCCCACTGAGAGGTGGTGTCATGTAATGGCCTCCCACTGTGAGGTGGTGACATGTAATGGCCTCCCACTGTGAGGTGGTGTCATGTAATGGCCTCCCACTGTGAGGTGGTGTGTAATGGCCTCCCACTGTGAGGTGGGTGATGTGTAATGGCCTCCCACTGTGAGGTGGGTGATGCCTAATGGCCTCCCACTGTGAGGTGGTGACGTGTAATGGCCTCCACTGTGAGGTGGGTGACGTAATGGCCTCCCACTGTGAGGTGGTGATGTGTGATGGCCTCCCACTGTGAGGTGGTGACTTGTGATGGCCTCCCACTGAGAGGTGGGTGACATGTAATGAGGAGTTGTGTGCACCTCTGGCCTAATTAATTGTCTGTTGGCAACAAGAACTTCCAGTGTCTGCACAAGCACAACATGTAATCAACAACAACAACAACAACAACAACAATGACAACAACAAGGATTAGCCACCATGGTGGGTCATTTATTTCTCTTGATTCAAGTGGCCATGGATGCTGTGATTGCATAACATGCTACTCTACCTCAAACATGGCTGGTTTTTTTTTTGGTGTGTGTGTTCTTGCTTGAGAGGTTCAGCTCTGTCTTGAAGCATCTGAAGCCTGCAAGGCGAGGTGTCTCCTAGAGCCATTCTCTAGTGATAAAATTCGGTGCGTATGTGAACAGGAAGTTAATCAGTGCACCAAATCCCCGTGTTTGTCAGATTTACGCTCGAGTGCCTCTTGGAAGAGCATGTCAAAGCATATTGTTAATCCCACCAGAAGATGTTTTCCACCAAACATGTCCGAGCAACACATCAAAGCACATTCCATTGCACAGATGTTCTCCTTCATGACAACGCCCGGGCACAAACCTGTGTCCACACTAATTATAAGTAAGACAAAAAATGTTTTATGTAGAAACAAACAAAGATATATGACTATCAAAAAAATGAAACACAATGTAGACCGATAATATTTAAGGACCCTTTACCTATTAATATGATGACACCAGATATTGATCTTTATTCTACTGATAGGTAAAGGGACAGGTAAAGAGTCATTAAATTATCGTGCTCTATATCTTTAGTCTAGTTTCAGTGATTACTTTTTGTTTTTAAAACATTTTTTCCCATTTTTTTCCTTGATGCAATTTGTTGCAGTAAAGCAGCTACCTACAAGAAAGTTAGTTACTCAGTGTTACAACAACAATCATAGACGTTATGTATATTTACCTTGCCTGTTACTTAAGTAGGCCCATTACTCAAGTAAACATACATGCCTATGTGGTCATTTGCATACATAGACTAATGCATCATAATAGTATTATTCAAATAGACACACGTGCCTATTTGTCTACATATACACACACATAGACACATGCATCATAAGTAGTATTACTCAAGTAGACACATGTGCCTATGTGTTCATATAGACACATAGACACATGCATCATAAGTAGTATTACTCAAGTAGACACACGTGCCTATGTGTTCATATAGACACATAGACACATGCATCATAAGTAGTATTACCACACATGCCTATGTGTTCATATACACAGATAGACACGTGCATCATAAGTTGCTACCTGGTTTCATTGAAAGTCTGTACTAACTATTGTCACAAGAGTAAGCTTCTGACGAAACTTATCACTTCTGTACGAAAACATGTAGCTGCTTGCTGACTCAGCTCAGCTCCGTGTTGCTGTCACAAGAGTAAGCTTCTGAGGAACGATGCACATTCATTAAGAGTACAGTACTTAGTTGAAGGTATAGTGCTGTAAACTAAAGTAATCTACTGAGGGAATCAACTGATCACTTTTTGATAGCTAGAACGTATATATATTGCTTGCTAACTTGACTCAGCTACACTTGATGAACGTGTATATACTGCTTGGTAACTTGAGTCAGCTAGAATTGATGAACGTGTATATACCACTTACTAACTTGACTAAGCTAGATTTGATGAACGTGTATATATATACTGCTTGCTAACTTGACTCAGCTAGACTTAGTATTGCATGTACACAAGCGTGCTTATGGTACTGATGAGCTTTTAACCCAGTTTCAGGTGTTTTGCTATGGAGAAACAGACTAGTGCTGAATCGGGAAATGAATTAGTTGTTGCAATGCATGGGACAGTTTGGAGGCTTCTGTTAGTAAAATTATGACGAATGGTGGAAACACAAGTTGTGTGTGTGTTTGGGGGGGGGGGGGGGGGGATACATAGAACCTGAAGATCATTCCTTAATGGTTTTGGTTTTGTTGCATTGATGTTTACTAACTGATTGAAAGATTGCTTGAAGTGTTTTGGGGTTTAAAATCGGCAGTTTTGGATACTAAGAAGCTGCTAAAGTAAGTTTTAGCTCAGATATGAACTTTGTTTTTTTGTCTGCATTTTAAAATAGGGAGTACCCCCTGCTATTTGAGGTAGGTGGATCCCAACACCTCATTAGCTAGACCTTACTCCTGCAACAAGTGTCTCCTTAAAGTCTAGGAATACAATATTCTCCAGATAACTTTGGCATGACTAGTCCTGCATATAAGGCTGTATTTACGCTTGTGTCTGACCCATAATACATTTGTGATTTAACCATGTGTGTACATATCCTATATCCTATATATATTGATTGCTAGTGTCTGGTACTGCCATGTTTGGTACTGCTACAACTTTCCCTGGACATACCAGGGTTACTTGGAAAACTCCCAGGATGTCTCTAGGCAGAGTGAACGAGTATAAACAAAGCATGGATCACAGAATTAGCTCTATATACGTCTAGAGGCAGGGATAGGGGTAGTTTAGGGCTAGGCCCAGAGGTGTCCTAAGGACCAAGTTCCTGGGCGACAACATTCCCAGGATCCACGGTGGTTAGTCTGTCAACTCACTTTGGAGATCCCTGGATGTGTCCCAGGGAAGCTAGTGGCAGTACAGGGCACTCTTCCCAGAGGTAATGGTGTATGCATGTGGGTCATTAATCAGTGAGAATGACCTGCATAGGCCTCAATAGTTACACCCACATGCATGCAGTAGCATTGACATCTCTCCACTTTACTAATTGGCTGTGTGTCATTTTCCTAATGTCCGATGCACTTGTAAGTACGTGCATGAAGTGAGGTGGGCTAATATTCACCAGCAACAGTAAGTACGTGCATGAAGTGAGGTGGGCTCAGACCTCTCATACTCACCAGCAACAGTAAGTACATGCATGAAGTGAGTTGGGCTCAGACCTCTCATATTCACCAGCAACAGTAAGTACATGCATGAAGTGAGGTGGGCTCAGACCTCTCATATTCACCAGCAACCTGAC
Organism: Cladorhizidae sp. MBARI D1340-BT2; assembly: GCA_028752905.1. Lineage (NCBI taxonomy): Eukaryota > Metazoa > Porifera > Demospongiae > Poecilosclerida > Cladorhizidae > Cladorhizidae sp. MBARI D1340-BT2. The sequence goes on along the minus strand of JAQNBH010000006.1, from coordinate 33,496,829 downwards.
AGTATTCTTGAACTATTTATTCTGTATGCTTTCCAGTTGCACAGGTAACATTTGGTGTTGCTGACCCTTTGCTGAAGTTTAATCTATATAGTAATCTCATAAAGCTTCCTTACGTACAAAATGCATGAAGGCTTACGCTTGGTACAGATGTGCCCTTTAAAATAAAGAGGCTTGTAAAATGCTTCCTGGAAATGTGCTGAGTATGTATTAATTATGATGTATGGGCATGGCTGAATGTCAAAACAAAGAATTTACAGGAGTTACGATCCTCTCCTAATTATTAATATTCTGTACTTCATGTTTTTGAATCCTCTCTGTTTGCTTCTCCCATCTCTCCATTAACTTTGCGAGGAGTGCTTCATCATGCTCAGTCCTCACCATGAGCACTGTTTCTTCGTCATCCTCCCGGGGTTCGTCATCAGGATCCAGCTCAATGACGAACGACTCCTCAACATTGGATGTGTGATCAACGGTGATGCCCCCAAGAGATCTTCTGTGGACATATTCCGTCCCAATGCGGGTGCACCCGCGATTCTTGGGAGGTTGATTGCACTTGATACAAACTTCCTCGAAATTTCCAAAGTTCGGCCATTTTCCGGCGAAGGCCATGAAAGTTACGAGGTGGGCTATGCCTCCTAGCACTCGCTGGATGGTGGTATACTTGGGGATCATCATGGGGTGACAAGTGCTCTCCTCGTAAGGAATAGCGGAAGACCAAGAATCGTGTGTACACGCAGCGATCACCTTTTTGTTGCTCTCCTTCTTCCCGTCCAACTTTTCCTTGAGCGTTCCAATCTTGATGTTGCAGCGTGCACACGTGGTAGGGTTGAAGCACAGGTTCACTCCTTCTCGCACCACTTGGCTCTCTCTGATCTTGTGGAGCACCTCTTCGCAGCTGTCGTACAATGAAATGAAAATGACGGGTGGTTCTGGAATGTTGACTCCACCAAACACCTCAGACAATGCCTCCTGGAAGATCAGCTTGGTGCACTTGATGTCCTCTGGTGGGTACAGGTTGACGTCTTTGAGAAATAACTTATAACTGCTGGAGTTATGGGTGGCCACTGCTACCATACACTCAAAGATGGAGCGTCCAAAGAAATGCTCCATGATCGCAATCTCGATCTGCAAGACCTGGCTGTTTCGTACTAGCACTCCCGTCTCCGGCAAGAAGTAGACAATACGGTTACACTTGAACTTAAATGCCATCTTGATGTGAAGGATCTTACGCATGATGCTGAGGTCTGTTTCAGTGGTGATCGCAACACGTCTGTGGATGTCGCTTTTGCTTCTTATCCTCTCAATCGCAACTGTGTGGGCTGGGGAGGTGGGTGGCAGCGATTCGGTGAGGCTTGCTGCTTTTGAACCAAAAAATCCGGGCACATCCAGCACGCGGACCTTGGAGGTATCATTGGAGAGTAGCTCACAGACTTCTGTGCTCTTGCTCTCCTTCATATGTATTTTAAGGACTTCTTCGTGTGGCTCTTCCAGAGATCTACAAAAAACCAAGTTCTTCAGCCTCATGGACATGGTCTCCAGGTTGCCGGGTTCAGTTGAGAGATTCCACATGGAAATGTCATGGTATGTGTTGCTCTTCGGCTTGTCTTTCTCGGGAGTTGTACCAACATCGTCACATGGAGCAGGGCTGGTGTGCTGCTCCGGAGGGACGTAGCTGTAATCCTTCCCCGTGGGATTGGCAATGAGTATCTTGTCAGCAGTTGTGGTTTTTCCTGTCCCGGTCTTTCCCAGAATCATGATATCGTAATAGTTGAGGTACTTGTCTATCCCTGCCTGCTTGGGAAATGAATTAGGTGGTTTGCTGGCAGTCATTGTCACCGAAGAGCCGAGTGGTTGTGATGGATAGAGTTGGAGCTTGTGTAGGTGTTGAGAGCTATGATAGCTACAGGGTGTAGGTCCAGTGTGTATAAGGAGGTGTCAATAGATTGGATGCCTAGAGAGGAGGGGATTAAGAGAAGTTGCACTGGGAGAAGGAAAGGGGGGGGGGGGGGGGGAGAGGAGGAGGATGGATAAGGAAGGAAAAGATAGTGAAAGTATTTAAGACTAATGGGTAAGATAAGTGATGAAGAAGAAGGTGTTGGTGTCAGGTTTGCTCTGTGTTAAGTAGTGTAGATATTGTTCACTGCTGCTCAGTTCTCTATGTGAACTAGCTAGCTAAGTACAGAGTAGTTCTATTTACTGTGCAGCTTTCAAATGGACCTAGCTCTGGATAACTCATGACTCTGGCATGCTGCTCTTGCACTGGCTATGGGGATCAAGATCTCTACATGGGCCTCCTTGCAACAAGAGCTCTCTGAAGCCCTTTCTCATTATGATGCTGAATGTTTAACAGCTATCCTCAAACTGACTTTCAGTGCATAGGAACTCAAATTTCACAACATCCAGCATCAACATTGCTGGTTCACAACACAACTCCTAGCTTAGCTTCACATTGTGAAATGGCCTTAAGCTTTGCTTACTGGACCCTCACCTACTGGAGCTTCACAGAGAGATAACAAGTTTGCATGCATCTTTGTGCCAGTGTACATGTACCTCAACTAAGCTTACCTTGTAGCAAGTACACAAGAGCTCTACAGGCTGTGCTTGAAGTGTCAGAGGTAGTCAAAAGTAGGTCCAGGTAGCATTTTCATAGACAATAGCTGGAGAACCTACCTAAACTTTCTTTTGGGTCCTTAAAAGACCTGCAACAAACCCATGGTCATGTGATCCCCACTTCCTTTTAGAGGGAGTTGATGAAGGGTTTCATTTGTGTGTGGCAAGCCGCAAGACCAGAGCTCATGAATACAATAATGTGGTTAGAGAGATTTGCCAGCTCTGGCTCGAGTTTCTGCCTGTTTTTACACACTTCAGGGGGGACCAGAGCTCATGAATACAATAATGTGGTTAGAGAGATTTGCCAGCTCTGGCTCGAGTTTCTGCCTGTTTTTACACACTTCAGGTTTTTACACACTTCAGGGGGGACGAAACCATTTTAGTAGTAAAGTGTTAAAAAACTTGTGGTTACCACTTTATAGCTCCATAGACTGTGCAAACTTCATGGTATGGACTTGATATGTAGCTCAAAAGATAGCTCTTTTGATACCAAAATATTTTCATAGGTACAACTATACTCAAGTTACTGGAGCTAAAGTTGGGGTACCTCAAAACCCGAGTGACTGCATAAATATCTCCAGATGGCCAAGTGCTAGAGGGCAGAAATTAGTACCAGTGGCTAGAGGAAGCCCTCCCTCTATGCAATGATTATGCGTTAAAACTTAAGTACGTGGTCAAGTGCCTGGTTGGAAAATGAATTTCGTTAAAATTTCTTTTACCAACCACACGGTAGACCACGGTAGACCACATACTCAGTTTTTAGCGCCTAATGTCGTTGCAGTAGGGCTTCCTCTAGCCACAGGTGCTAATTGCTGCTCCTTAGCACTGGCAATCTGGAGATATTTATGTCGGCACTCAGGGTACCCCCATTTTAGCTCCAGTAACTTGAGTATAGTTGTTCCCAAGAAAAACGTTTTAGTATCAAAAGAGAGCACACAGAGAGACCTATCTTTTGGGCTATATATCAAGTCCATACCATGAAGTTTGCAGAATCTATGGAGCTATAAAGTGGTAACCACACGTTTATTAACAATTTACTACTAAAATAGTCCCTTCACCGACTTGCAATATTATGTGTATGTATATACACATACCAGTATATATCTACAATATGTGTAGAGTAATATATGCAAGGCATTGAGTGACAGAGCTAAGGTGCAATGGAGAGAGGGGGGGAAGAACCCAGCAATCTTGAATCTTAGAATTGCCATTGTCCTAACCCTCGCATAGCTGAAGCGCTAATGTAGTATAATGATCTGTACATTTTTGATGTCAGCATATCATGCTTGGATTGTCATATAGGGAAGTAGCCAAGAATTGTATACTAAAATATTTCTCACAAATTCCATATGGCACAAGGTTGCCAGAAACCCCCCAGATTCGCTGAGATGATCATTTCTATTTAAGGTGGTATCACACCTCCATGGCTAGAGCACGTTTGATGAATTGAGTAGCTATGTCAAAATGAAGCTCCCTCAGCCATTAACCATGCAGCCCATCCTCACTAGCCTGTCTTTCCTCTAGCTTACAATCTGCTGCTGTTCTCTCTTCAGTTATTTAAGGATTACTCATTCATATTTTTTACAGGTGGACATATGACAAATGCATGCTGATATTCACATAGACATGTATGTATGCCATGCTGATATTCACATAGACATGTATGTATGCCATGCTGATATTCACATTTAGAAGTGGGTTCTCACCATCAAGGGCCTGATGTATAGAGGTGGGTTCCTACCATCAAGGGCCTAATGTATAGAGGTGGGTTCCTACCATCAAGGGCCTAATGTATAGAGGTGGGTTCTCACCATCATGGGCCTGATGTATAGAGGTGGGTTCTCACCATCATGGGCCTGATGTATAGAGGTGGGTTCCTACCATCAAGGGCCTGATGTATAGAGGTGGGTTCTCACCATCATGGGCCTGATGTATAGAGGTGGGTTCCTACCATCAAGGGCCTGATGTATAGAGGTGGGTTCCTACCATCAAGGGCCTAATGTATAGAGGTGGGTTCTCACCATCATGGGCCTGATGTATAGAGGTGGGTTCCTACCATCAAGGGCCTAATGTATAGAGGTGGGTTCCTACCATCAAGGGCCTAATGTATAGAGGTGGGTTCTCACCATCATGGGCCTGATGTATAGAGGTGGCTTCCTACCATCAAGGGCCTAATGTATAGAGGTGGGTTCTCACCATCATGGGCCTGATGTATAGAGGTGGGTTCTCACCATCATGGGCCTGATGTATAGAGGTGGGTTCCTACCATCAAGGGCCTGATGTATAGAGGTGGGTTCTCACCATCATGGGCCTGATGTATAGAGGTGGGTTCCTACCATCAAGGGCCTGATGTATAGAGGTGGGTTCCTACCATCAAGGGCCTAATGTATAGAGGTGGGTTCTCACCATCATGGGCCTGATGTATAGAGGTGGGTTCCTACCATCAAGGGCCTAATGTATAGAGGTGGGTTCCTACCATCAAGGGCCTAATGTATAGAGGTGGGTTCTCACCATCATGGGCCTGATGTATAGAGGTGGCTTCCTACCATCAAGGGCCTAATGTATAGAGGTGGGTTCTCACCATCATGGGCCTGATGTATAGAGGTGGGTTCCTACCATCAAGGGCCTGATGTATAGAGGTGGGTTCTCACCATCATGGGCCTGATGTACAGAGGTGGGTTCTCACCATCATGGGCCTGATGTATAGAGGTGGGTTCCTACCATCAAGGGCCTAATGTATAGAGGTGGGTTCTACCATCACAGGCCTGATGAGTGACATTTGTAGAGACTAGTCCCCATCATCCTTGACTGGGTTGCCATCTTTGTGGTTATGGAGTCGTAGCTGCTATCATGTTTGAGCGTTGAAATCCTTGATCTCTAAGCCGAAGGAATATGTCACCACTTGGTGTATTTGTCAGTCTTCTGTGCTGACTTGATCTCCTTTTCTCTCTATGTCCCAACCACAGTGTGTGCAGTGGATTCAGGATGTCTTGGAGTTCCTGGCATCTCAGCCCATGGAGTCCCCCTCGTACAAGCAGGCCAACTTTCTGATATCCACGATTGATGACTTCCTTTACCAGTTCCAGCCGATGCAAATCCAGTCCTTGCAGGAGCTCGCCAGCGCACTACCGGAGGAAAGAAATTTCCAAAAGTCTGTGCAGAAGACATCACAGAAGTAAGTAGCAGCTGTAAAAGTTACAACCTGGTTAGTTGGATCTGGCCACATGTTGTGAATACAGTACGCACGTCTGTGAATGACATGACTTTCTGGCTACTAGTGCATGTCTGCCTCTGTGACACATCACACATGTTTGATGCTGTCCATGTGCTATATATATACACATGTTTGATGCTGTCCATGTGCTATATATACACACATGTTTGATGCTGTCCATGTGCTATATATACACACATGTTTGAAGCTATCCATGTGCTATATATACACACATGTTTGATGCTGTCCATGTGCTATATATACACACATGTTTGATGCTGTCCATGTGCTATATATACACACATGTTTGATGCTGTCCATGTGCTATATATACACACATGTTTGATGCTGTCCATGTGCTATATATACACACATGTTTGATGCTATCCATGTGCTATATATACACACGAGCTTGAAGCTATCCATGTACTATATATACACACATGTTTGATGCTATCCATGTACCACATGTTTGATGCCATCCATGTACTATATATACACACATGCTTGATGCTATCCATGTACTATATATACACACATGCTTGATGCTATCTAGGTACTATATATACACACATGTTTGAAGCTATTCATGTGTACTATTATATATACACACATGTTTGATGCTATCCATGTGCTATATATACACATGTGACTATATATACACATGTGACTATATATACACTCATGTTTGATGCTATCCATGCACTATATATACACACATGCTTGATGCTATCCATGTGCTATATATACACACATGCTTGATGCTGTCCATGTACTATATATACACACATGCTTGATGCCATCCATGCACTATATATACACACATGCTTGATGCTATCCATGCACTATATATACACACATGCTTGATGCTATCTAGGTACTATATATACACACATCCTTGATGCTATCCATGTGCTATATATATATATCATGTTTGATGCTATCATGTATTATATGTATACACATGGTTTGTGCAGATATGAGCACAGTTGTGAGTTGCTGAACAAGCGGAAGGCTGACCTGCTGAAGGTGTTGAGTGCCTGTGCCAACTCCCCCTACTCCAGCAGCAAGAGCAAGGGCAAGAAACACAAACAAGACAGAGACAAGGTACACACACACACACACACATCACACCACACTACACGCACACACACACACACGTGCAGAAGGTGTGTTTTGCACTGGAGTTACATGCACTCTAGAGGTCAGTTTGAGGTCACTATTTAGCAGTCTGATATGGGTGGGCGGGAGTGATCTCCTCTTCCTCTAACAGAAATTTCCCTTTCCCTCCCCCTAGACCAGGGAAGGAACCTTCCTATGACCAATAGGAAGGAATCCCTGGTGGTGGAAGCGATAATGGTGATGATGGTGATGGTGGTGATGAGCTGATGGTGGCAATAGGGATGATGGAGATAACTGTGATAATAGTGATGGGGTGATGATAATTATGGTGATATGATGGTGGTGATGATTGTGATGGTGATAGTGGTGATGGTCGTTATGGTGATGATATGCTCAAGTGTACTTCTATTCTTGCAACCAGCCGGACATTGAACTCTTGAACAGCACTGACCCTACGGATGGAACACTTCGTTTAAGTACCGCCAGCCAGTCTACAGCCAACCCAGAGGCCAGTCTGTTCCTGGCCAAGACAATGGCAGATGGCGGGGCTTCGGAGTACGTGGATGGAGAGAGCAGAGAGTCAACAATCAAGAGCCGAAAGTTTGTGTACAAGGAGCTGATTGCCACTGAAAAAGATTACATCAGATATCTCAAGACCATCATAGATGTGAGTGTGGTTGGTGGGAATAGGGATGAATGTGTGTGAGTGTGTGCATGCGTGTGTGGATTGTGGGTTATTTATAGCTGATGGCTCTTGGGAAAGATTCCATCAGAAACCTCTAGACTCTCAATCTCTGTGATAGGACGGTGTGTGTGAGAGAGAGAGAGAAAGAGAAAGGGAATGCTGCTCTGGTTTGCGAGAGAGAATGGTCTAGGTAGGTGTGTGTTTGACAGTGAGGTGTGTGTGTGTGTTGGGGGGGGGGGGGGGGGGGGGGGAATGGTGTGTGGATGACACACAGCAGAGCGGTATTTGTATGAACCAAAGGCAGACGACAGGAAGTGTGTCACAGCTATATTACACACACGAAGAAAAATATACTCACTATTTTTGGAGCATTCTGGTATAATATATAGAGTATGTATGTCTATCATTCTATTACTTGGCATTGCATGATGCTACACTGATTCATAACTCTTGTACAATGTAACAATATCATATCTTGTACAGTGTGCCTCCTGCAGTGTGTAAAATGCAATAAATCAAATAGACATAACTAATTTGTCCCCCACTCCACCGATGACCTGCCTCTATACAAAAAGCCTGGGGGGAACCTCAGTGACTATACCACTACCACATATACCACTACCACATCTAAATTTGTATATCGTAAGACAAGTTATCGTTAGAAAAGTGGAGGTTTCTGTAGTGTAAGCTGCTGTTGTCTTTAGTGTAAGCTGCTTTTGTCTTGAGTGTAAGTTGCTGTTGTCTTTAGTGTTGCTGTTGTCTTTAGTGTAAGCTGCTGTTGTCTTTAGTTAAGTGTTGTTGTCTTTAGTTAAGCTGCTGTTGTCTTTAGTGTAAGCTGCTGTTGTCTTTAGTGTAAGCTGCTTTTGTCTTGAGTGTAAGTTGCTGTTGTCTTTAGTGTAAGTTGCTGTTATCTTTAGTGTAAGCTGCTGTTGTCTTTAGTGTAAGTTGCTGTTATCTTTAGTTGCTGTTATCTTTAGTGTAAGCTGCTTTTGTCTTGAGTGTAAGTTGCTGTTGTCTTTAGTGTAAGTTGCTGTTATCTTTAGTGTAAGCTGCTGTTGTCTTTAGTGTAAGCTGCTGTTGTCTTTAGTGTAAGCTGCTGTTGTCTTTAGTGTAAGCTGTTGTTGTCTTTAGTGTAAGCTGCTGTTGTCTTTAGTGTAAGTTGCTGTTGTCTTTAGTGTAAGTTGCTGTTATCTTTAGTGTAAGCTGCTGTTGTCTTTAGTGTAAGCTGCTGTTGTCTTAGTGTAAGCTGCTGTTGTCTTTAGTGTAAGCTGCTGTTGTCTTTAGTGTAATCTGCTGTTGTCTTTAGTGTAAGCTGCTGTTATCTTTAGTGTAAGCTGCTTTTGTCTTGAGTGTAAGTTGCTGTTGTCTTTAGTGTAAGTTGCTGTTATCTTTAGTGTAAGCTGCTGTTGTCTTTAGTGTAAGCTGCTGTTGTCTTTAGTGTAAGTTGCTGTTGTCTTTAGTGTAAGCTGCTGTTGTCTTTAGTGTAAGCTGCTGTTGTCTTTAGTGTAAGTTGCTGTTATCTTTAGTGTAAGCTGCTGTTGTCTTTAGTGTAAGCTGCTGTTGTCTTTAGTGTAAGTTGCTGTTATCTTTAGTGTAAGCTGCTTTTGTCTTGAGTGTAAGTTGCTGTTGTCTTTAGTAGTTGCTGTTATCTTTAGTGTAAGCTGCTGTTGTCTTTAGTGTAAACTGCTGTTGTCTTTAGTGTAAGCTGCTTTTGTCTTGAGTGTAAGTTGCTGTTGTCTTTAGTGTAAGCTGTTGTTGTCTTTAGTGTAAGCTGCTGTTGTCTTTAGTGGAAGCTGCTGTCGTCTTTAGTTGAGCTGCTGTTGTCTTTAGTGTAAGTTGCTGTCGTCTTTAGTGTAAGCTGCTGTTGTCTTTAGTGTAAGTTGCTGTTATCTTTAGTGTAAGCTGCTGTTGTCTTTAGTGTAAGCTGCTGTTGTCTTTAGTGTAAGCTGCTTTTGTCTTGAGTGTAAGTTGCTGTTGTCTTTAGTGTAAGCTGCTGTTGTCTTTAGTTAAGCTGTTGTTGTCTTTAGTGTAAGCTGCTGTTGTCTTTAGTTAAGCTGTTGTTGTCTTTAGTGTAAGCTGCTGTTGTCTTGAGTGTAAGTTGCTGTTGTCTTTAGTGTAAGCTGTTGTTGTCTTTAGTGTAAGCTGCTGTTGTCTTGAGTGTAAGTTGCTGTTGTCTTTAGTGTAAGCTGCTGTTGTCTTTAGTGTAAGCTGCTGTTGTCTTTAGTTAAGCTGTTGTTGTCTTTAGTGTAAGCTGCTGTTGTCTTTAGTGTAAGCTGCTTTTGTCTTTAGTGTAAGCTGCTGTTGTCTTTAGTGTAAGCTGCTGTTGTCTTTAGTGTAAGTTGCTGTTGTCTTTAGTGTAAGCTGCTGTTGTCTTTAGTGTAAGTAGCTGTTATCTTTATTGTAAGCTGCTGTTGTCTTTAGTGTAAGCTGCTGTTGTCTTTAGTGTAAGCTGCTGTTGTCTTTAGTGTAAGCTGCTGTTGTCTTTAGTGTAAGCTGCTGTTGTCTTTAGTGTAAGTTGCTGTTATCTTTAGTGTAAGCTGCTGTTGTCTTTAGTGTAAGCTGCTGTTGTCTTTAGTGTAAGCTGCTGTTGTCTTTAGTGTAAGCTGCTGTTGTGTTTAGTGTAAGCTGCTTTTGTCTTGAGTGTAAGCTGCTTTTGTCTTTAGTGTAAGCTGCTGTTGTCTTTAGTGTAAGTTGCTGTTATCTTTAGTGTAAGCTGCTTTTGTCTTGAGTGTAAGTTGCTGTTGTCTTTAGTGTAAGCTGCTGTTGTCTTTAGTGTAAGTTGCTGTTATCTTTAGTATAAGCTGCTGTTGTCTTTAGTGTAAGCTGCTGTTGTCTTTAGTGTAAGCTGCTGTTGTCTTTAGTGTAAGTTGCTGTTATCTTTAGTGTAAGCTGCTTTTGTCTTGAGTGTAAGTTGCTGTTGTCTTTAGTAGTTGCTGTTATCTTTAGTGTAAGCTGCTGTTGTCTTTAGTGTAAGCTGCTGTTGTCTTTAGTGTAAGCTGCTTTTGTCTTGAGTGTAAGTTGCTGTTGTCTTTAGTGTAAGCTGTTGTTGTCTTTAGTGTAAGCTGCTGTTGTCTTTAGTGGAAGCTGCTGTCGTCTTTAGTTGAGCTGCTGTTGTCTTTAGTGTAAGTTGCTGTTGTCTTTAGTGTAAGCTGCTGTTGTCTTTAGTGTAAGTTGCTGTTATCTTTAGTGTAAGCTGCTGTTGTCTTTAGTGTAAGCTGCTGTTGTCTTTAGTGTAAGCTGCTTTTGTCTTGAGTGTAAGTTGCTGTTGTCTTTAGTGTAAGTTGCTGTTGTCTTTAGTTAAGCTGTTGTTGTCTTTAGTGTAAGCTGCTGTTGTCTTTAGTTAAGCTGTTGTTGTCTTTAGTGTAAGCTGCTGTTGTCTTGAGTGTAAGTAGCTGTTGTCTTTAGTGTAAGCTGCTGTTGTCTTTAGTGTAAGCTGCTGTTGTCTTTAGTTAAGCTGTTGTTGTCTTTAGTGTAAGCTGCTGTTGTCTTTAGTGTAAGATGCTTTTGTATTGAGTGTAAGTTGCTGTTGTCTTTAGTGTAAGATGCTGTTGTCTTTAGTGTAAGCTGCTGTTATCTTTAGTGTAAGCTGCTGTTGTCTTTAGTGTAAGCTGCTGTTGTCTTTAGTGTAAGTTGCTGTTGTCTTTAGTGTAAGCTGCTGTTGTCTTTAGTGTAAGTTGCTGTTATCTTTATTGTAAGCTGCTGTTGTCTTTAGTGTAAGCTGCTGTTGTCTTTAGTGTAAGCTGCTGTTGTCTTTAGTGTAAGCTGCTGTTGTCTTTAGTGTAAGTTGCTGTTATCTTTAGTATAAGCTGCTGTTGTCTTTAGTGTAATCTGCTGTTGTCTTTAGTGTAAGCTGCTTTTGTCTTGAGTGTAAGCTGCTTTTGTCTTTAGTGTAAGCTGCTGTTGTCTTTAGTGTAAGTTGCTGTTATCTTTAGTGTAAGCTGCTTTTGTCTTGAGTGTAAGTTGCTGTTGTCTTTATTGTAAGCTGCTGTTGTCTTTAGTGTAAGTTGCTGTTATCTTTAGTATAAGCTGCTGTTGTCTTTAGTGTAAGCTGCTGTTGTCTTTAGTGTAAGCTGCTGTTGTCTTTAGTGTAAGTTGCTGTTATCTTTAGTGTAAGCTGCTTTTGTCTTGAGTGTAAGCTGCTGTTGTCTTTAGTGTAAGCTGTTGTTGTCTTTAGTGTAAGCTGCTTTTGTCTTGAGTGTAAGTTGCTGTTGTCTTTAGTGTAAGCTGCTGTTGTCTTTAGTTAAGCTGTTGTTGTCTTTAGTGTAAGCTGCTGTTGTCTTTAGTGTAAGCTGCTGTTGTCTTTAGTTAAGCTGTTGTTGTCTTTAGTGTAAGTTGCTGTTGTCTTTAGTTAAGCTGTTGTTGTCTTTAGTGTAAGCTGCTGTTGTCTTTAGTGTAAGCTGCTGTTATCTTTAGTGTAAGCTGTTGTTGTCTTTAGTTAAGCTGCTGTTGTCTTTAGTGTAAGCTGCTGTTGTCTTTAGTGTAAGCTGCTGTTGTCTTTAGTGTAAGTTGCTGTTATCTTTAGTGTAAGCTGCTGTTATCTTTAGTGTAAGCTGCTTTTGTCTTGAGTGTAAGTTGCTGTTGTCTTTAGTGTAAGCTGCTGTTGTATTTAGTGTAAGTTGCTGTTATCTTTAGTGTAAGCTGCTTTTGTCTTGAGTGTAAGCTGCTTTTGTCTTTAGTGTAAGCTGCTGTTGTCTTTAGTGTAAGTTGCTGTTATCTTTAGTGTAAGCTGCTTTTGTCTTGAGTGTAAGTTGCTGTTGTCTTTAGTGTAAGCTGCTGTTGTCTTTAGTGTAAGTGCTGTTATCTTTAGTATAAGCTGCTGTTGTCTTTAGTGTAAGCTGCTGTTGTCTTTAGTGTAAGCTGCTGTTGTCTTTAGTGTAAGTTGCTGTTATCTTTAGTGTAAGCTGCTTTTTTCTTGAGTGTAAGTTGCTGTTGTCTTTAGTAGTTGCTGTTATCTTTAGTGTAAGCTGCTGTTGTCTTTAGTGTAAGCTGCTGTTGTCTTTAGTGTAAGCTGCTTTTGTCTTGAGTGTAAGTTGCTGTTGTCTTTAGTGTAAGCTGTTGTTGTCTTTAGTGTAAGCTGCTGTTGTCTTTAGTGGAAGCTGCTGTCGTCTTTAGTTGAGCTGCTGTTGTCTTTAGTGTAAGTTGCTGTTGTCTTTAGTGTAAGCTGCTGTTGTCTTTAGTGTAAGTTGCTGTTATCTTTAGTGTAAGCTGCTGTTGTCTTTAGTGTAAGCTGCTGTTGTCTTTAGTGTAAGCTGCTTTTGTCTTGAGTGTAAGTTGCTGTTGTCTTTAGTGTAAGTTGCTGTTGTCTTTAGTTAAGCTGTTGTTGTCTTTAGTGTAAGCTGCTGTTGTCTTTAGTTAAGCTGTTGTTGTCTTTAGTGTAAGCTGCTGTTGTCTTGAGTGTAAGTAGCTGTTGTCTTTAGTGTAAGCTGCTGTTGTCTTTAGTGTAAGCTGCTGTTGTCTTTAGTTAAGCTGTTGTTGTCTTTAGTGTAAGCTGCTGTTGTCTTTAGTGTAAGCTGCTTTTGTATTGAGTGTAAGTTGCTGTTGTCTTTAGTGTAAGATGCTGTTGTCTTTAGTGTAAGCTGCTGTTATCTTTAGTGTAAGCTGCTGTTGTCTTTAGTGTAAGCTGCTGTTGTCTTTAGTGTAAGTTGCTGTTGTCTTTAGTGTAAGCTGCTGTTGTCTTTAGTGTAAGTTGCTGTTATCTTTATTGTAAGCTGCTGTTGTCTTTAGTGTAAGCTGCTGTTGTCTTTAGTGTAAGCTGCTGTTGTCTTTAGTGTAAGCTGCTGTTGTCTTTAGTGTAAGTTGCTGTTATCTTTAGTATAAGCTGCTGTTGTCTTTAGTGTAATCTGCTGTTGTCTTTAGTGTAAGCTGCTTTTGTCTTGAGTGTAAGCTGCTTTTGTCTTTAGTGTAAGCTGCTGTTGTCTTTAGTGTAAGTTGCTGTTATCTTTAGTGTAAGCTGCTTTTGTCTTGAGTGTAAGTTGCTGTTGTCTTTATTGTAAGCTGCTGTTGTCTTTAGTGTAAGTTGCTGTTATCTTTAGTATAAGCTGCTGTTGTCTTTAGTGTAAGCTGCTGTTGTCTTTAGTGTAAGCTGCTGTTGTCTTTAGTGTAAGTTGCTGTTATCTTTAGTGTAAGCTGCTTTTGTCTTGAGTGTAAGCTGCTGTTGTCTTTAGTGTAAGCTGTTGTTGTCTTTAGTGTAAGCTGCTTTTGTCTTGAGTGTAAGTTGCTGTTGTCTTTAGTGTAAGCTGCTGTTGTCTTTAGTTAAGCTGTTGTTGTCTTTAGTGTAAGCTGCTGTTGTCTTTAGTGTAAGCTGCTGTTGTCTTTAGTTAAGCTGTTGTTGTCTTTAGTGTAAGTTGCTGTTGTCTTTAGTTAAGCTGTTGTTGTCTTTAGTGTAAGCTGCTGTTGTCTTTAGTGTAAGCTGCTGTTATCTTTAGTGTAAGCTGTTGTTGTCTTTAGTTAAGCTGCTGTTGTCTTTAGTGTAAGCTGCTGTTGTCTTTAGTGTAAGCTGCTGTTGTCTTTAGTGTAAGTTGCTGTTATCTTTAGTGTAAGCTGCTGTTATCTTTAGTGTAAGCTGCTTTTGTCTTGAGTGTAAGTTGCTGTTGTCTTTAGTGTAAGCTGCTGTTGTATTTAGTGTAAGTTGCTGTTATCTTTAGTGTAAGCTGCTTTTGTCTTGAGTAAGTTGCTGTTGTCTTTAGTGTAAGCTGCTGTTGTCTTTAGTGTAAGTTGCTGTTGTCTTTAGTGTAAGCTGTTGTTGTCTTTAGTGTAAGCTGCTGTTGTCTTTAGTGTAAGCTGCTGTTGTCTTTAGTTAAGCTGTTGTTGTCTTTAGTTAAGCTGCTGTTGTCTTTAGTGTAAGCTGCTTTTGTCTTGAGTGTAAGTTGCTGTTGTCTTTAGTGTAAGCTGTTGTTGTCTTTAGTGTAAAATGCTGTTGTCTTTAGTGTAAGCTGCTCTCGTCTTTAGTTGAGCTGCTGTTGTCTTTAGTGTAAGTTGCTGTTGTCTTTAGTGTAAGCTGTTGTAGTCTTTAGTGTAAGCTGCTGTTGTCTTTAGTGTAAGCTGCTCTCGTCTTTAGTGTAAGTTGCTGTTGTCTTTAGTGTAAGCTGCTGTTGTCTTGAATGTAAGCTGCTGTTGTCTTTAGTGTAAGCTGCTGTTGTATTTAGTGTAAGCTGCTGTTGTCTTTAGTGTAAGCTGCTATTGTCTTTAGTGTAAGCTTCTGTTGTATTTAGTGTAAGTGGCTCTCTTTAGTGTAAGCTTCTAATTTGTAAGAGATCTCTCTAAGTATGTGTGTTTGTGCGCACATGTGTGTGTTTGTGCATGCATGTAAACTGGCTCAAGGTAATGGTTGGAAGTTTTGCCTTGTAGATATTATGGTCATGTTCACATGGCCATATGGTATCCAGAAAAGCCCCAAACATTGGGGAATTACTATGTTGTCACTGTCTAGCATGGAGAGGAGAAGACTTGGCAATGGTCTGTCGTGTAGTTGCAGTATTTAACATGCACCGAATCATGTGAGATCAACCACTCATCTTGTATCTGTACCTGTTGAAAGTGAAGATCACGTGACAGAGTTGAGCTGCAAACAGAAATGTGTGGAGATGTGAATCTTCAGGCTAAACAGTGTATAGGAGCAGGAAAAATATGGAGAGATGCAGCCTTCAGACTGTGCTATCCACTCATAATACACACACACACACACACAAACTCCTCCATGGCAGCACATGAAATTCCAGCTTCCATGAGGTTATAAACATCCAATCATTGAAATAGGAGAGGGCTACATGGGCTGGGACCAATAATACGTGCTGATCCATAATAATTCACTCGCATTGCTAAATACACTCACACACATACGTGGAGGCTGTTTAAAAGGAAATAGTCTACAGTCTATCGTACAGGCAAAGTAGTCTCTTGAACCAGAGCGTAGTAAAAGCTCTGGCCATACCGGCAAGGTCACTGTGTGTGCAGAGTCATCGGCGTGATGATGAACACAACAGACCGCACTCATTGAGGTTCAAAGGTTATATATACTTCTCCACTTGTCCTTTTGCAGCATTTTTTACCACCCCTGTTTCTATGGTAACTTCAAGTTCTTTTGTCTGCTGTGACAGAGCTGGCTCAACTGCAGTTTTAGAGCGCACTTGATTATTCATTAAAGCTGCTGTAGTTGCATCATAGTGGTATGGTGCGGCAGTACATATAGTGCTATGGTGCGGCAGTACATATAGTGGTATGGTGCGGCAGTACATATAGTGGTATGGTGCGGCAGTACATATAGTGGTATGGTGCTGTAGTACATATAGTGCTATGGTGCTGTGGTACATATAGTGGTATGGTGCGGCAGTACATATAGTGGTATGGTGCGGCAGTACATATAGTGGTATGGTGCGGCAGTACATATAGTGGTATGGTGCGGCAGTACATATAGTGGAATGGTGCTGTAGTACGTCATAGTGCTATGGTGCTGTAGTACATATAGTGGTATGGTGCTGTAGTACCTATTGGTGAAGAGTTTCTATTGGTGAGGAGTTTCTATTGGTGAAGAGTTTTCTATTGGTGAGGAGTTTTCTATTGGTGAGGAGGCGGAAGGAAGCCCACAATAATAATATGGGCAGCTGCAAATATTTGATGAAAGTAGCATCCGAGCAGGAAACCCTGTGATTGTCAAGGTCAGACAGAGGTCACTCGATTTTTAGATGCTACTCTTCGACAGCTAAGTATACTAACTGGAACAGCTGCTTTAAATTAAATAAACTCTGTCATGGATACAAATGCATGTGGACTCATGAATAATTGAGCTAATCTTAATTGCTGTCCCATGACTGTTTTCCAAGTTCAGTAGTTAAAATGAAACACCCAAATAATACATCTACATTATACATTAATAATACATCTACGTTATACATTAATAATAAAAAAGCAGCCTTTCGGTCACTTTTTGGCTAGCACCCTTCAGCAGGTGTTACCCTATCCCCCCTGGCCACACCGTCCCTGGATCCTCTGTGTGAGCACCCATTAAGGACTAAGAAACACAGGCAGACAGACCGACAAGACAGAGAGACTGACAGGGCTAAGAAAAATATTGGTCCAGATAATACAAAATTATATACGTAAGCTAACATAAGCTAAATTGCAGAATAAAAAAAGAAAAACATAGGTGCAACCAGAGTTCAAGGTGCAACCAGAGTTCAAGTGTAGACACCTTCATTCTGGTATTAGTCTACCAGGAGTAGAAACATAGTGGAATGGTGCTGTACGTCATAGTGCTACATGGTGCTGTAGTACGTCATAGTGCTATGGTGCTGTAGTATATATATAGTGGAATGATGCTGTAGTATATCATAGTGGTATGGTGCTGTAGAACATCAAAGTGGTATGGTGCTGTAGAACATCATAGTGGAATGATGTGGTAGTACAAGGACTTGCCACTGCAAGTGGGAGACTTACAAATGCATCGATCATAACAAACGTTTGCTTATCACTATATGGTGCCTGTTGTACTGGTCTTCATAGTTCATCACAGCAGCTGCATCAACAGCCAACTCAATACTTCTCTCTCCAAACTTCGTGTCTCACATGATGCAGCTGTAGTGATTATGTCTGGATTAATTCTAGCCAGTGGTGGAAGGGCAGTCTTTCCAGCTCCTTGTTAAAAAATATCGGTGGACAATTAAAGGGAGTAGTTAACGAAAAGATGTGTGTGTGTGTGTGCACCTAATAGCAGTATGTTACATTAAGACGTGTTTTACGATACTCCCCCCACCCCTCCCCTTCCGTGCACAGAGCTACTATGATGCCATGGATGAGAGTGAGACCATCCCTCTACGTCTCAGGGGGAAAAGATATGCCATCTTCGGCAACCTCCCCGAGATTTACAAGTTTCACGACATGTAAGTTGAGTGGAGTGATGCAGTACGCACATTCTGGGTTGGGTCTGGAGGAAGCTGTGCATGTGTGACATCCACTCACCCCCGATTGTTTGGGTGTATGGAAATGGTCATAATTCAACGTTTCCCTGTTAAATTAATCAAACTAGTGCAGTGGGTGGTCGAGTGTGCCTTGTAGAGCGTAATAATTACTGATTGATGGTCATCAAAAGATGCGAATGCTAATTTTCAAGGGATGTACATGCCGAAGCGTGCATGCAGTGGAGTTCCATACCTCTTTCTTATAGAATGTTGTAGATGCATCTCTACACACCAAGTTTTCTCTAACAATCCATGCTTTCATATTGTTTCTAATGTTTTAAGGCTGTTTGTCAAGGCCTTGGAGCAATTTGAAGAGCATCCGGAGCGAATGGGAGAAATCTTCATACAGTTTGTGAGTTTTCGATATTCCCTTGAAATGTCCACGTCTTTATGCTTCGGCTGTTCTATTGTTCCCCTTCATTCTTGTCCCCCTCCCTCCTGTACTCCCTCCTCCTTCCCCTCTTTTCATTCCCTCCTCCCTCTCTCTTCTTTCTCTCCCGTACCAGTCGGGAGAATTCCAGATGTACTCAGTCTATTGTAAGAACCGCTCCAACTCTGAAGCCTTACTAAGTGAGCAGCCTGAGAATGAAGCCTTCTTCAAGGGCATCCAGATCAAGCTGGACCACCAGCTACCGCTCAACTCCTACCTGCTCAAGCCTGTGCAGAGAGTCACCAAGTACCAGCTTCTGCTCAAGGTGACCACTAATATATGTATACAGGAGATGTGCATATTGGCATAACATCAGCCTGGCTCAGCACCAACTTGTCCCTGCATAAGCTTGGCCCTAGCACCCTGCCCCAGCACCTAGCATCAGCCAGGCTTAGCACCAGCCTGGCTGACACTCTTATTTGTTTACAGCTGTTTCAGATTTGAGTCTATGCTCGGGGCCAGGGGTAGGTCCTTACATTAGAGCTGACCAGATGTCAGGCATACTGCACATGGTTAATAGATACACGTAAGCAATCTTCTCACATTGCCGAGCCACTTATTGTTTACCAAGCTCCATACATGTGCAAGCAGGGTTAAGTACAGTTGTGCATATGTTTGGTGTGTATGTGTGTGTGTATGTGTGTGTATGCATGTGTGTGTATGCATGTGTGTGTAGTGTGTTGTAATCATGTGTGTGTGGTGTGTGTGTGTATGCATGTGCATACACGTGCATGTGTGTGTGTGATTGAAATAATTGTATCAGGAACTGTATGTTGTTGCAAAAGACATTTGGGATGCCTATGTACATACATATATATTCATACATATATGTACATACAACATACATACATATATATATATATTCATGCATATATGTACATACAAATATATGTACATACAACATACATATTTATATATTCACACACACATATATATATATGTATAGGATAGCCTATACAAAAGAGTCGGTTATGCGCCTATGTAACCTCCGAGTTTGCGGTTACCCCGAGGCGAAGCCGAGGAATGTAACAGCAAACGAGTAGGTTACACTGGCGCATAACCGACTCTTTTGTATAGGCTATCTTACTTATACTACATTGCGCACGCGCTAAACTACATAGCAACTAAGAATTTTTTACTATTGACCAAGGCGCCCCAGCTATTGACAAAGTACTGCTAAATAAACACGCAGCTGAGTTGGAACAACTTCCTTCAACTGATAATAAAAAACTCCTTCGACTTCAGGGATTTATGAGCCCAGATATTTTGCAGTGTTACGTGCAAACGAGTAGGTTACACTGCAGCACAGAACATCTATATAAATTATAACAAGTGAATATTATCATGACATTAAAGCTTCATGAACAGTGAACATTAATAGCTAAAGCGCAAACGAGTAGGAATACACTGGCGCATAACCCGCGAGTGGAGTATAGCTTATACTACATTGCGCACACGCTAAACTACATCCGGTTAAAAGTGTAGGTTACGCGCCTACAGTTATTAACCAATCAGATTAGCCACAGATGACGTGGTGTATAAATATATATATTCATACATATATGTACATATAACATACATATATGTACATATAACATACATGTATATATTATGTACATATAACATACATATATATACATATATATTCATGCATATATGTACATACAACATACATATATACATACAACATACATATATATATATATATTCATACATATATGTACATATAACATACATATATCAGGGTTTCACTTAGAAAATTGTCCAAGGGGGGGCAACTGGAGGAATCTGGATATAAGGGGGGGGGGGGGCATGATGTCAAGCACTTATCAACATCAATAAGAATTTTAATAATACAATTTCTAAGGGGGGGGGCAAAAAGGTTCCAAGGAGGGGCAGTCGCCCCCCCCCTCCCCCCCCCCCCCCCCCTTAATGAAACCCTGTATATACATATATTCATACATATAACATACATATCAGGGTTTCATACAGGATTTTTTGGTTGGGGGGGGGGGGGGGGGGGGAGAAAAGTATCCAGCTTAGCATCGCCCACTTTTAGCACACTATACTATGTAGCTGGAGCCACTGATTATCTGTGGGTATGGCCTACATTTGCGTCACTTGCTAAAACTTTTGGTGATATAATATGTTGTTGGATATTTTGCTAACTCTTCCAATTGCAACAGCTACTGTCGAACGTTCTTTTAGTCGGATGAAGATTGTGAAGACACGTCTTCGAAATAGACTAAGTGACATCAACCTTGCTAGGCTCATGCGAATCGCAATTGAAGGGCCTGAACTGACTACAGTAGCAAGGACATATTCAAGGAGAAAAATCGTCGTATTGCTTTATAAAATTCTGTTTTCTAAATTACTATAATGTTAGCAAAACAATGTTGCACTATGACATCATAATTTTTGAAAATCCTGGGAGGTGGGGGGGGGGAACTCTGGCTGGGACATCCCAGGTGCCCCCCCCCTGTATGAAACCCTGCATATATATATATATAATACATATATGTACATATAACATACATATATATATTCATACATATATGTACATACAAACATGCACAAACATACATATATATGTGTATATACAAACATAGATATATATATATATATCTACTTAGCCCTAGCCCTAGCCCTAGCCCTAGCAGATAGCAGAAGGTAGTTTGCTGGTGAAGGCTACAAATAGTGCTCAATGCTGTGTTAAAGCAGAGCTATTGAATAGTAATAATAGAAAAATATTGGGATGGCTAGTCCTACTATAGTTTCATGCTAATGCAATCATCAGGGACAATGAGCAACTGAGTTGGCATGTGAGCATATATGAGGTGGGGCAGGCAAGTGGGGTGATGCAAGTCCATGGATGGGCGTATGAATGGGTGTTGATGAGGAGAAACTTGTTCTTGTGCCTACACTTTGAAAGGAATTCTGATCGCTTGTTCAATGATGTTTGGCTGTCGGAGTAGATAATGTGGAATTTTTCAGCAATGCATAAGTTGCAGCATTTCAATATGGTGGAATATGATGCTACTCTGTCGATAATGGCCCATTTTATATTGTGTTGGGTTTCGCTGTCTTTAAGTTTCCATGTGTATTTGGAGAGTTCTGTAGTGTTTCTCTTGTTTTCATGGTTGAAGGAGAACTTGTGGTTTGTGTAGCGTGCCTTGAAAGTTGTATCCGTAAGCCCTATGTAGTGTTTTTCGTCATGGTCGGTGGAGACGGAGGCTTTATAAACTATAGATGTGGCAAGGCAGTACCCATCCAGCGGGCAATCTTTCTTATTTCGGCAGCTGCATGACTTGCATTATCGACAGAGCAACATCATATTCCACCATATTGAAACATTGCAACTTATGCATTGCTGAAAAATTCCACATTATCTACTCCGACAGCCAAACATCATTGAACAAGCGATCAAAATTCCTCAAAGTGTAGGCACAAGAACAAGTTTAGCATTTGAATTATCACATTCATCAACACCCATTCATTAACACGCATCATGGACTTGCCTGCCCCACCTCATATATGCTCACATGCCACCTCAGTTGCTCATTGTCCCTGATGATTGCATTAGCATGAAACTATAGTAGGACTAGCCATCCCAATACTTTGCTATTATTACTATAATACATAAAGATATAAAAATGTTAAGATTA
The DNA here is from genome assembly GCA_028752905.1 of Cladorhizidae sp. MBARI D1340-BT2. NCBI lineage: Eukaryota > Metazoa > Porifera > Demospongiae > Poecilosclerida > Cladorhizidae > Cladorhizidae sp. MBARI D1340-BT2. The sequence goes on along the minus strand of JAQNBH010000006.1, from coordinate 33,475,150 downwards.
AAAAAACACCCAAAATCCCCTCCACCTCCACTTTATAGGCAACAACTTCTCTACTTGGGGTCTATGTAGTTCTTAGCCATGCTGACTCACCCCTTCTCCCAACAATGGTGTCCAGATCAAAGATGCGCAAATCTTTCAGCGCTATAGACACTACAGACCAAATTATATAGCCTCAAGCTTGCTTAAATGTCAGGCTGGCTGCTTTATCCATCCATACCTTCACAGCTCTTTCCTCTGCTCACATGCACACACCGTAGCTGTTTTGACTCTGAAAGAGGCTTTGGGGACTTATAATTAATTGGTTTTTGATAAAATCGTTTATTAAATTTTTTTAAATTTTTTAAAGGGGGCGGATGGGGGTGGGGGGGGTGGGGGGGGGGGGGGGGGGGGGGGGGGGAATTCTTACATGTACATACTGTCTTGCATATCTGACGGTTCGACCTTGGCTTGGTTTGATGCTAACTAATCTTGATTGAAATGATAACGAGGTGGAATTGTAGAGCCTTAGAGTGTGTGGTTAGGTTGTCCAGAGAACTAAACCAGTGAGTCATGCAGTGAACTACTGTTGTTTGCGATGAGGAAGGAGGGGACAGAAGTCGGGTACCTGACAAGGTAGCAATAATTATTGGGAGTGGCAAGACGTTGGCTTTCCATTGTGCACACAGACCCACCACGCACAGGACATTACATGTTATATATGCACAATATATGCAGACCCATCACACACAGCACATTACATGTTGTGTATGCACAATATATGCAGACCCATCACACACAGCACATTACATGTATGTGTATGCACAAATATTTCCACACAAGTTGCACGGTTTCTGCTCCTATTTTCCATGTGAACTGCAGGACATGATGAAGCACGCTGTCAATGCCCCAAAGGCACACTCTGACCTACAAAAGGCACTTGACCAGATGTTGAAAGTTCTGAAGAATCTGAACGACTCTCTCCATGTAGTCGGCCTCAAGGGGTTCCCGGTAAGGAGGGCTTGTCAAGATGATGATAATGATGAGGATGTATGTAATGCTGTTGTTTAGTAAACTCACACACACACACACACACACACACACACACACACATACACACATGTTCATTTAGGGAGCCCTTGCTGAACAAGGCCGACTTCTGGTTCATGTAAGTGTATAGCAATCGTACTTTACAACAAACTATACTACAGCGAGGGTACGCATTGCTGCCTATAGTCCACCCTGTTCTGCATGTAGAATACCCAAGCTCAATATCTGCAGCTGGAGTTGTCTTGGAAGTACAGATCACCTGAGTGAAACTGATCACGGTGGCATTGCTTGGGTAGTCCAGAGCTGAGAATCCAAGGATGAGAGTTATGACACATCTGCCAGTAGGGAGTTAGTTGTCCTAGCATGTTTGTCCCTGGGGGGGGGGTGGACATGAACATGTTTGGATAAGTTGTTTCAGAAAGCTCTCCTGATAATTCTCCCACTCTAGGTGCTGTCCCAGGCGTCAGGATGGCCAGTGTACAACTTACCTTTATTCCTCACAATATTTCCCCATGACTTAGGCAACTAGAATGGATAAAACTCCCCCCTTCTATTGTCCCTTCTGCACAATAGAACAGATTTTCAGCTTCATCTCCATATTAAGGACGACTTTTTCCTCTTCCAAGAAACTATCTTCCTGCTATCTCCTTTGAAACAGAAGATGAAACAGCTAGTGGAGTTTCCAAGCTGCTTGATTAACACAATAGGAGATCAGTACAATAACACAATAGGAGATCAGTACAAAATTAGCTCTTCACAAATGTTCTGCAGTCTGCAACTTCATGTAGTGTTTAGTCGACCGACGTCAGATGACTGAAGTTCAGATTACTGACTTCCTACTGTATAGATTTAGAGATGCATACAGGTAGCATGGTTCCCTGGTTGCACATGCTGGAGCATGATCATGCATGTAGCATGGTGCCCTCATATCCCTGGTTCCACATGCTGGAGCATGATCATACATGTAGCATGGTGTCCTCAGATCCCTGGTTCCACATGCTGGAGCATGATCATGCATGTAGCATGGTGCCCTCATATCCCTGGTTCCACATGCTGGAGCATGATCATGCATGTAGCATGGTGCCCTCATATCCCTGGTTCCACATGATGGAGCATGATCATACATGTACATGTAGCATGGTGCCCTCAGATCCCTGGTTCCACATGCTGGAGCATGATCATGCATGTAGCATGGTGCCCTCAGATCCCTGGTTCCACATGCTGGAGCATGATCATGCATGTAGCATGGTGTCCTCAGATCCCTGGTTCCATATGCTGGAGCATGATCATACATGTAGCATGGAACCCTCACATTCCTGGTTCAACATGCTGGAGCATGATCATACATGTAGCATGGTGCCCTCATATCCCTGGTTCCACATGCTGGAGCATGATCATACATGTAGCATGGTTCCCCCATATCCCTGGTTCCATATGCTGGAGTATGATCATACATGTAGCATGGTGTCCTCATATCCCTGGTTCCACTAGCTGGAGCATCTGATATCCACCGATGCTCAATGTTGTGATGGAAACATGTTGAGGCCTGACTTATACACACGACGTCCATCTTATCCTAGTAATACTTATTAGTGACTGGTAACTCTCTTGCATGCAGGATGCATTTCAGGTGTGGGAGGGGCCCGGTAACCCTGGACGCTCGCTCTTTTCTCGAGCCAAGGAAAGACATGTGTTCCTTTTCGAGAGAGTGCTCATTATTAGCAAGAAATTTGAAGCACAAATTCAGCAGAAGAAGGCGAAGAAATCTGACAACTATCTCTACAAGATGCATCTGTCTGTAAGGACGAAGCGCCGATGGCACTTTTTGGCGTGGTGTAGTGGGAGGGGTAGCTTTTATATTGGCATCATGACACGCAGTGTATGTGTTGGGTACATATGTGTGGTGAGTGTGTGTATGTACACATGTGTGGTGAGTGTGTATATGTACACATGTGTGGTGAGTGTGTGTATGTACACATGTGTGGTGAGTGTGTTTATGCATACATGTATGGTGAGTGTATGTGGTGTGTATACATGTATGGTGAGTGTGTGTATGTATACATGTGTGGTGAGTGTGTGTATGTACACATGTGTGGTGAGTGTGTTTATGCATACATGTATGGCGAGTGTGTGTATGTACACATGTGTGGTGTGTATACATGTATGGTGAGTGTGTGTATGTATACACGTGTGGTGAGTGTGTGTATGTACACATGTGTGGTGAGTGTGTGTATCTACACATGTGTGGTGAGTGTGTGCATGTATACATGTGTGGTGAGTGTGTGTATGTATACATGTATGGTGAGTGTGTGTATGATGTATACATGTATGGTGAGTGTGTGTATGTACACATGTGTGGTGAGTGTGTGCATGTACACGTGTGGTGAGTGTGTGCATGTATACATGTATGGTGAGTGTGTGTATGTATACATGTGTGGTGAGTGTGTGTATGGACACATGTGTGGTGAGTGTGTATGGACACATGTGTGGTGAGTGTGTGTATGTATACATGTGTGGTGAGTGTGTGTATGTACACATGTGTGGTGAGAGTGTCTAGGGACACATGTGTGGTGAGTGTGTGTATGGACACATGTGTGGTGAGTGTGTGTATGTACACATGTGTGGTGAGTGTGTGTATGTACACATGTGTGGTGAGTGTGTGTATGTACACATGTGTGGTGAGTGTGTATGTACACATGTGTGGTGAGTGTGTGTATCTACACATGTGTGGTGAGTTTGTGGTGAGTGTGTGTATGTACACATGTGTGGTGAGTGTGTGTATGTATACATGTGTTGTGAGTGTGTGTATGTACACATGTGTGGTGAGTGTGTGTATGTACACATGTGCGGTGAGTGTGTGTATGTACACATGTGTGGTGAGTGTGTGTATGTACACATGTGTGGTGAGTGTGTGTATGGACACATGCATATGGAATAATGCTTGGAGAATAAATACTCGACACCCATTCAGTACTCCCATTCAATACACGTACCACCACAGGTATCCAGTCCCGCATGTTATATCCCCCCCCCCCCCTCACCCCCCCTCCCCTCCCCTTTTCACTTTGTTATATGTACATGTGAATAGCTGGCTGACATGGCTCTGAGAGAAACCGTTGAAGGTCAGCCCCTCCAGTTTGCCCTCACTTTCCACGGCCAGCACAAGGACTACCGTTTCATGGCAAGTCTGCATCTCACTCGCCTTGACAGTGTGTCAAGTATTGCAAACAACTGCAGTGTTGTCGAGGGCTAATAACTTTTATGTTTTTACATATCATTAGGATTCAAATACAAATAGCAGTATTGTGTACGAACTGGCTTGCAAACAGGAGCTATACCATGTTATGTATGTAGCAAAACTTCAGCAGAAAAACCATCCAGGAGAACTCCCTTTTATCAAGAGCAAAGCGAGTCAGTGTAGTTGGTAGTAAGCATAAGAGCTTCCAGAAACAGCAGTGAAGGCCTAGCAAACCGATTCCATGATGACCGTTACAATTATCTGCCATTTTACTGGCTTGTACCCCCTCAATCTAGAAGTAGTTTTCTGACAATTTTATGCTGAATTAGCAGTTTCTGGGCATGTTCAATCTGGGCATGTTCAAGCTAAAAATTAATTTTAATTTTAATTTTTTTTAATGTGTTTGGGTTTCTGCTTGAACATATTTGTTAATTGTAGCTCTTAACTGGTTCTATTCCATCACCCCCACAATTCTAGGCACAAATAATAACTACAAACGCGAGGCAAGGAAGTTGAACTTCCTCTCCATGTACCTGCAGAGGTTGCAGTGTTGTGTTGAAGTTGAACTTCCTCTCCTTGCACCTGCAGTGGCTGCCGAGTGTGGTGGTGATGTGGGGCTAATGATTTCATGTTATGCTAAATAATTGCTACATAAGCACAGATTCATGTGATGCTAACACTACTCCTCAAACAGTAGAACATGAATTTTCATACATCTTTATCTAAAAGCTTACAAGATCATGATGTGTCCCCTTCCCTCCCAAAGGGGGTCAGTTAGTCCCAGCATTAATTGATTCTACTGTATAATGTGTGTTCATCTGTGTACTAGTATATACTACTGCTGTGGCAATGGTCATTTTTATATTGCATGTTTTTGCAGGCACAAGATAAGAGTATTCATACCATGTGGACCTGTGAGCTGAGGAGACTACTTCAAGTCCAGTTCATGCTCATGAAAGGTGTGTGTGTGTGTGTGTGTGTATGTATGTGTGTATGTGTATGTGTACGTGTTCAAGTCAAGTTTTTATTTTGCACCCTAAGAATACCTTCAATCAAGAACATGACAGTCCAGATTGCACTGCTGTGTCAAGTTGGACTCTCTGGTGATAATACTGATCTGGTTGCTGTCTGTGTTGTGTGTGTGTCTCACAGATATGGTGATACAATCTGGAACTCTGGACAGAAAAGCTTACAAGGGAAAGGCAAGACAAAGTGAGCTCTCAGCCATACATGTTGCAATTCAATTGATATGTTGAGATCAGAGCTATACAAAATGGAAAGTTATTCCATTTTATCAACTTCTCCTTGTGTAGATAAAGACAGTCGTTTGTTTGCTGATTCCTTCAAGATTGTACCAGGAAGTTCTTCTGTCCCCAAGAAATCCACCTCGTAAGTGGCCTCTGTATTGAATATGTAGGTCTACAAACTCCAGCATATGATTTACTGGCTGACACATCAGCTGCTGTCTGTGGCTGCTGTAGATGAGTCCACAACAAACCAACTGGACTCAGCGACTATTGTCACCTTGGGGATGGGCTAAACCAGTGATAAATGCTGTGGTTTTTACAGTGGTCACTGGCACTGACACAGGTCTGTCTGTGTACACTGTTGCTTCTGTAAACTGTCCCTCTAAATATTCGTAATAATAGAAGTTCCTTAATTAAGTAGAGGTCAATTCCTCGTGAGAGTAGGGGTCAAGTTTCTTGTGAGAGTAGGAATCAAGTTCCTGTGAGAGTAGGAGTCAAGTTCCTGTGAGAGTAGGGGTCAAGTTCCTGTGAGAGTAGGAGTCAAGTTCCTGTGAAAGTAGGGGTCAAGTTCCTGTGAGAGTAGGGGTCAAGTTCCTCGGAGAGCAGGGGTCAAGTTCCTGTGAGAGTAGGAGTCAAGTTCCTGTGAGAGCAGGGGTCAAGTTCCTGTGAGAGTAGGGGTGAAGTTCCTGTGAGAGTAGGGGTCAAGTTCCTGTGAGAGTAGGGGTCAAGTTCCTGTGAGAGTAGGAGTCAAGTTCCTGTGAGAGTAGGGGTCAAGTTCCTGTGAGAGTAGGAGTCAAGTTCCAGTGAGAGTAGGCGTCAAGTTCCTGTGAGAGTGGGGGTCAAGTTCCTGTGAGAGTAGGGGTCAAGTTCCTGTGAGAGTAGGAGTCAAGTTCCTCGGAGAGCAGGGGTCAAGTTCCGTAGGAGTCAAGTTCCTGTGAGAGCAGGGATCAAGTTCCTGTGAGAGTAGGGGTGAAGTTCCTGTGAGAGTAGGGGTCAAGTAGGGTCAAGTTCCTGTGAGAGTAGGAGTCAAGTTCCTGTGAGAGTAGGAGTCAAGTTCCTCGGAGAGCAGGGGTCAAGTTCCTGTGAGAGTAGGTGTCAAGTTCCTGTGATAGCAGGGGTCAAGTTCCTGTGAGAGTAAGTGTGAAGTTCCTGTGAGAGTAGGGGTCAAGTTCCTGTGAGAGTAGAGGTGAAGTTCCTGTGAGAGTAGGGGTCAAGTTCCAGTGAGTGTAGGGGTCAAGTTCCTCTGAGAGTAGGGGTCAAGTTCGAGTCAAGTTCCTGTGAGAGTAGGGGTCAAGTTCCTGTGAGAGTAGGGGTCAAGTTCCTGTGAGATTAGGGGTCAAGTTCCTGTAAGAGTAAGCGTCAAGTTCCAGTGAGAGTAGGGGTCAAGTGCCTGTGAGAGTAGGGGTCAAGTTCCTGTGAGTGTAGGGGTCAAGTTCCAGTGAGAGTAGGGGTCAAGTTCCTGTGAGAGTAAGAGTCAAGTTCCTGTGAGTGTAGGGGTCAAGTTCCTGTGACAGTAGGAGTCAAGTTCCAGTGAGAGTAGGGGTCAAGTTCCAGTGACAGTAGGAGTCAAGTTCCTGTGAGAGTAGGGGTCAAGTTCCAGTGAGAGTAGGGGTCAAGTTCCTGTGAGAGTAGGAGTCAAGTTCCTCGTGTGAGTAGGAGACAAGTTGCTCGTGAGAGTATGGGTCAAGTTCCTCTGAGAGTAGGGGTCAAGTTCCTCGTGAGTGTGTGTGATAGGATCTGAGAAAATTTACAGAAAATGTAATGTTAAGTGTATACTTCCAAGCCACACCCCTCAGTACCTACCAACATGCTTAACCACTTGTTGCTTCAGGGCTTTGTATATTTTGTTTAAGATCGTGTTACACTGATGTGATGCTTTGAGTCTCTCTACTTGCTCAGATCCTATCCACATGTGGTCAAGAGCCTATAAGAGCTGTGTGTAAATAGAACCAACTATGTACTTATATATACAAATGTTAATATCTTCTCTTGCTCTGGTCATGGGTCTTGTTCATACTCCAGGCGGTTCAATATTTTGAAGCGTCGCAAGAACGGTGCTGAGCCATCCAAGAGTAAGAAAGGTATTGACAGCTTGAACTCGGAGTCGTCTCTCATGGTCAGTGGCTCTGTGCCTGCCTCCATCCGGTTTGGCCTGAAGGACACTGGATCTGCCTCACAATCACTTTCTCAGGCTAGCATAGATTCAGGTACATTCTTTGAAGCATGTACGTATGGGTGTAACTTTCACAAACTACTCAGCACTGGCTGGCTGGTTACGGCTTGTACCTAATGGTGTTCAGTCGGTGATGTGTGCACTGTGCATTATTCAGAGTTCATGTGATCTAGCTAGTGACCATGTGATCCAGCTAGTGACTAGGTGATCTTGTTAGTGATCATGTGATCTTCTTAGTGACCATGTGATCTTGTTAGTGACCATGTGATCCAGCTAGTAACAATGTGATCTAGTTAGTGATCATTCGATCTTGTTAGTGACCATGTGATCTAGTTAGTGATCATGTGATACATACCTAGACTCTGATAATCATATAATTACTTTCCCTTATAAGGACTTGCCTGGTCTAGTTTATCACTCACTCGGTTCAGAAGTGATTTGTTGATGTTCTCTTCCATTTCCATCCATAAAAAAATAATAATAATAGTAATAATAATAATATAATAATAATAATAATGATAATGATAATGATAATGATAATGATAATGATAATAACATCAACAGCAACAATTAATAATAGTAATAATTGTGTGTGTGTGTGTGTGTGTGTGTTATGCAGCACAAAGGAAGATATCTGACAGTCTGTCCAGTGACGATGACTTCTTCTCCGAAGAGGAAGAGGGAGATATGGACACCTCTGTAGTGGACCAATACGACTCTCTTGTGAGCATCACTATATAGTCAGATAACCACTCACTCGCTTCATAAGTGGACTCGTATCGATTGTTGATGTTCTCATCCATTTTTCTTCCTTCTCTCCTCTTCCCATCCCACACAGGCTCCTGGAGCACCACGCTACTATACGGCCATATCATCTTACAGTCCAGGTGGCTCCGATGATAATGGCATCACTCTATCCTTCGAGCAAGAGGTAGAAGTGATTGGCATCAACCAGTACGGCTGGTGGTGGGTGCGTGCCACCAATCCTAGCAATGGGGAGGTGGAAGAAGGCTGGGTACCTTCCAGCTACCTCAAGGTCTCCAGACCTGCAGACACCAAGATTTGATGTGCTGTTGCAATGCAAAGTTGTTGTTTGTTTTTGTTTTTGTTGTTGTTGTTGTGGGGGATCGGTTGTTTGTGGGGTGCAGACTGAATCATTATAAATCATCTTTGTTAATATCTGTCGATTTTTGAATGCAGAACCACTATGTATGTATGCATGTATGTATGTATGTATTGTGTATGTTTGTTTGTATGTATGTATTGTCTGCTATGATGTAGATGCAACGACTTTCTCGATTAGTCAACTTAAATTTACTCTGTCTTATGTTTTGGCTAGATGTTCTTGGCTTCATCAGCATCTCTCTGATGAAGACTTGAGCATCTCTCTGATGAACACTTGAGCATCTAGCAGTCAGTAAATTAACTCTCAATGAACTCTCAGTTGGCATGACCAAGTACAATGACCTCAATAATCATTTACACCATCCTCCACGTGATACAAATCACGGCCAGCACGTGAACAGGATGTGGCAAAACTATAAATGACAAATATAGCCTGAAGACATGGTTAACATGAACAAATGTGATAAATTAGTGGAGTACAGAAAAATTATGGTGGTCTTGGATTCAAGCTGTTGCGAGTGGCTTCCCAGCAACTAAGTAGGTCCATTACACAATCTTGATTGAATCACTCGCACTTTGATGCTAGGCTGATGTGCAATGCCTCCCTCATTAGTAGTTCCTTCTGGCCTGGTCTAAGATGTTGGCTTCCTCCCTCAAAATAGGATGCCTATTGTTCCATGCATGTTCAGCAATTGCAGATTTCTCTTTAGCATACTTTCTACAGGCATCTTGATCTCCTTCCATTTGGTCTCCAGTCTTCTGTTGGTCTTTCCTATGTACTTCCCACAACTATAAATTAAAGTTGACAATCGACAAAGTCATTTTACTTGTACTCTTGTCAACTGAGAGTTTGTTGAGAACAATAATTATGATTATTATTATTAATGTTGTGGCCATGCTGCAAGCCAATCCTGTGCATATCTGTTTACTTTCTATATATATATAATGCATGGTAATAGCTCAGCCAAGGTGAGGCTTAAATTAGATTACCTAATTTGATCATTAATTTTTATGAGGATGGGATTACGGTTAGACTTCATAAACAACCCAATTCTCTATGGTTCAAAGTAACTGGTCTCTCATTGGCCACACACTTGACCTACTATAAATCAAATCTAAACTCAGAAGCTGTAGTTGTTGCATTATCATTGGTAAAGAGTTGTCTAAGCGTAATTAATTCCAAACATGAGCCCGAGAGTTACATGTAGCTATTCATTATGGCTATAATATATATTATTTGTTGTTGAAGCCAACTCACGGGACATCCTGATGTTAGTAGGGGTTAAAAAATTAATAAATGTTTCCATCTAGGGTAAAACTGGCAGGTGAACTTGAGCACCAAGCGAACAGAAGCGGGGGGGCGGGAAGAAGTAAACAATTCGATGTGGTCTGCTGGATGAGGTTTGCCACACATCCAAGAGCTTCAGGAGGTGTGCTGGATGAGGTCTTGCCACACATCCAAGAGCTTCAGGAGGTGTGCTGGATGAGGTCTTGCCACACATCCAAGAGCTTCAGGAGGTGCGCTGGATGAGGTCTTCCACGAGAGCTTCAGGAGGTGTGCTGGATGAGGTCTTGACACACATCCAAGAGCTTCAGGAGGTGTGCTGGATGAGGTCTTGCCACACATCCAAGAGCTTCAGGAGGTGTGCTGGATGAGGTCTTGCCACACATCCAAGAGCTTCAGGAGGTGTGCTGGATGAGGTCTTCCATGAGAGCTTCAGGAGGTGTGCTGGATGAGGTCTTGACACATCCAAGAGCTTCAGGAGGTGTGCTGGATGAGGTCTTCCATGAGAGCTTCAGGAGGTGTGCTGGATGAGGTCTTGCAAGAGCTTCAGGAGGTGCGCTGGATGAGGTCTTCCATGAGAGCTTCAAGAGGTGTGCTGGATGAGGTCTTCCATGAGAGCTAGAGGTGTGCTGGATGAGGTCTTCCACACATCCAAGAGCTTCAGGTGGTGCGCTGGATGAGGTCTTCCATGCATCCAAGAGCTTCAGAAGGTGTGCTGGACGAGGTCTTGCCACACATCCAAGAGCTTAAGGAAGTGTGCTGGACGAGGTCTTGCCACACATCCAAGAGCTTCAGGAGGTATGCTGGATGAGGTCTTCCCATATATGCAAGAGGTGGGTAGAAATTTTCACCAGAAGCAGTTTTCTGTCATTTAAAGAGTAGAAAGAGTTTCACTATTTCAGACTGTTTTTTCCTCAAAACACTAAAAAATGTCGCTTCATTAGGTTAAAAAGCAGTTTTCTGTTATTCATCATGCTAAAAGGAAACCTAATATGCCAAGAATGAGACAGTTTCCCCCCAATTCTAGCAAACACGAGCTTCTATCGGTTAAAAATGGGAGAAATTTTCATTAAAAACATTTTTTTGAGATTAATAATAAATTATATACTAAAATTGAACCTGATGTGCCAACAAATTTCAGACAGTTTTCCCTCAAAGCACTAAAAAACGTCCCAATTGGAGCCCAAAAGAGCTTCTTTCTGTTAAAGAAAAATTTCCACCAAAAGTCATTTAAGAATAGATAATGTTAAAAAGGAACCTATATTTTGACAAGAATGAGCTATAGTGCTTGCCAGCATACTGCTTCAACTTTCCCCAGACCCGTTCAATAGGGTTAAGTTCGCAGTGAACATATTACATAATGGTGCATAACTCCATATAAGAATATTTGTAGTCTTCCATTTTTGGACAGTATGTATACGAACCATCAGTAAACAAAGTGCCCAACCCACTTTAAGCATAGTGTTAACCACATCCACAGACCAAAAAACTCGCACTTAAATCAAGTTGCCAGGCTACTCTTAGCATGACTGTGGTTTACCCAAATTCCATACAAGGATAACACTCTAAGGTGCAAACAAAGTGGCTGTTATGGATTTTTGATTAGATGATGTTTGAGTGAGATATTTAATCAACTATAAAATATGACATCCTCACTTTAGTGCCTACACAGTGCAAGGTAAAATGGCCAAAAAATTATAAAAAAATGCACAAGAACAAGAGCTACAAAATGGCGGTTGTAGAATTTTAATAAGATAAATATTAAAGGAGATACATGCAATTGAAGTAGCTGGGGTGGGAGAGGGGATTATACACTTTCATTAAATATGCGTCGATGTGATTTGTACAGTTTCACTGCACCCTCTACTTCTTTTCCTGCCTTTTTCCCATCTAGGTATGCTCGTTCATATTCCCTAGCCTTTCGGAAGTATTTACGGATCAGATCAGTTGATACCGTGTCAAGAGCTGGGATGAGTATTTCCCTGAGCTTCACCAAGGTGAAATTAGTATATGCTCGGCAGTACTGCTTCAACTTTCCCCAGACCCGTTCAATAGGGTTAAGTTCGCAGTGAAACTTGGGCAGAAAGAAACACTTGTGACCCCTGCTGTGTACATAGTGTTCCACTTGAGTCTTTTCGTCCAAGAAGTCATTGTGGAAGGAAAGGATTTCACGCATTTCATTGGCCTTCAAGTGGTGAATATTCACGAGCCCTCTCTCCTTCAAGATGGTTCTCAACCCCTTTGCCGAGCCATCTGGAAAAACAGTGGATTGCACTGCACCTCCCCAAATGGTATCCCGAACCCTACGTGGTCCTCCATCTTTCACAAGGATGTTTCTTGTGATCAGTGCCTTCTCGTCATATTTTTTGTGGCAACTGCTCTGATCCAGAATAAAGACGACCGTGTGTGTGCTCTGGGGATACTTATAGCTTGCTATGTCAGTGCCATGAAGCGCTCATCCATCCAGTATCCCTCACGCTCAGCACCATATTCCAGAAATTCCTTCGCCGTCTGTTTTATCGCCGGATGGATCCTCTTCGCTTGTTTGCGCTGCTGAGCACTGAGACATAAGTATCCCTCATGCTCGTCAACAAAATCCGGTACCATTATGCCACTCCCTTTTGTCTTTGTCTTCCCCCCACATCCATGTTTGCCCTTCGTTGGAGTTGTAAATACTCTCATCGTGATACAACACTACTAGGATCTTCTTCACGTCATCGTTCTCGTCACAAACGTGAGGAAGATCATCACTGCAGAGCGGTGGTGGTTTGTGGCTCTGATATAGTGACGTCATCTTCTTCAAATACTCCTATATATATATATACAATATAATCTAGTGGTTTATAAATAATATCAATAGCATGATATATACACACTAACCAGGATCTGCCCCTTGCTCTAGCTCTGGTCCTAGCCTTAGACCTTCTGAACTCTCGATCTCGATCTCAACACTCGTAAGGAGAAGGGCCAGCGCCTTCTCTAGCCGCGATCTCGGACTCTATGCTCCCAGGAGAAGGGCCAGCACCTTGGCTGGTCTCGAACTCGACCTCAATGCTCATTGGAGAACGCCCTGCTACTTCGCTGGTCGGTACGCTGGGGGCGATATGCCGTCTCGCTTTCACTAGCCTTTCAGCTTTTTCTTTCATCTTCCTTTTCCTCCAGTTTGGCCTCTGGTCCGACATCTCCGAAGCGTTCTTTACCCGGTCAACTGTCGACGGACACACTCACGCGAGTAATTGCCACGGGCACTTATTTTGCACGTGCTAATTACGGTGATTTATTCAATTACCATAGCAACGCCTTATAGAACTGTGCTCTGATTGGTCAAATTATAATTTTTACTTTCAAGATGCAGAAAATTGTTATCTTAGAGATTTTATCATGAAAATTTCAAAAATGGTATTAGTTTTTTTATATTCCCAACAGAAAAAAAGTTATATGCTATACAATTTTGGGGCCTTTATGCTGGCAAGCACTATATATATTACAGAAATATTTTTCTCAAAAGACCCCAAAATGTCCAAATTGGCGCTTCTTTCGGTAGAAAGGGGAGAAATTTCCACCAAAATCAGTTTTCTATCATTAAGGGGGTCGGATGGGCAAAAAACCCAATAAACAATTTTTGTTATAACTCCTCTCTTGTTTGGAATTTTTGTATGATGTGTACTTACCTATACACTGAACTACCTTATGGTACTGTGACAGCCACCCAGCTCCAACTGATCCAGACTTAAGTGACCTTTTGTGGTTTGGCCAGGAAAGAGTAGTGTTTACTTTAGGGTTTCACAACTTACTACAAGGAAATTACGAGTTTTTGTGAAAAGGTGTGTTTGATGACTTGAAAAATATTTTCTGTACTATTCTCAAATATACTTGCTTAAAATGAAAAAACTAAGAATGTCATTACGTAGAGAGGAACCAGAATATATATAATATTTCCTCTTTACTCCAAGTATATATAAAGCAAGGAGATCCGTCCTAAGGCCAAAAAATCCCTTCTCAGGAATAGGAAGGCAGTTCAATCATTGAAATAAACGTTTGAAAAGGGAGGAATATACCGACAAAAATCATCCAAAATGACGCATACCAACAAATTATGATACACCAGAACACCACATACAAGAGTAACTGAACTGTTTTTTTCCTCTTCCCTAATCCTGGCTCGCGATTCATGGGTCGCTCGCCAGTTCTCCTGCTATGCCTGGCTGGTTGCTAGGTCCTGGCTGATTGCTAGGGCATGGGGTAGCAGTGTCAAAAGCACCAGCAGCATACATAACACTCCCACTCCTCTGCTGCTGATCCTCAAACCCTTTCCTCACTCGCCTGGCCCTTCTCCTCAAAATTTTGGCTCGCTCCATTGCCCTGTACCTTGCCTTCTTCATCCTAGCACATCCCTGCTCTGGAGACAGCCTGATGCAATGGAAGTAAGCTGTAATTCTAGCTTATCACCAATGGTCTTCCAGGAACTCCAGGAACTCTGGCCATCATTCCAGGAGCACACAGCCAGAGCACAGGCAGTATCAACTTCTGTCTTTCCTAAATGTCCCACCACTTTCCAGAGGTTGATGGACCGTGTATTGGATGGAATGGAGGGCTACGCAGCGCCCTACATCGATGACATTCTGGTGTTCTCAACTGCATGGGACCTTCACCTTCAACATTTATCTCTCGTTCTGGATCGCATTCAAGATGCCGGGCTAACTGTCAAGTTAGGGAAATGCGCCTGAAGGATGGCAAAACTTGGGCATGCCCTAGTTGTAAATCGCTTAAATCAATTCGGCATGGGAGTTTTTTCTCGAAATCAAACATGGTCCTTCAGATATGGCTACTATTGATATATTGGTGGGTGAGGCAGTACCCTGTATTGGATGCAGCAGATGAGTCTGGCTGCGACAAGAAAAATGCGATTAATGTGTATATACCATTATTCAAATAGACGAGTCACAGTTCACGCACAAACCGAAGGTATCACTGTAACATTGATATACTTGAATGGATGATGACTTTCGTTATTGACTGTTTAGCATCATAGAGGCCGCCCACCTACTAAGGAGACATGGATATTTGGGATGGTTGACACGGATCATACGCCTGCTCTTGGTACACTTGATAAACGTATTGTGCCTATTTCAAAGATTTTAATTCAATGAAATTTATTTAGGTTACATGCAAGTTGTGGACAAGAGGGACGCAGCCACCTTGCTACCCATTATGCAGGCGCATGCTGCACCTGGATCGATAATCCATTCTGACCAGTGGGCAGCCTATAGGCAGGTGGCTACTCTGCTTGGGATTGTGGCGCATGAGACTGTGAACGACCCTATTGAGTTTGTAGATCAGAGTACGGGTGTGCACACCCAACATATTGAATCCAGGGTATGGTTTGTGGAACATAATTTTTTTAATTTTAACAACAATTATTATATTGTGCAGGTGAAGGTGAAGCTAAAGAGGATGAAAGGAGTTCATCGCCACCAGCTCCCATCCTACCTGGATGAATTTATGTGGCGGGAGAGAAATGGACCAACTGTAGCTTTAACTTATAATAACATATTAACAGAAATTAAAACCCAATACCCTGTTTGATGATATTTCATGAAATTGGATTGCTTGAAAAGAGAAGACACAATTAAAAAGACTACCCCTCCAAATTAGCTGCATTGCGATTATATTCTTGCATCATGAAATGAACCTGAAATGAACCCCCATTCACTGACTGTCTAATTTTTTGTTTTTGTCTCATCATGATATATATATTGTTCGTAAAAAAAATAATAATAATAATAATAAATAAATAAATAAAATAACATTAAAAAAAATGAACCCCAAAACGCGCGTGCGTAAACCCCCAAAAAGCGCACGAATGCTGGAGTCGTAAACGCAACTTGATCCAATAATTGTAGGTCTAGCAATGTTTCGAGCTCTCGAGGTATAGTAGTTTAGGCCATCTTTATATCTAGCAAAGTAGCTAGCGCTTGAAGTGTATAGGCAGTTTTAGCTGATCTTTATAGCTAGCAAATTAGTTTTAGATTATCATTATAGCTATGCAAATTAGCTAGCGCTTTAAGTGTCTAGGCAGTTTTAGCTGATCTTTAAATAGCTAGCAAATTAGCTAGCGCTTGAAGTTGGAAGTTTTAGATGATCATTATAGCTAGCAAATTAGCTAGCGCTTGAACTGTATAAGCAGTTTTAGCTGATCTTTATAGCTAGCATATTAGCTAGCGCTTGAAGTTGGCAGTTTTAGATGATAATTATAGCTAGGAAATTAGCTAGTGATTGAAGTTGGTAGTTTTAGATGATCATTATAGCTAGCAAATTAGCTAGCGCTTGAAGAAGCAGTTGTAGCTGATATATATATAGCCAGCAATAGCTAGCACTGGAGGTAGCTAGACTACCAAGCAAACCATGGTATTCTATAGCCAGTGCTAGTATATATTTCAGCTCAGCTAGCTTTGGGATGATCTAGCAACAATGCATTTATATTACATATCCACTATAAATATTATTCATAGTCATAGTTGTTTGCATACATAGATTGGTAAAAGTTGTGCTACTGGAAGAAAAAACAATCAAGAAAAAGTGAAGAAAGGAAAAAAAAAGAAAAAGAGTTATGATGTGGATGGTAAGTGACACAGGACTAACTTTTGTGAGGTATTCTTCAAAGCCAGGTGTAATACATAAAGCTACTTTACAAATCTTACATCTAAATGAAGTTCTGACTTCCTTTTTTGCTGCTTCACAGGTAGCAAGCACATAGGGACCTTTTGCCATTGCTATTTGGGGGAAGGTGCTCTATGAAGTGCCTTCCTGTAAGTCTGGCTGGTTCAGCCACTGGATGATTGTGAAGGATGGACACTTCAAGCTGAGCTTCTGTCAGGCCTGCCTCCAGAAGAAATCCAACAGCAACCTTCACTAAGAAGGACTGGTGTGTTACTCTTCGGCCAGTCGAAGGTGTCCCTTTATATATTATGTATGCATTTACCAATGCCAGGTTGAGGAGATGAAAAGCTGCCCATTTCCACCATTTCTGTGTCCTATGTTGGAAGGTATAGTAACTCATCAGCTGATTGGATTTGTCAACCGCACCCATGTGACTATTGTACTCGACATTGGCTGTTAGCTTTATGACCTCCTCCATGCCAGTTGCTGTCAGCCTTGTCCACTTCCTCTTTGCTATAGTGCTATCATCGTGGATAGTACTCAGAATGGACACAGCTCTCTTGTCCATCCATTTCAAGGCAAGGACACCATTTGTACTTATATACTTGATGTCACCCTTTTTCATTTTGTCTTTGGCCTTGATACATGCAGGTCCCCCCCTCCTGTTCACCCGAACTGCACCACATGCACCGAAGCCACTACTTTTTAGGGTGAGGAACAAGTCTGTACTGGTGTACAAATGGTGTCCTTTATTCTCCATCCCTTCCACTAGCTTCATCACCACGTCATGTGTTGTTCTGTAGCAGAGAGGCTCTCATTTCTCTGGGAGACCCCCAAAAAAGAACAAGAACTGAAAAGAAAAAAAGCAGGAAGGAAAAAGGGGATAATGAAGAAGAGGGGGAAGGAAGTGAAAAAAGAAAGAAAAAAGTGGGGGGGAAAGACTAAGAAGTGAATTCCACCTTGGAAGTTACTGTAAAGTAAGCTCAATCAAAATAAGTTCTTGGGCTGACTTACCACTAGAAGCCAACCATCGGGAACAGGCTTGCTTCCTGTCTCGGAACCACTCTTCAGGTTTGTCTTGACTGAAGGGTAAGTCAAACAACTTCTTCCGGTATGACTCCGTTGTAATCTGGTAGGTAGATCGGAGGGTTTGACAGACTAGATCGTAATCTTCTTGTTCTTCTATAGTTAGGGAGGTTACGGCTAACATGCCCTGGCCGGATAGTACACTTTGTAGGTAGACAATCCAGAGATGCCGTGGCCACTTGCTTGCTAGCGCGGTCACCTCGAATGAGCTGAGGAATGCCCCCATGTCATCAGTGCCTTCAACAAATTTATGTAAGGTCAGTTTGGGTGTATAGCTACGACTGGTAGAGCCACCGCTGGTGGAGGGTGTCTCTGGTCCACCAAGGCCTGGCTCCACGGATCCTGTTGCTGCTGGGCATATTGTCGGTCCTCAGCCCGTCTGGCATCTTCGCGTTGTGATATGGCCTGCTCCGTCTGCGCCCATTGGCCCTTGAAGCGATTCATTTGTCCTCTGAGTGGAGGAGGGTCTCCATTCCTTGCGATGCTGTTCCCCGGCTCATCGTCCTCACTGCATTCAACTGGTTCCAAGGGAGGTACACGGCCCTCAATGAGGTTGTGGTCGCGAGGGGGTCGGTTAAATCCAGATCGCAGAGGAAGAGCCATAACAATACAATGAAAAATACACACTCCCAAAGGAAAATACACTCAGTGGTTACACAAAACAAAATATAACCTAGAGTTGGGTTTGGTTTCACAAGCCCCAAGGTTCTCAAGTGACCTTGGCTGTTTCCCACTAATCACAACAAATTTTTTAATGTAATCACAACCTCTCACTCAGGCTGGAGGTACAATAGTTACATAGATCCTTTTTTTCAACATGGATCCCATCGCTGCCACCAATGTCATGAAAAACCAGCCTTCTCCCAGTACAGAAACTTTAGCTGGCTGAGCAGATCCCTAGTCTTCATGCGACGACTAATCTTTGACTCCCAGTCTGTCCTACTGGCAATCCTCGGAACAAGCCAAACTCAGCAACTCTCAACAGAATTGCTGGGTTCCCAAATATAACTACAGATAGTTGTATTATAATTATGAGAAACATAAATACACCAGCCATGACAAGATAACACAACACAATTTCAACCACAATAACAAAGGTTCAGTCGGTTCTTATCTAACAGTTCTTAATTGCTGGTTGCAGCAGTCTCTGGCAATATTCAGGTATCTGCTAACTACTCCCTAGCTGTTTCTTATATACTGTTCGAACTACTAGGTTTGATGACATCAGGTCATCATGGCACTGACCCTTGGCGACCAATCCTATGTCTTGTCTTATCAGGTGAGGGGTGTGTAGATCTTTCCTCAGGCAGGTGGACCACATCCTTTATAGTGTCTGGTGGTGAGGTCCTTCGTCTGTTCCCACACTCGCTACCATGGTTTCCACACATCTAGTGTACGGCTTTTTCACTAGCTGCTGGTTTGGCTTCATCCCGGGCTGTTGTGAACTCAGTCAGGGAGATAGAATTCCCTGACATCATGTAACCAGGTGGTCATGTAGTCCCAAGTGGCTTGGATACACTGGTCATGTAGTACCAGTTGGCTTGGATACACTGGTCATGTAGTACCTGGTGGCTTGGATACACTGGTCATGTAGTTCCAGGTGTCTTGGATACACTGGTCATGTAGTACCAATTGGATACACTGTTCATGTAGTACCAGGTGGCTTGGATACACTAGTCATGTAGTACCAGGTGGCTTGGATACACTGGTCATGTAGTATAAGGTGGCTTGGATACACTGGTCATGTAGTACCAATTGGATACATTGTTCATGTAGTACCAGGTGGTTTGGATACACTAGTCAGGTAGTAACATGTGGCTTGGATACACTGGTCATGTAGTACCAGGTGGCTTGGATACACTGGTGATGTAGTACCAGGTGGCTTGGATCCACTGGTCATGTAGAACCAGGTGGCTTAGATACACTGGTTATGTAGTACCAGGTGGCTTGGATACACTAGTCAGGTAGTACCAGGTCGCTTGGATACACTGGTCATGTAGTACCAGGTGGCTTGGATACACTAGTCAGGTAGTGCCAGGTGGCTTGGATACACTGGTCATGTAGTACCAAGGTGCTTGAATACACTGGTCATGTAGTACCAGGTGGCTTGGATACACTGGTCATGTAGTACCAGGTGGCTTGGATACACTGGTCATGTAGTACCAGGTGGCTTGGATACACTGGTCATGTAGCCAGGTGGCTTGGATACACTGGTCATGTAGTACCAATTGGATACACTGGTCATGTAGTACCAGTTGGCTTGGATACACTAGTCAGGTAGTACCAGGTGGCTTGTCATGTAGTACCAGGTGGCTTGGAT
Organism: Cladorhizidae sp. MBARI D1340-BT2; assembly: GCA_028752905.1. NCBI lineage: Eukaryota > Metazoa > Porifera > Demospongiae > Poecilosclerida > Cladorhizidae > Cladorhizidae sp. MBARI D1340-BT2. Next base: position 33,454,990 of record JAQNBH010000006.1, on the reverse strand, counting down.
ACACTGGTCATGTAGTACCAGATGACTTGGATGCTAGGGTCATGTAGTCCTGAAGGTGCTATCCTCTTCAAATCTCTCCATTTCAGTAACTGCAGCTTTCTCCTAATAGAGCAGGGATAGAGACAGCATCATTGGCTAACTTCTTGCAACATGCAACCTCCAATGTAGCTGGTGTAGTTTTTTGGTAATAATGAACCATGTTGCACAATATGTGTGGCATCATCGGGAATGTGAAAAGTGAATGTGCATATACATCCCTGAAGGTTGCCCTGCATCAGGATCTGGATCAAACAAAAACAACTCCACTATCTATCTGGTTCAGGCGAAGTTTTGTCGGCATGCCAACTTCCCTTAGAGGTGCATACAGAGAGGCTGACATTACAACTTCCCTTGGAGTGTGTGTACAGAGAGATGGACATCTACTTCCTGCATAAGGACGGACAGACGTAACAACCTCCCCTGGATTGTGTGTCCAGACAGACAAACATCTACTTCCCTTTGGTTGTGCATAAGAACAGACAGACGTTACAACTTACCTTAAGGTATGCGTAGAGACAAACTTAAGTTAGAACTTCCCTTAGGGGTGCAGACTGACTGATGTCTCTACAACACAGGTACAATACTCGCAGAATTCCCAAGTCCCACCAATACTCATGCAGTCACACAATTCGTGATCACTTTTCTAAGACGTTCACAATCTCACCATCAAAATTGTTGTCAATAGAGGATGTATGAGTACATTCCATTAAAAAATAACATAATTATGCCGAGAAGGCTCCATTTTTAATGAGGTTGCTTCAAACTATTCTCCAACCTTCAAAGTATCAATCTCTATTGCTACAGGGAACACGGAGGAACTTCTCTGAATAACTAGCTTTTTTATTTCTAGAGAAGGGTGCAACTTGTGTAACCCCGACCTGCTAGCATCTGAAACAAGTCAAAAGCTGAATGCCCTTGTTAGAGATATTTTATTTAGAGAGATCCTGGTCTTGGATTGCTGGCAAAATGTGACTTCGCTCACACTAGATGTCTAGTGTGCAGCTAATTAGGTACAAATAACTCGTGATGATATCTCACAAAAATGCCTCTACCAGACACTAATCACTGACTGAGGTCAAGCTAAGAGTTGTAGCACTTACCAGTTCAAGTTTGATTTATCACCGTCCTCGTAACGTCATTGCTCTGTGACCTATTATAGGATGTGCACTAATGAAGTAATGGAACACCATGCTCTATTGTTTTAGCTTGCAGATAGTTGCGTCTGTGAACTTGAGCACAAGACAGGACTCGAGTCCGGAAACAGTGTAGTTTGTTTCGGCGGGAGTGGTTCACTTAGAGAAGTAGGCGACGGGTTGTTCCTCTCCCTCCCTCTTTTCTGAGAGTACAGCACCAATTCCGAGGATCGAGGCATCAGTGTGGAGAATCAGCTCATCATCAGCTCTGGGAATAATGAGCGAGTGCTCGTCACATAGAACAGAAACAATATGGTTAAATGCATCTGACTCTCTCTTATTCAATTCCAGGCAACAGGTGGCACCCTTCTTCAGGGCATCGAACAGGGGACCCGCCCACCTAACAAAATCAGGTATAAATTTCCAGTAATAACTGGCGGTCCCCAAGATAGCCCTCAACCCTTTCTGATTCCTAGGTCTATGGAAGTCCTTCAGTGCGCCTTAACTTTAGCTTCTGGCACACTTACAAAGCCATGTCCAATTTGGTGTCCCAGATACTCTAGTGACTGTGCAGATTTGTCTAGGTTCGTAGTCAGCCCAGCATCTACCAATGCTTTCAACACTTCTTCAATGTGTTGTACATGTTCCTTCCAAGTAGCAGAAAATATTAATATATCATCAATATATGTCGCGCAGCAGTCTCTCAAATGATCTAGAGTGTTTTCCATGCACCTTTGGAAAGCTGCTGATGCATTTTTGAGACCAAATGGCATGCGGGTAAATGTTTATTTCCTCCACGGGGTGCAGAAAGCTGTCTTATCCTGGCTGGCTCTAGCAAGAAGGACTAGGTAGAATCCCTTGTTCAGATCAATCTTGGAAAGCCAGACAGCATTAGCCACTTGGCTCAGTAGGTCCTCAATGCATGGCATCTGGAGCGGGTCATTGATTGTGACTTTATTTAGCTGTCTGTAGTCAATACAGAGTCGTACATCCCTAGTCACCTTTTTCCTAGGTGGTACCATAGGGGATGACCATGGGCTTTTGGATGGAATGACTATACCCAAGCTCATCTATCTCCTTCTTAAGATCATTTTTCATTGCAGGGGCAATTCTGTTGGGGGGTAAGCGGAGTGGGTTTCCTTCCTCTAAATGGATTTCACATTGGTCGTGTTTCAGCAAGCTCAGCCCTTTCAGGGTACGGTACTTTAGAATGGCCTTCAACTGTGATTTCCTAGCATTGGATAAATTCATCTTGACACTACCTATGGAATTCGGTGTGTCCTCAGATTTGTCTGCCATAATGAGTCTAAGTAGATTAGCATGTGGCATCTTCCACTCATTAAGCCGGTTAATGTGGATGGTTAGCTTTTTTGATCTTTTGTTAGGGACAGCTATTGTATAGTTACCGTCAGACAGTTTAGCTATGACTTCGTATGGGCCATCCCAATTGAGTGGAGTTTTCCTGTCAACCCTGGGTTGTGACAGAGCACCATGTCCCCGAGTTCATAACTCCTTGGTTTGGATCTCTGATCATAGGCCTGTTTAGATTTTTCTTTGTAGCTTTCTTCATTTTCGTAGGCCTGTTTGTGTAGAGCTGTTAATGTCTCCTTGCACCTACAAGAGGGGGCCACCACTCTGGTGAACTCTCTCCCTGGTCAGCCCGTTTGCTATGCAATATTACACCTCCCAGATAGAAGTGTTCATCTTCCTGCCTATCAGCCTTACACCTCATCTCCTCTAATATCCCATCCTTCCTTGCTGTTCTGTTAGAGCCAGCATTTCCACCTTCCCTTTTGTAAGGGTCAGAAACGGCAACTCACTCACATGACCTCCCTCTAACCCTTGAAGGTTTCCTGCCTCAATATCTCTTCTATTGCCTCATCTCCCTTGTACATGTACCCACTCAGCAATTCATCATTAGCAGAAGAATTGATGTGAGTGTCCTCATCTTGGGACTGGTATCGGTGCTCACTTCCTCTACTTCTGTTAATAAGCTATCTGTCTCATGGTCAACACGATCACAAGTAACTAGTTGAGGTTGTTTTGGCTTTCTTCCTTCTGGGTTGGGGTATTGGTTTTTCATGCAATTTCGGTAGTGTAAGGGGTAGCTGCCTAGTGCAAGTGCCATCCTTGCTATCCTCAATCTGGTTAGCGGCTTTCTCTGCCACTAGTGCCTGACTTTGAACCCAGGTAATGGTACAGGATCATCTGCCAGCACCCTTGGCTTGGATCTTCCAGCAATCCAAGACCTCACCCAGGGGTGGTCCTTTCCCAACAGAACATGCTTTGTATCCTCACCAACTACAAACACATCCATGGACTTAGTTATTCCATCTACCTTTAAGTCTATGGTTGCTGTTTTAAATGTGACGACCCTCTGATTAGCGATTAGCTAGTCTTGCAGTAGCTGTCTTGCCAGTAAAACATTCAGTTGGAGCCTAGCAGGGACTGCTGTTTTGTTGGCTGCAGTGTCAATGAGGCACCTACACGATCTACCATTTATGTCTCCGGTTCTGAGCAACTCCTGAATTTCCTCAGCCTCAGACTCAAAACTAATCATGCCTAGCTTGGCTTTGACCTTACTGTTTGGGCAATACCTCTTAAAATGCCATGTTTCATTGCATTCAAAGCAAACTATGTCCTTAGGAAATGATCTACACCTCTGTGTACCACCGGCTACACCTTGGCCACCAACAACCCAATCATGCTCAATGGGGAACCCCCATCTCTACCCTTAGTTAGATGCCCACCTGATCCATTAGTAGGTGTCTGTTCCCTGGGACTCATCTTTCTGCCGGAGTGTTGTCCCTCCAGTTGTCTCTTGTGCATCTTGCTTCTTTCGTTAAAGGATTTTGATTCCGAAGTAGCTTCCAGCTCATCGATGATCTCCGGAGTATCCTTGTAAGTATTACCTCTCAGTGCATGGCATACCTCTGGCGAGTAGTAAGGCGTCAATGTTCCTCGAAACATCTCCATCGTGAAGTCCTTTTTGCTTTCCATTCGCTTTGCGAATCAGTTGATGCTCTTCGTAATCTGAGTGAGATTGTGTCTACGTGACAGGTTGTCTGTTGGTGAGTTTCTCCAAATAGTTTTTATGGCTCTAGTATCCGTACAACCCAGATGCTCAAGCAGCGAAGTCTTCAATGTTTAGTAATGTAAGCTCAGGTCCAGTTCCTGAAAAGCTTCCATCACTTTCCCGGAGACTTGCTTCCGTAATATATTGGTCCTTTCTGTTAGTGGAACTCCCACCTCTGTTAGGGTTTGTTCAAAGTTTCTCAGGTAATCCTTCCACTGGCAGATTTACGGAGGACTTTTTACAAAAATTGACACAATTTAACATAATTTTTTTATAGAGGACCACATGAAGACAAATACCCAACAACTATATATCAGGTGATAGCTGATGCATGAAGGGACGTTATGGTAAATTGTAGTTGCTTAGCAACAAACCAGAGAAATGAGAATATTGTTATAAGAGACAGGAAGTAAAATAAAAGGGTTTATATCGGGTTTATATCATCTCAATTTCATATTACACATGAAACCAGCAATGTTAGCCAGTCAACTTTTTGTCAACAACAACTACTGTTTGTCAACAACAATTTTTTGGTTGATTATAACAAACCACAAAGATGTGAATATCATTATAAGTTCATTTCAGCTCGGTACATGAAATCAGCAATGTTAGCTAGTCAAGGTTTGGTAAACAACAACTATTTGTCAACAACATTTTTATAACAAACCACAAAGATGTGAATAGCATAACAAAGAGGAAGTAAGGGCTAGGGTCCATAGTCCTGAAAAATAAATAAAAGTATGTGCAAAGTGTGCATAACATAATTATAAATAAATATAGATAAAAAATAAAAGGGCAATGCTTGGCACTGTGAAGATCTGCATGTTCAGCATAACTCAGACAAACACATAATGCTACATTATAAAATATATATATATATATAAATAATAACCTCTCCTCCAACCCTGTCTTCTCCTCTGCTGCTTCCTCCTCCTCCTCCAGGTCGAAACTACCTTCCAAGGAGAAATAGTTCTTATTATTATGCTAGTTACTAGGCTTTACTATACAACTCTTATCTATTCTTACCTTGGGGGAAGTCTTCATGATCATCACTATCGTCTGAAGCTTCACTTGGCAGAGTAGAGTGACCTATACTTTGAAAACTTGTTATAGCTGCCATAGCATCACCGTCAACTACGCCACTTCCCAGGTAAGCACAGGCACCTTCTTCCTCTTCTTCACTAACGTCAATCTCGAACAGGCCGAAGTCATCCTCAAATAGGAAGTCTTAACGCTTCGTCTCTACTAAAGCGGGTCTCTTCGAGACCGGGAATGAACCGGAAGTGATGTTTGCTGACACGTTTACTTCCCTTTCCTCATTCCGTATTTTCCTGATATTCAGGGGTATATTAGAGGCATGCTTTAGGCATATTTCGCGACTTAAGTCGCTTATGCCAGTGAAAGGCACATATGATTTTGTCACAGTCTATCTCCTCAGTGCTTGCTACATGTGCCTACCCTAACCCCAGAGGGATGACAAGAGCATATTTGGTGTGCTACCTTGAGGCTTGATAAATACCTGAAGATGTATATAATTATATGTATCTTATACATTTATATTTAACATATATTGAGTAGACTTCTGGTAACCGTACGAAAGCTCATTACAATTTTTCTGACCAATTGATACCTGCCATCGATTGCTGTGAGTCTTTATTGCACTAGTCCCTAGTTTGCAAGAGATAAAAAGAGACTGGTATGCTAGGCTAGGCCTAGGAATAGGCATTTGGCTAGGGCTAAGTCTTGGACTAGGGCTGGGACTGACTAAGGCCAGGACAAAGGCTAAATCTAGGGCTAGGGGCCATTTCTGATGCCTCAGGCATTGGATCTGGTGAAAAGATTTGTGTATTGGTGATTGGGAATTGAATCCGGTGAAAAGACTGGTATGCTGGTGATTGGGCATTGGATCTGATAATAGCTAGCTCTATCAGGAAACAAATCGCAGACCATTTACCATTTCAATGCTGAAAATACAGCAAATCATTTCGAACAATCAATATTGATGTTGTTGGAATTCATAATTCAAAGCAACAACTGGCTACAGCTATCAAGGGTTATAATTACCTACACAACAAGCATTCAAATTGGACTTTACTTTCTCTGAGATAAAATTTACTTTTAATTTGAGAAGCCTTTTCGGTTCTTTTCCCCCTTCCTGTATCTTGATGGTCTCCATCTCCTATTAAATATTCACTGCTAATATCATTACAACCCTCAACACAATATTTCTAGAGGTATATGCCCTCAACTTGATATCAAGTTCAAGAAAAGTGTTCTGAAAATACTGGGGAAAGGGCATAGGTATGCATTACCAAGAGCCTACTACAGGGGCAAAGGTATCAAGTTACCAAGAGCCTAGTGCAAGGGCAAGGAAAAAAAATGATTGAGATTAGGGCACGGGAGAATCAATGGTGACTGTATGCTAGGCTAGGGCAAGGATCCACATGCATGATATCATGTGAAGATGGAAAATCATTAAAGTGGTGCTAATACGACATTGACTATGTAATCAATTACACCGTCATTAAGCGATTATTACAAAATTAGTTGATATACAGGTATGTTTTTTTCCAGGGTATTGTGTGTGTGGGGAGTAAGGCATACAGTGAGTGGAAATTGGATCTCGCTTGCTCACTCATGAAAAGTCTTCATGAGAATGAAGAATAAAGTTTCACTCCATTTCCACCGCTCAACACATGGAACTGGAAACACTGGTGAATACTGGCAGTGTATATTTTATATTGTGCTGTCCCTAGGTGGGTGCCAACAGGTTGCAAGCACTTGCATTCTTGTAAATGTCTGACAAGGAATACTCAGAATGTGAGATTGATAGCTCTGGATTTATCATGCCACCTCCACCCCATTGCAAGGATCCTAAGTTTGACTGGGGAAGGTTCATGTATGAGTATACAACCAACATGTAGTTAGAGTGAGGCACTGGTGATTGTACATTTTATAATAACCCTGCTAACTTTGAAGTTTCTAGCTCCACCACTTGTGCTGACCAGACTCGATATGCTTTTGGTGTGCATGACAACGATTGTTTTTTTGTTTGCAATTAGCTAAATCAATTAGATATCCATTGGCCATCCATGCTTGGTTCTGTCCCGGAAGTGTTGCTAGGCTCTGGTCCAGCTGTGTAGGGTGAAGCCAGCTTAAGTTGGTAGGTTTGCACTGAGCAGCAAATGCACTAGCACTTCCCTTAAGTGGGAAGTGGTTAGGACTAATTGATCTTGAGTTGTGTGTAATTTAGTGACACCCATATTAGGTCACAGCTGGATCCATAACTTCACCTAGGGAGTAGGTATACATCAAGATTATCACTTAGCGGACCGTACACGTTAATTGAAAAGTAAACACGAGATTATTCAATTCGAACGCGCATCTATTGCCAGAGACCGTGGTTGCGTTTAACGGTGGTCAATATTTAGTGTTTCAAGAAGTGGAGGCTTGATATATAGACAACTTATAGGTGCTACTCCTCTCTTAATACTTACTGTTACTTCATTACTCAAATCTCAAAAGGTTTTTCAAGTATATGAGCTGATAATAATTAAAAAAAGTAAAGTGAAGAACTACTCTTGTTACCAAGGTGAGTAAGTAACTTTACTTCAGCTAACCTAGTGGTTTCTTTTATGACTGTTAGATCAAGCTAAATAGTGTATGAATAGTAAATAGTTTAGCTAGCGCATCTAAATAGTGTAGGAATAGTAAATAATTTAGCTAGCGTAGCTAAATAGCTATCTAGCTAGCGTAGCTAAATAGCTAGCTAGCTAGCCCACCTTGTAGCTAACTAGCTAGCGCTTCATGTAGCTAGCTAGCTATCGGACCCAAGTAGCTAACCAGCTAGCGCTCCCATATAGCTAGCTGGCTAAAGCACCCAAGTAGCTAGCACCCCCATATAGCTAGTTAGCAGTTAAATGGCTATCTAGCTTAGCTAAATAGCCTTTTCTCTCCTGAGAACACTGTGATTTCGTTATATAGTCCTTGCTTCCATTCAGTTGTTCACTTATTAATATATTTTACATATAGGATTGCAGCAACATCTGTCATGTAATCATAACCATGAAACTAGGATGAAGGTATACTTATATAGATTCATTCTTCTGTTTTATATGTCCTCTGTGAGTGGTAGGTGTGGAGTGGAGTGTGTTAGGCAGGCACCACATCTATACAGGAAGAGGTGTCTGGTGCCATCCTGCCATTGCAGAAAGCACAGTTACACCTCTGACTTCCACACACTTGGTAATGGTGTCCCTTGCCATTCAGCCTGTTTGCCCTTCAGCTGTTCTTGGGCCCACTTCGGCTCAGCATGTGCATTGGTCCTGTCAATGGTAAACTTTAGCATGGTTGGACCAAAGAATAGTTGAAAACAATCTTCTGCACTTTGGCAGGATGGAGGAACATTAGGTCCTGGTAGAAGGATGTATGGGCTACTCTGCAATGTCATCTAGAATTTAAAAAGAAATAATAATGGTTTATATATAAAGTTTGCTTGATATAAAACATTTGTCTGTGTAGTACCTAATACCTAATAATATTAATTGTTATTGTTCTTTTATTCCAGGAATGTCATACCTTCCCCAGCAGTTCTCCAAATATATTGGCTAGCATCCATAAGGCTGGTTCCACTTCCAACTGATCTTCCTCTACTCTGCTAACCTCAACCTGTAGCTCTTCCCTTCCTCTGCTATCCTCTACCTGCAGCTCTTCCCCTATTACGATGACCTCCCATTGACATCTGCTGACTTAGTCCTATCACTGTATCTTTCCCCCTATTTTCACTTGCTCCAACATCCATACTTGCACTCCCATCCTTGGTCTCATAAAAATTGCTACTCATATCTTCATCATTCCTACAACTATTTGAGTCACAGTATGTACAATCACCAATGCCATTACCATCAGATAACATCTCTAGTAGAGTCTGGGTATCATAACCACAGGCCTAACAACCACGAACTGCAGTAAAAAAAAACTTTGTGGTCAAAATGAAGTGGCTGTCACGATATCGTGACGGTGGTCTACAGGTGACAATTACTACTGTCACGAATACGTGACAATGGTCTTATAGATACACCTGCGCGTGTCACAAATTCATGACAATGGTTCGCTAAGTGTTAAATCAATAGAAGGCACATACAATTGTCTACATTTTGATATCAAAATCAGCTGCATAGTGTTAAAAATTAAAGAGTTATGAGGTAATAAATTTTTACATCTTCTGTGGTTACATCCTCCCTTAAGCAGCAAAGGCAAATAGCACATTGAACCGTGTGAGCTTTTAACGCTGAAAACTATGCTCACCAGTTTTATACATTTAGCATGATGATTTAAATGTTACTGGGTCATCAAACTGTACTTGGCTATATAGATTTTTTGCTCCCTTCTTTCTTAGCAGTTTGTTGGAAAAGATTGTTTTCTTGTAATAATTATTCATTATTCCTGATCAAAGATAGAGCATCTATAGCATAAACATTGAGTGAGTAAATTTAAGTTGATCATCGAGAAAGTCTACACTGTCAACTGAGAGTTGGCTGAGTAATAATATTCCTAATATTATTCCTGATGAAGGCTAGAGAATCTAGTCAAAATGTCGAGAGAGTAAATTTCCAAGTTAATTACCGAGAAGATCATTGTACTAGTACAACTACTATTGCTACTACTATAAAATTCAGGTGGGAGTGGGTAGCATCAGGGTGTCGATGTGTGGCAGCATCTGTCACTACAAGAAATGTGATCTATATAGCCCTCACAGCCTCCACAATAACCTCACAATAACAAACCTTACTGTTCCTTACTTGTCTTTGACAAATGAATCACCTGCCTTAGGCAAGTTGATGTTGATCATCTCTAATCAATGGCTACAAAGGCAAAAATGAGTGACTCTCCAGAGCCAATATTATTAATATAGAGGTGGTGAGAAAGTTTCTCTACCACCTATTTAGCTATCTGTGGCTATAAAGTACAAGGTTTTCTACACCTGTAAGGTCATGTCATGCTATAGGTTTATAAGAGAAAAACACACGCAAGAGGGGTATAACAATATTTAATTAAAGTTCTAAACTAGAGCTAGCTATCGAGTGCTTTTACCTAGCTATGTGTACATAATTGTACATCAATATTTCAGGTGAAAACAGTATCATCCAAGAGGGTGATGTGGTAGTGCACCATGCCTTTAGGCCTCTCAGCATTGTCCAGTTCGGGCTTAAGGGACACTATGTAGGTGTTGTGTTTCTACCTAAAACTTCAAACTCACGTCAGAAGTGCCATTGAATGGTCCAGTTTCCAATTTGTAGCTTGGTCAAACTGCCGAAGTTTTTCTCTTTCAGAACATACAATACTTTGAAGGTTGTACTCCGCATATATTGGTCGGTAAAGTTATCTGAGGTGATAATTAGAAGAAAACCAGGAAGCCCAGCTGAGAGCACCCAACAACAACGCCGTAATTAACAGCTTCAAAGGGCCGACTCTTTTTTGGGGCAAACCACAAATGTGTACCAACGAGCAAAACTATGCTCAGCAAAAATCTACAGGTGAGAGCAGTGCAATGGTATAAGGAATAGGATTGACATTTGGTGTTTGGTGCTTAATAATAATCACATTAGCAAAACACTAGTGGAGCTAGCTACATTTCATGCCCCAATAACACCGAGATAAATATTATTCAGTACGTCCGACATTCATATAATGCTCAATTAATGGAGTTATTTCATTTCAAGACAAGTGATTTCATGCCTGAAAGGAAAGCTAGGTGCAAATGGTGAAGAGAAGACTGTACAAGGCAAAGCAGAATTATTATGTTCCCTCAGAGGCAATGGTAAATAGAGGCTGGAATGACATCCCTTCGCCGCCAACATGCCTGCAGATTTTGACTCAGTTTGGAAGGACCACAGGAAAAAGACACACAGGACCACTGCAGCAGTTCACGTGCTTAGCAAGGTCCGAGTTCAACTTGTTGAAGTCTATGCCATGTACAATTCTTACTTTTCCAACAGAAATTATACACTCATACACACCAGTGACACTAAAGTCATTCCAGTCATCTAAAATGGGAGGCCTGGGACATGTATCCGAGACGATCTCCTTCAGCAGATGAATCAGCTTAAATCTAAGGTCATTTTCAATGATGCTCTGTATGACGGAAAAGAGGCGTAGCCTGTTCAGTTTGGAAAGTGTTTTCTTCACCTTCCTTGGCCACACAACTACCCAAGAGTGCTCTCATCTCGTCTTCATCCAACCCTGAAATAAACTGCACTAAACATGAACCAACCAAGCTGTCTTGTGCATTAGTTTGCGGTGTGATCTCGTATCACCAACGACCACTCACATGAAATTTGTATAAGCAATTCCTTTCCTCCACAAACTACAGCATTCCTTTCATGCATGAAGCTTCATTTGGGAACTTCCTCCCTAAAATAGCTTGGAAACTTTCAAGCTGAAAAGAACACTGCTCTCATAAATTAAAGATGAGAAATTATTCTTCGAGATGTGGCCTGCTTCTTTAACTTCCTGCATGCTTCCTTTAACCCTCCTTTGTCTCTCCTGGCTCATACTTCCGCCCTCCAGATGGATGCTATAAACAGCGCTGGCTACTTCATGAGACACCACAGTGAACTTGGATACCCTACTCACCTCCATTAGGTAATGCAGAGGAATAGCACACTTCATGCATGGGTAAATCCGACAACCCAGGACATAATCAGACATAAATTCACATGCTTTGGCAGGCTGTGACTCGGAAACGTGGTCTTTCTTGTTCATGACTATGACATCAGCATATTGGAGTTGGCTATCAGCTGCAGCGGGGTATGTTTCACCACCCTTAAATTTGGCTACAAGAGCGTAGGTGTCCACAACAGTCACTACAGCATCAAGGAGGATTCAGTAGATCCTCCCATATTCCTGCTCTAGCTATAGTGGCCAATGGGTTGTCATTCCACTGCTCTCGATGAGGAGATAATCAAACTTCCCTATATCAACATCCTGCAACAGATTCCAAACTGCTGTTTGAAACTCACCCTAAATTGAACAGCAGAGGCAGCCATTGGTAAATCTACCACTGAATCTGGCTTTGGTTCATCTTTACTATCTGACGGTCTAAGTTGACAGAGGCGAAATCAATCACAGCATCTTCAACCCTCAAATGTTAGAAAGCATCATAGTCGAGGAGAGTGGTTCTTTCAGCTACAAGGAAGCCCGTGTTCAGGGTAACTGAGAGCTTTCTCTTCTTTCCAGCCCAAGCTTGGTCTTCCCTGTGAATGTAGATGTTATTTAAACTATATCATCTTCCAGTAGTTCAACTCGGTAAGATAACAACTTCAGTACGGCATTAACCGGCATGCTCTCACATCCTGCTTAATTAGCAGATAAGTGTGCACCACTTGCCCCGCCAGCCTCAGTAGTGTTACATGCTCTTGATTTTTACAAGAGAAGTGTGTGCGTGTCTTATTGGGATCTAGGATCATCATATTACCTTCTTGCACCAATTCATTACAACTATTTTGACCTAAATCTAATCATCTTAGTGAATACAGTAGCTATGTGCCACCTAATTCATATCACATTGGCCTGTTCTCTTATCTGAAAGAAACTTGCGCTATGGGCAAAGTAATAATAATATATCACTTTAACTTCACTGATATCAACTGAGCCTCACTTACCAATCTGTCCATGATTTCTTCGATGTTCTGTGACCTCAGTCTATAACTGTACACTTCATCTGTTTATAACTAGCCCTACTCAAACTGGCAACATCCTTGATTTTGTCATTACCAAACCATTCTGAGCTCATCCTTTATTCCACTTTCTGTTCAAGTTGGACCAATTCAAGTTACCTCATTTATAACTACTGCCATTCCCACACAACCTCATCATGCAAGATTTTTTTATCTCTCCCTCTAAAGCTGAGATGGATGGCCTGAATGACTTCTATTAGATTTTTTTTCTTCACCACTTACTTTCTCTAAATGATACAGAATATGTATGCTTAGCACTAAAACCAGTTATCACCAATACTGTGTCAGTAAAAAAAAATCGTCACCAGCGACCGAAATATTTTTCTCCAATAATAAAGTATTCTCTCAACTGCATTCACTCAAGCAGAACAAAGTACAGGATGGCTCCTTCTATGAGCAACTAATCTCCATGACCCACCAACTTCAGTTCCAAATGTCCAAAGTAAAAAGATCATATGAATATTGTGAAAGACAACTGCATTAACAACCTAGCCAGAATATACATATGATAGTATTACAGGAGGACTCCTTCCACCTACAACTATATATGAGCAATTACTCTCCATAACCCACCAACTTCAGATCCAAATGTTCGAAGCATAAAGAATATCATGAAAGACAACTGCATTAACAGCCTAGCCAGAATAAACATAGTATACACATTCCGATCATAGCTCTGCAACTACCTCTACTCGCTATGAAAGGGACAGTCTGCAGAACAGCTGCTTCAATTCTGTTTTCACTAGGAGCCCGCTCATCCTTCCACAGCAGTACTCATTCCTATTTCCTCAGAAATGCAGGCCACCTTTACCATCTCTGCAGAGGAAGTTTATGGATATCCTTAGTAAAACTTGAACAAAACCAAGGTAAAGAAATTGATGGAATGCATCCAAGACTACACTGCTTTGGCTGTCTATAAAATCTGTTCTCCCTGGACCAGTACATTGCAGCTGATTCGTACATATACAACATTATTACAATTTATAAATCAGGGAATAAGCCCTTGGGCACCAACTACAGACCAATAGCTTGTCTCTGAAATTATAGAGAAACTGGTCTATGACAATATAATCAGCTTTGCTACTTGTTCAATCTAAACCAGATTGCAGAAAAATAGTTTCACCCTTCAATTGCTGTTGCTATTCATGAGAACTAACTATTTATTGTAATGGCTATCACAACTGAAAAGTTGAACCATCTACCGAGGCTTTTGATAGTGTCCCCGATGGTGAACTTCTATTCAAGTATTCCTTCATTGTAATTACTAGATACATAATTATGGAACTGGTTTAGGTCATATCTGTCTTCTGGTACCTACTGTGTCACTCTCGGACTGCCCCAAGGAAGTATCTTTAAATCTCTATTAATAATTATCTACATTAAAGTTTGTACTAAGTTCTCCAACATCTTCATCATTGCTGTCCAACCCAATGCATCAAACTGGTATGGAATGTGAACGACTGCTACCAACTTCAACATGACTTAGACTCATTTCCCTGCGTAGCTGGAGTTCAAATAAAAAACTCAACTTCAATATTAAAATATGTGTATAGTGCAGGAAGTCATTAATGTCCACGCGAACTTTGTACTGTAACTTACTAACACTTACTTTTTGCCCAAAATTTCTTGCACCATAATGCTCAGCTTAAAATTTCTTTTAAAATGGTACCACTTTTAGCTGCACCTGGTGCATTTAGAAACTCTATGGGATTTTAGTACAATACAAAAGTGGGCGTGGCATGCTTCCATGACAACTCCTGCGACTGAATCAGTTGGGCTTCTTTCTCTGAAGTATAGCAAGTTTTGGGGTGTGACTATGAGTGAGGATGGACCCCCAAAAAGTCCCTATGGTCCAAGGAAGCACCATGCTGACAAAGCAGCTGTAGCAAGAGCTGCTAAACAGCAGAGGGAGGAAGTTGACTTACATTCAAGCAGTCTTGGTGAGCTTGATGAATTGTTTGCTTTCCCTCGGATACTGCCATCATCTGAAAATTAGTTTGAGCCAGAGTCCTTTCTCAGAAGATGCACAAGAGGCATATAGTGAGTGGATGCATTGCCAGCCAAAGGACACTGTTAGAATGATTGCCATTACCATAATGGATATATTTCGAAACCGTTTAGGCCTAACTTATGTGGCTACAGCTACTGCAGCTTGTTTAGTGGTTAGTTTCAATGAAAAGATAATCAGAGGCTGGATGAAAGATTTCTACCAGTGCAAGGGAGAGTTTACTGGATCAGCACAAAGCAAGCACATTCGGCCATATGTTGTGGATGATGATGAACACTGCAGATTGAAAGCATTGGCATGGTTACGTAAAGGAAAAGTGAGCCAGTTATGACTGCTACAAAATTTGCAACCTGGGTAAATTCAGAGATGTTACCAAATTCTCACTTACCACATGGTTTTTCTCGTTCCATCACTTCACGCAAACAGCCAGAAAGTGGCTGTATGATCTTGATTTCTCACCTACATCTCTAAAGAAAGCCATATACTTTGACGGTCTTGAGCATGATGATGGGAGAGAATATCATCGCATGTATATGCGGAAAATTGAAATCTTGGAGTTAATTCACTTGCCACCTCCTTTGTGTGTAGATGGAGTGACCGAGGAAACAATTGGCAATCCAGATGCACTGCGATGCGCTTGGTGTTATTATACCATGATGAATGAAGCTTTCATGCCAATGAAGGCCAGTCGTGGTAATGGGGAGAGGAGGGAAAGTTGGTTATTCATCCCAAAGGTGCTATTCGTGGTTTATGATCAGTGACTTCATTGACGAACACAATGGCTTTTTCGTCTAACCCCACACGAACATGATGAAGCTAAGGATTTACACCCAGATATTCCTATGGCAGCAAGAGTTGTTTTTAAGTTTGGAGCACTTGGTCAATGATAATGGAGCAGATTGAATTTTACGTAACTGGAAGTGGTAAACAGAACGGCCTGTTAAAAGTGCTCTAAGAACACAATGTTAACCCTACTGGCATGTTGAAAGCAGACATGATGAAGAAGCTTGAGACAATGGATGACTTTCAAACCAAAAAATCGAAGGTGGAAGAGCTTTTCACATGACCAAGTAGTGCATGAAACAAATATTTATGCACAAATTCTTATTGTAAATATGCCACTTACGGTTCTCTCAGGCTCAGTGTAACTACTGTAAGACTTGCTCACCACCCACCTCTACATCCAGAAGAGTGCTTCAAAGAGTAACTCACAGCCAAGATCCTGAAGAAACCAAGAGCAACACAGTGAACTCATGACTATATTGTTCTATATTGTTATTCAATTGTCTTTTTACAAAACATTGTACTTGATCTAGCAAGGTATTCAAATGGATTTTTGCTGTTATTGTTGCTGACAATCTTGTTCTTGTAGCTAGATAGAGTGTATTTAGGCAGGTAAAGTTTTAGTGGACAATGTAAAAAAATTGCTCCCACCAACCTAAATTGCCAATCATATAGCTACAACACAGCATAGAGACAAATCTAGCATACTTTGCATAGTCTAAGCAGCCTACTAACATACAAAAATAGCGAGAAAGTAGTAGAAGCTACAATGACTAGTTTCTAAACAAAGGTATAAAAAACCAATACCGTCAATACGATTTATTTTACTGGCTATCGAATACTTACAGTTTGCTGAGATAATCAATGTTCCCTGGATGTGTCTCTGTTGTTTGATCAATTTTAGAGTAGTAAATATGCCGTACCAGCAGCTAACAACAATAGGAGCTAGTGATATTGTGTTGTTTATGTGTCAGTTCATCTCCCTTACCCTTGGGTTCCTAACTATGGGAGTTAGTGGTATTGTGTTATTGATCTGTGCAGTGTAACATCTCTTACACTTGGGCTCCTAACTATGGGTGCTAGTGGTATTGTGTTGTTGATGTGTCAGTGGACCTTGGGTTCCTAACTATAGGAGCTAGTGGTAGTGTGTTCCTGATGTGTGCAGTGGAACCACCATTACATTGGGCTTCTAACTATTGGAGCTAATATTATTGTGTTGTTGTGTGAGAAGAACCTCCCTTAGCATTGTGCTCCTAACTATGGGAGATAGTTGATGTGTGCAGTTGAACCTCCCTTACACTTGGGCTCCTAACTATGGGGGCTAGTGGTATTGTGTTGTTGATGTGTGCAGTGGAAACTCCCTTACACTTGGGCTCCTAACTATGGGAGCTAGTTGATGTGTGCAGTGGAACCTCCCTTACAATTGGGCTCTAACTATGGGAGCTAGTGGTATTGTGTTTTGATGCATACAATAGAACCTCCCTTACCTTGTGCTCCTAATCATAGGACCTAGTGCATATGGGATGTGGGTTTGGCCAGACCACTTTTTACAGAGATAATGCCACACACACAATCATGACCTACCAAGTTCATTTGCATTTTCCAATACTTATAGAGAAAAGATTGTAGCATTGAGTATGTTCCAGAAGACTTGGTACTCTTCATAGCGGAGGCTTCATTGCTACAGAAATGTCTACAAAGAGTGGAACCTCTAATGCTGCATTTTAAGCTAGCATATAGTCTATATATATTGTAATTCCTGAGATGCCTTCTAGCAGTATAAAGAGAGAGGGTGCCACAAGCGTTCTGTGGAGTAGTATTCACTCAACCTGTAACAACATGGTCTGGGGCGGCACTGGCAAATTAGGAGTGATCTGGCTATTGTGGTAAGGAATATGATTAACACCGTGTGTTTACAGTTTGAAAATCAGTAATGTTGTCAATCTTCACAAAATTATCTCTGATCGTATTTGCTTACAAAATAATTAGTCAATAGTCAATAGCATTATTTTCTTGCTTCATGGTTAAAATACATTTAAAGACCATTCGCTGGGAGCATTGGTTGCAGACATCACAAAATCAACATTTGCATAATACTCTGTATCTTACAGGTCTCCAGCAATCCTTATACTCAAGCCATTATTTTCAATAGCTTCTCCATACATTGAGGACTGAAGTAGTGTTCTATTTTTTGGCAAGCCAGTATGCTTAATTCATCAATTATATCCTGAAAAAACTTATATCTTGGAATCATCCTTCCTCATCAACTTCAGCAGCTTATAATTTTTTTTATCACTACTGGTCGTTGTGGCCACTGATTGCACATCCAGGTTTAGCAAGGAACTTGAGGCACGAAATGATTTTCAAAATTTGGTGATGGTTAGTAGCCATTGCTATGATAGAGAACTGCTAAGTATCTCACTTACATTGTGTGTTGTTGTGAAGGTAGTTAGTAGTATTCCACAGAACTCTTGTGACACTGCCTCTGTTAATGCTGCTTGAAGGAAACGATTGCATATTTCAAATTACAGAAACCTTTGTAATAGCTACTAGTATATTATTACCTACCAGACTGTATGTTTGCAAAAATTATCCAGTTAGCAATTTCAAACTTACATACCTAGCATCAGAGATTAAAGCCTCATAGATTTTCCTTGTCACAAGTTTCAAGCAAAGGCAACAATGCACCCAATCTTCCAAATGAAGCCACCACTTCGAAGAGATCTATTTCGCCTGGAATGAACCAAACACTACTGTCTTTTCCATAAGGTTGCTTGGGGGGGAAAATATCTTGGTTGCGAGGCTCATTATTGAAAGGTGAGGATCATTGTCCATGGGAAGCATTAGAAACATGTTAAGAAATATTGCCAGCCATACTAAAACATGAACACACGATCTCAGACTGCTGGTACTTTTCATTGCACAGCAAAGCACTAAAGGTAGAGCAGTTCAATCGCGATTGTGGACTTCCCTGGCTGCTGGGTTACCACACTTGAGAGCCTAAATTTGAACCCATTAAAACCTAATTTTTCTATATTCAGTTTTTATCAACCAAAAAATGGAAAAGAAAGCAAAAATTTATATTTGTCATCAATAGGAACCTCTTGCCCTAGCCACCTACTACTCTAAAGTCCTAGCAGTTTTAGAACTTCTAACTCTTGACAACCATTACATGAAGAATTGCCGAGAAATATATATATTGAGTTTTGTTTTTGATCTCTCATTTTACTCAGCTTATGATTATTGTGTATTAGTGCAAAGTTAAAAAGAAACTTGGAGCTCTGGACTGATAGTGTATTAGGATGTAGGTGGTGAAAAATGGAAATCATTGACCTCCTTTTAATGTCATATAATTCTGACGTTCCACTCGTTCTTTATAATATGCACTACAATTTGCTATTTACAATACCTTTATACAGTTGTGATTTATTGTCCCTGCATAATATGAATGCATTCTTGGTATATTTCTTTAAACTTTAGTTCCTGAATTGCCTACAAGTGATGGTACAAAAATTAGAACATCAGCAGGTCTTCCATTCAAAAGATCCACACAGGTGAGCCATTATTCTACTGTTGTGTTTGCTTGATTTAATGAATGTTTTATTTTTCAGACTCCATCCTTCCCTGAACAAGCCAGTCAAAATTCTGGTATGTGTAACTTAGTTTGGAATACTGGATTTTATTGAATGTGTTTTTATCCATGTGGAAGAAATTGGTCCATACAATAAAAGTGCCCACAGCAAATTAATCAACAAACACAGAGGATCAACAAACACAGAGGTTATATTTTTCATCGGGTTATCCAGGATAAAGGATCTACTTTTTAGGTCAATAATTTCAAAATGAAATATGTACCAAAGGAAGTGAAACATGAAATATCGTGTCTATTCATATCCAATTTTTCTCAGCTCATGTTCAAAGATGTAAGTCAAGAAAGTAGAGTGACTCTTACAATTTTAAGATATACTTTGCTGTTGTTTTAAATCTGTTTTAAATGTACACAGCACTCTTTCAACACCCGTTGGGGGAAAGTGGGTATTAAAACTACACCACTCCAGTATGGCACCAAACATTGATTGTATAGTATTACACAGTATGAATGCATTCTATGATCACACATTTTTTTATCCAGGATTGCCTACAAGTGCTGTTCCAAAAGTTGGCCTATCAGGAGAAGGTCTTCCAGCCACACATGTGAGACAACACTCTATTGTTGTGTTTGTTTGCTTAATTTAATGTGATTTTTGGTTAATCCTACAGGCTCAATCCTTTTCTGGTGAGCAAGACTATGAACTTCCTGGTATGTGTTACTTACTTTGCAATACTGCAATACTGTTTGTTTGAGTTGTTTGTGGGATTTTAGATACTGTTAACAAGATCCTCTCAGAATAAATAAAGAAATTATGTAACATCCTTGATATAAGAAGCCTAACACTCCAAAAGTTTAGCTTAATTAGAAAATCTATGATTTTTTATATTAGTGTGATGAACACATGCCAATAATTATGTCATATTAAATGTTGTGTCTGTTCATGTACCATTTTTCGTGGCTTATCTCACATACATTAAAGTTTTCACTTCAGTCTGCCTTAAAGTCAGCACCTTCCACATAGCAAGTGCCCATTATACAGTTTTCTCTGATCTATGATTTGACTTGTTGCTTGAAGAAACTGCCCAGTGCATAATAGGATAGCAAAGATAGCAAAGATAGAAGGTAGTATAACAATGAAAATGCATTGCTAGACTTGGATGAAGCTAAAGTTGACAACCTGGAAGCAGTTAAAGCAGAGGCACTGGCTAGACTTTTGTTAAAACCATGAAATCCTCACCTAAAGAAGCTAATATGTTTCAATACTCTGTGGGTTTACTCTGGAAGCCACTGGTATGAATATGGTCTGTACTGAAATCTCAAAATAGTTAACTGAAATCATTATAGAAATAATATAGATTTTATATTGGGGTATAATGAATACATTTTCATTTCACAGGAATTCCTTCCCAAAATAGCAACCAGGCCTCTGTCCACTCCGAGTCAACCAAGTAGTTGGCCATGAATGCTCAGTTTGGCTTTAGGATTTGTGTGTATGATGTGTGTATGTGCATGCATGTGTGAGAAATAACATTACCTTGTACAACCTTTGTATTTTAACCGTCCTAATGTATAATGTTTGAGAGGAGAGAGTGGAGGCTCATGCATGAAGAAACTTGGACAATAAATCAGGTATTAGCAACATCAACTCATTCAGCAGACAAAACATGGATATTTTTGGCCAATTCTGAAAGACAGTTTATGAATTCCCTTACTATCATACTTTAGCTCTATCTAGCAAGATAATAATTATAGCTAGCTACACATTGAAAGTTATTTGTGTTCAAAATCAATCATAACTGTAGTTTATTATTTATTGCTTTCATTGCTAGCTACAACTCGGCATCATCCACCATTCAGACACTTCCTTAGGCTCAGGTAAAGCTTCTATAGGCAATCTGTCTATGCCTCTAACTCAACCTTAAAGAATGCCTTAGCGGTCTATAAGCTTAAAACAGATAAAGTTTGACATAGTATATAGAATGGAGCACTTGAGATAGCTGTAAGAAAGCTATAGCTACAACCTCATTTGTAGTTTAACTACTGCATTGTACTAGGCAGGATCCACAGAAAGAAAACAATCCTCAGATTAACTATACACTAACTTTCCCAGCATACACAGCTTAGGTTAGCACATTCTGTTATTGTTTTCAGTACAGCACTTGCCTCTCGAGTTCTGCAAGAAAACTCTAGCTACAAACCACAGCTGTATTAGCAGCTGCACTCATCCAAGTTAGGACCAAAGAAGGAAGTCTACTGATGAAAAAATACAATGCTAGCTGGTACAGCACTCCTGGAGGCCAACAGATTCAGCGTTATCTAGCTATGGAAGTGTGATTAATGGGAAAATGGTGGTCATGTGTATATGAGCAGATTCTTGTGTGCATGTCCATACTAAAATGATAGCTACATGCACAGACATTTTTTCAGCAGAGCAGCTTGTTCATTTTTTCCTGGATGAATAAAGAAGAAAAAAAATCAGAGAGAAAAGTCAAAGTGTGCTTCTGAAACAGCAGAATAACGAGAATTGAAATTAGAAGGGAAGAGTGAGAGTAAAAGGCATGGGAGAAGCACAGCAGCCCACAATGGATATGCTTCCTTGGGATCAGGTAAAGCTTCTGATATCTTAAAAATGGATGTTTAAGTTCCATTTGGATACTCTAGGTATGAAAAGTTTGCTAAACTGGAAATAATCATCATGGATAATGGCCTTGCTAAACTGGAAATGATCGTCGTACTCAATATCGAGGAGGTTCTCCTCCAAGCCTTGCCAAAGTTTGCTATCTGTAAGCTTCAATATTTCTACCTATAACAGTACAAGCAATGACATCAATAATTTACAGATCAGTGTATAGTGTTAGGCCTGTACTTGGAGTAGTAGAATACCCAAAGCAATGTGGTCTAGGCTTGGGATTACAGCAATAATGCTAAGAATTAAATTTTTGTCTGTATTTGTAATCATGCTAAAAGTAATTGTCCGTCTCTCTATCAGACATTAACTTGCAACACAATCCTTGCATTCATTTGTAGTATTTTTTAATTAATCACTCTGGTGATGGGAGGGTTAAGTTTATAATGAAGGTGAATGTCATCATGACTACCAGATGAATAACGCTTAAGTAGTGTTGTTCTTGATCCTCTCTTTCTTTAAAACTTCAAAGTGGTCGACTTAAGTTTCAGCAAAGTCTACCCGTAACCGACCGAGTTCAGTCTATTCAACAAGTAGGTACTGCTATAGCTATTCAACTTCAATAAATGTTCAACTTAGTACAATTCTAGACAACTAGCTAGACTGTTAAGAGTTCAGATAGGTTTAAATATATTAAGAGGATAAATAAATAAGATATAGAAGACACAGCAAAAGACAAAACAACTCAACTGTTCTCAAACAAGTTACTCCGACTGCTGTTATGACTACTGTTCTGACATGCATACAATTTGAATAATCATACATCACTAAGACTACAGGTAAATACATGGTATTATTATACATGTTATAGCATGCCAGTAGCTAACTAATTTTTACTACATGCCCACATACAGCTGGTTAGTATTGGACTAATGCACTTGTCTCTCTAGCTCTGCTACACTACCAATGTATCTACATCCCTACTTGTCTCCTTTCATTGTTATTTGTCACATGATATTATGCACTGGGCAATCACTACACACACCCACTCAAATCATACATCTGAGCAAACTCTATTGTGAGCATTTGTTATATACAAAGCACAATTATGTTGCATACACAGACTGTGAAGAGACAGAACCTTTCATTGTCGGCATGTGTTCAGCATATTGACGTAAAAACATTAGTGTTTTAAATAAGCTAGACTTGTAGAGTATTAGGCTACTTATGTCAAGGGAATTAATTTGTTAACAGTGCCTAAAATATGTAAAATAACATTAACCTCTCAGTAATCACATACCAGGATTTTCATAGACTTGTTCACCAGAAATGGATTGAGTCTGAAAGTTAAAACAATCACTGTAAAATTAAGCAAGCAAACACTACGATAGAGTATTGGCTCACATGTCTGGATGGTTGTGATGGAAGACCTGATGTCCTAAGTTTTGGACCACCACTTATAGGCAATCCAGGATCTAAAGTTTGAGTATAAATTATATCAAGAATGTATTCATACTATGTAGGGACAATAAATCAGAGCTTATCCTTGGCACTATAATCAACAAAGTACAGTGCATATATAATATATAAAGAATAAGTGGAAAAACTGTCAATATTATATGACTTTGAAAGAAGATGAATGTCTTCCAACTTACACCTACCTCCATTCTAACACACTCTCTGTCCAGAGCTGTTTTAACTTTACACCAATACACAATGAACACAAGCTGACTACATCTTATACTATATATTTATCGGAACTTCTTCATCAGAATGTTGGAAACAATTATACAAGTTCTAAAATGCTACAGCTGTAGAGCAGTAGGAAGCTGGAGCATGTAGCTGCTGATTCAACTCTCAGATTAGCTCCACACATACAATTCAATTATTGTGTTTATGTTCTATAACAATTTTAGTTTGTTATGGATAGACTTAAAATAAATTTCCTGGATTTTTTTAAAAGTCCACCAGGCACTACCATAGTGAAGTATCATGGTAAGCTGGAATTCCTTTTTAAGCTAAAGATGGAAGAAACTACCATCAGGATGCTAAGAAACTGCTTAAATAAGTTAGAGCTAAGACATTAAAAAAAAAATTAACCTCCACTGAATATAGAGAGTATCAGTGCAATACCTGGCTATAAAGATATATACCTACCCTAAGGGAAATAAAGGGAGTCGAACAACTTACTCGCCTTGAACATCTAAGGCCGGTGCTTGAATTATGAAATTTGAATGTTGATTGTAAAATGCACACACTGTGTTACCATTGCAATGAAGATAGAAGTTAGTTAGCTCTAGGTGAGGATTTGCTGGTTGTGTTACCATTGCAATAAAGTTGGAGCCCTAGGTGAGGATTTGCTGGTTGTTTCAATGTCTAGCTGGTGCCTCTACTTTAGCTAAGGCGTTATTGATCCCCTCATTGATTAAAACTATCAAGTAGTCGACTTCAGGTTCAACAAAGTCTACCAATGGATTTTTATTGCTAACTTTCCTTCTATCTTTGCTATCTGTCACATACTATGATGCACTGGGTGGTCGCTACAAGCATTCAGTCCTCAGAGAAAATTGCATAGTGGATACTTGTAATGTGGAAGGTGCTGACTATGTTCCTATGCAAACTGAAGTGCAAATTTAATGTTTGTGACATGAACTGAGAAAAATGGGTTATCAATAGACACAATCTTTCATATGACATATTTCTCAGCATGTATTCATATTGATGTAAATCTCACAGATGTTCTAATCAATCTATCCTGTACATTTTTAGGGTTCTTATGACAATGACATTACAAAATTTCTTTATTTGTTCTGAGATATTTTTGTCATAAACACCTCATCTAAACAGTATTCCAAACATACCAGGAATTTCATAGGCTTGCTAACCATTCAAGGATAAAGCCTGTAGGATTAACAAAGCAACACGTTAAAATAAGCAAGAAAACACAATAATAGAGTATTGGCTCACATGTATGGCTGGAACACCATCTCCTGAGAGGCCAAATGTTGGAACATCATTTGTAGGCAATCCTGGATAAAAAATGGGACATTTTAGAATGTGTTTAAACTGTGTGCATACTAAGCTAATACAATCAATGTTTGGTGCCATACTAGAGTGGTGTAGTTTAAGGACCTACTTTTCCCATTGTGTTTTAAAAGAGTGCTTGCCCATTTAAACAATGTTTTTGTAGAGCATATGTAAAAATTGTCAGAGTAATCCTACTTTCTTGACTGACATCTTTGAACATGAGCTGAGAAAAATAGGATATGAAAACAATATTTCATGTTGCATTTCCTTTGACATATGAAATTATAGAACTTCTAAATTAAATCCCTTTATCTTGGATAACCTGAGGAAAAATATAACCTTTGTGCTTCTTGATCTTTCGTGCTTCTTGATTAATTTAATGAAAGCACGTTTATTGTATGGATCAATTTGTGTAAAAATTATCCACATGGAAAAATAAACAGATTGAATAAATCCAGTATTCCAAACTAAGTTACACCTACCGAGATTCTCACTGGCTAACTCATCAGGGAAGGATGGAGTCTCAAAAATAAAACATTCATTAAATCAAGAAAATACAACAATAGCGTATCCACCTGTATGGATCTTTTGAATGGAAGACCTCTGATGTCCCAATATTTGTACCAGCATTTATAGGCAATCCAGGGTCTAAAGTTACAGTAATCAAAATATAAATCAAGAATGCATTCATACTCTATATGTGGGGATGATAAATCACAGCTGTATCGTGGTCCTCTAAATAATAAAGTGCGTGCATCTATAAAGAACAGGTGGACAAACTGTCAGAATTACATGATATTAAAAGAAGTCAATGATTTCCATTTTTCACCACATACATCCTAACATTATCAGTCTCCAGAGCTCCAAGTTTCTGTTTAACTTGACACTGAAACACAATGAACATTAGCTGAGAAAAATGAGAGATAAAAAACACATCTCATGGTATATATATATTTCTTGGCAATTCTTCATCTGATGTTTGTCAAAAGTTATAGAAGTTCTAAAATTGCTAGGGTGTTAGAGTAGTAGGCATCTAGGGCTAGAGGCTCCTATTGATGACAAGTACAAAATTTGGCTTTCTATTTCAAAAAGGTTGTGATAAATAACTGAATACAGAAAAATTATGGTGATCTTGGTGGTCTTAGCTTCAGTTCAGGCTCTCGAGAGTGGCTCTCTGGCAGCCAGGGAAGTCCATTCCAATTCAACTGCTAACATTCTGGTGCCAGGCAGTGCAATGAAAAGTACAAGTAGTCGGAGCTTCTGGGTTTGTGTTTTAATATGGCTGGCAATATTGCTTAACATGTTTCTAGTGCTTCCACTAGATCTGGATCCTTGCCTTTCCATAACGAGCATCACAACCAAGTTAATTATTTTGCCCAAGCAACCTTTTTGAAAAAAGACAGTGTTAGTATCATTCCAGACGACTTAGTTCCTTTCGTAGCAGTGGCTTAATTTTGAAGGTCGAGTGCCCTGTTATCTTTGCTTGACAGTTGTGACAAGGATAGTCCATGAAGGCTTGAATCTCTAATGCTATGTAAATAAGAATGGAATTGCTAACTGGATAATATTTATATCTTTATGCAAGCATACAGTCAGGTAGGTAATTATTACTTGTAGTTATGTATTTGGAAATATGCAATAGTTTCCTACAAGCAGCATAAACAGATGCAGTATCACAAACATTGTGTGTAGTATTAGCTACCTGCACAACAACACGCAATTTAAGTGAGATGCTTAGCAGTTCTTAGCAATGGCTACTAAACCATCATTCCTCGAATTCTTTCCTAGACAGGGATTTGGAATCAGCAGCCACAACGACCATAGTGATAGGAATTCTTATAAGTTGCTGAAGTTTGTGAGGGAAGATGATTCTAAGATATAAGCAGTAAAAAAAAGTATAATTAAGCATGCTAGCTTGTAAAAAATAGAACACTACATCTGTCATCAGTGTTTGGATAAGCTATTGGAATAATGACTTGAGTATACCGAGAAGGATGCTGGGGACCTGTAAGTATTATGCAAATATTGATTCTTGTGATGTGTGCAACCAATGTTACAAGAACTATCTTTAATTGCATGAAAGATAATGCTACACTAACCATAAAGCAAGAGAGTATTATAATTTGTAAAAAAATATGATCATAGGCATTTTTGTAAACATTGAGACAACGTTTTGTTGATGTCTCAAAGTATAAATGCACAGTGTTAATAATATTTATTACCACAATGCCCAGACCATTGTGTCAGTACTCTCCACAGAACACTTGTGGTACTGCCTTTCTAACTGCTTGAAGGCAATTGTTGCATCTCGCCAATTACAATATATATGTTACCCGCAAACCGGGAATTTGCTCAATCCTAGGATCGCGATAACCAATCAGATCGAAACAAGTTTTCTCCCATGTGGGAAGAGGTTGTAGTAATGGAAATGGAAGGAGAGAATGCCTATGATGATTATCTTCAGCAAACCTTTCTTTCTGGAAGGAACCTTGGAAGCAAAACCATATCAAGAACAAAGGGACAAGCTGTTGTCAAATTTCTGAAAGGGGAGATGGCGAACAGTGATCCTAAATTCAATTTTTGGGTGAAACAATAATGTTTTTAACTTTTGGAGTACCCTGCTCTTGGGCTTAAGGATGTACTTTGTATACCAGCAAAGAAAAAGGTATGATTAAACCCAAATAGCCAGTGATATATTATGTGAGACATATTTTGTTGTTAGACAGGTCTCCTTATTTTATAAGTTTAAAGCCACTAGTCAAGTGCCAATCTATTTCAAATCCTGGATGATAATAACAAAGACAAAACTTTGTTTAATTTATTGAAATCCAGTAGCCATTCGCTTCATGAGCCAGACCCTTTACTGAATCGCAGTTATACGGTGTAGTTTTAATCTAATCTTTTTTTCAGGATGAGAGTGACTCCTCCATCCTTGGTCATTATTGGAGAGTGGCTTACATTGAAGAGTTTCATACTATTTTGAATAGAGTGCACTGTGATGTTCAAGGTCATATGGGCTATAAAGACTCTAGCCGAGGTACAGAATGTCTATCATTTCTATATAAAAACAGATTCTATGCATGTGATCTTGTGTTTGAAATGTAGCCCTTGATGCATGCTCTCATTTTGGCACTCAAATATTGTAGGTACAGTGTAGAGCTCTACTGGTTCAACACCTAAATATTGCACCAGAGATTGAAAATTGTGACTTACTCTCAGTTATATAAGCTGTGCATAATATGAGTATAGCTCATGTCAACCATAAAATGTTTTTAATCATGTGACCATGAATATTTGAATTGAGGTCCTGACATAAGGTTGCTACCTCTAATTTTTATATGGTGTTGGTAAATGCAAACATACAATTTGTCATATCCAAATTCAATTGAGTCCAAGGACAGTGCAGCGCAGCATATGAGTAAAACACTACTATTGTAGTAACCTCCAATTCACTTTTAGTGAAAAATTGGAACACACAGCAAGTTACATTTTGGACACAACATAAAACACTCGTTATGAAGTATGTTGACGTTTGGATGTTATGAATCCTTATGTTGCACCCATTTCCTATTTTATATCGGTTTGACCTACATCCTTCTAATAGTAGCAAAAACATGGGTGTGTGCATTTAGATTTACATTGTCCGTTTCATCCACTAGATACAGCAAGCATCCACCTCTCAGCTTTTTAATGTGAATATCTAAATACCCATGGGTTATAATCCTGTTGTTTTAGTGTGTGGTAAACAACTAGCGACATTTTATAATAGTGATCTGTTTTGGTTATCAATGAAAAATGCTGGTAATTCAATTCTCTGTCTTTACCATACTCCCTCTAGATTTCTTCGAACTATGCGTGTCTACCAAGATCTGTTGTGGAGAAGTACGTTCGATTGTGTAGTGTGTGTAACCTTCAGAAGCCACAAACCAACAGTGCCCCAATTAAACCTATCATTTCTTCTGGGTTTATGACTCGAGGACAGGTAATATTATTAGTACCAAATATGTTGGTATTTAGTATTGTCTTATTTAAGTGGATTTGATTGACATGCGACATAGACCAGACGACCGCCATAATTGGATTGGCCACTACATGGATCATTGGTCCAAATTCCATGTACTGTTTGCTCTTGAGCACAAGAGTGCAATTGAGGTGGCAAAAAACTTGTCCAGTCGTGTTTTTGCATATTTCGGTCTTCCCAAGGTTTGTGTGACACATAATTGATTATTAATGGTTACAGCATGCTTGAGTGTTCCTATGTATAGATATTCCAATCTGATAATGGAAGAGAATTTGTCAATCATATCATAGACAAACTGGTGAAGACCTGGCCGGGGAGAGCCACCATCATAAACGGTCGACCAAGACACCCTCAATCACAGGGTCTAGTGGAACGTGCAAATGCTAAAGTTGAAGAACTTCTTGCATGTCGGTTTGAACAGAATGAATGTGATATGGCATGGTCACATTGGTTACCAGAAATTCAGTGTAAGTTTGATTTTCATAATAGTGATTCATAAACAATAGTGATTCATAAACAACTATAATTGGTCACTGTATGATACTATAAAAGAAGATACCATAAATATGTAATATAGCTGAACTTTTCATGGTAATGGTGATTGATAGGTTATGGACGAGTGTTTAGTACAGCCATTGTAGTAATAATATGCCTAATACTGGCAGCCTGATGGCAGCATGAACTTCACATACTTGGTCATCTCTGCTTTTTTTTGGTGTGTGTGTTTGGTGTGTGTGTGTATACTACTAGATCAACTGAATACATGTGTTCATGAAACCATGAAGTGTACTCTATGAATTGGGGTACGGACAACCACCACGTAGCAGTATATTTCCAGGTACTAATCTAGGGTCATTAATGGAGGAAGATATCACAGACTTGATCAATGAAACTGAACCTATAGAACATGTCTCAGCAGACAAAAGTTCTACTCCTCTACCTTGTTCAGATGATCCAAGCTCTCCTGAACACTCCTCACCATCTGTCCCTCACTGTAGTGAACCTCATTGCACAGAGAGTGATATCAGAAATAAGCAAAGTAAAACAATTTTAGACCTTTTAATATTTCTAATCCAGGGTCAGTAGTTCTGTAAGTGGATGCAAGCCTGATAGTAGTGTTGTGGGTGGTACTGTCAGTAGAGCTACTAAAGACAAAAAAAATGTCGATGATGTTGAACTTCTAGATAGTTCAGTCAGTGATGATAGAAAGCCTGGACTAGTTATTGTTGATCACTACCCTGATATACCAGTCCCACCAATGTGGATCCCAGACCTAGTGTTGTATAAAGAAGATAGTGACATGATTCTTAATGGAAACTGGTTAGTGGATTCACATATGTATGCCTCTCAGAAACTTCTCAAAAAAGTATTTCTTTCCATCAATGGATTGCAAGCTTCTACTGTGGTCTCTAATCTTAGCAGTGACGTTATTCGGAGTCATGCAGTCCAGATTTTGAACAGTGAAAACAACCACTGGATCTGCATTGAGCTGAGTAAGGAAGATAATAGTGAAGTTAAGGTATACGATAGTCTTTACAATCATTTGCCTCTATCAACTTCTGAACAGATAGCTGCACTTGTATTTTCAAAGAATAAAACGATCACAGCAAGGTTTATGAACATTCAGCAGCAGACCAATGGTAATGACTGTGGAGTTTTTGCTATTGCTTGTGCAGTAGCCCTCTGTTATGGTGAAGATCCAACCAAAATATGCTGGGATATCTCCAAAATGAGATGTCACCTCGTAAATTGTTTCGAGTCACGTAAAATGCTACCTTTTCCTGGTAAAACTGTTACAAACCTCTCTCTGGCAATGGGACCATTTCAAACAATCGAACTGTACTGCGTCTGCCGAATGCCATGGAACAAAAGTAGGATGGCAGAATGTTCAAAATGTGGGGAGTGCTACCATGATTAGTGCATCAAGATTCCCAGAGTTTATTTCGATCAGAAAATATGGATTGGTGGACATGTATTAATTGCTAACTGAATTGGAATACTCGGTTATGAATTTTGTACGAATTTTGTATGTACAAGATTTGGCCTTTATGGAATGCAACTACCTTGTCACAATGAGCAACTTTTACCTGTTTCTAAAGCTACAAATTCTATGATAAATCCTAGAATTGAGCAACTTTTACTGCTCCTATTAACATTCTTGGTTTTGAGAGTGCAGATTGAGGTTTGAGTTTGACCTAGCGCGATCCAAGGATAGTATGCGCAAACTTTTGATCCAAGGTTTCTTGCTAGAATGAGCAACTTTTACCTGTTCTATTGAGTAGAAATTCTATGATCAATCCTAGATTGAGCAACTTACTGTTATTACCAAATTCTTGGTTTTGAGAGTGCAGATTGGAGGTTTGAGTTTGACCTTGCACGATCATAGGTTCCAGGTTTGCGCGTAACATATATATAATGTAGACTGCATGCTAACATAAAATGTAGCTTCAGAAGTTCCACTCTTCGTAGACATTTTGTTAGAACTGTCAAGCTAAAATAACAGCACACTTGACCTTCCACTTCATCATAATGAAGCCTCCGCTATGAAGAGTACCAAGTCTCCTGGAACTACCTCTATGCTACAATGTTTTTTCAACAAGGCCTCTTGGAAAACAAAAATGGTCATGATTGTGGGTGTGGCTAACTATTCTGACACTACCAGGCCCTCTTCTTCTAACTTGTCCAGTACATATAATCTATGATCTGTATCAATAAGAAATGGCTATGGCTAGCTAACACCTTGAAAATTGTAACTATATCTCAGCACGCAGATGGACAACCACGGTGTATTATGGCCGAGGGCTAGAGCTAGGGCTAGTATAGAAGGCCAGCCACAATATATCAAAGGGATGGCTAGCCATATTTCTATCCCTAGCCTTAGCCTTAACTCTAGTCCAAGCCTTAGCCTTAACTCTAGTCCAAGTCTTAGCCTTAACTCTAGTCCAAGCCTTAGCCTTAACTCTAGTCCAAGCCTTAGCCTTAACTCTAGTCCAAGCCTTAGCCTTAACTCTAGTCCAAGCCTTAGCCTTAATTCTAGTCCAATCCTTAGCCTTAACTCTAGTCCAAACCTTAGCCTTAACTCTAGTCCAAGCCTTAGCCTTAACTCTAGTCCAAGCCTTAGCCTTAACTCTAGCCCAAGCCTTAGCCTTAACTCTAGTCCAAGCCTTAGTCTTAACTCTAGTCCCAGCCTTAGCCCTAGTCACATCGCTGTAATCTATGTTAAGTGTGAATTGGTGTTGATTGAACCTCACACTCTTTGGGTTGTTAGGGTCACATTCATAGTCCTTCTAAAGGCTGGTTCACAATATGACGTGAACCATCCTGAAATATTAACTAGAATACCCTGAGATATTTTTAACAAGTACAATAGCCAGGTTAAGAAGGCAAGCAGGCTCTGCGCTGTAACAAGACATCTCTATTTCTTAGTAACTTACTAGATATATGCACATCTCTGCTCTGAAGATGAAATGATAAAATAATATTAAAAAAGGATAAATGTCAAATGCATGTGTATACTCTAACTTCAGCTGATACCTGACATTGAGAAGTTCCTTTTTGGCTTTCTGTGTTGTCAAGACGACCTTCAGTTTCAAAGACACACTATCAAAGTAAGTTTACAACATGAGCATATTTAGAAGTCAAGCAAATGTTGTTATTGGGTGTAGAGTAGCATGCCCTATCTGGTTTGACTCGTATTTCTAAATGTCGGATGGCAAACTCATAAAGCTCATATCTCAACAGGATTCAAGGCTTCAAGGCTTGCTAGGAGTCTTTTTTGAACCCAAGCCGCAGGTGCTGTTTTAGGACTAGACTGGTTACACATAACAAGTGCCCATTGGAAAGTTGACAACTTTGACATTTCCGTAATCCTGAGAACAAGAACAACTAGCTAAAGCGCATGCAGCAGCTTTACATGCAAAATTTAGCTTCAAACTTTATTGCAGATCAGCAATGTGTATGTGAATAACATGAGTGGGCATCAATTGGAATAACCAGCTTCATGATGAAAGCACCCACAATACAAACTCTCGGGTTTTAATTGCCCATGGGCTTGCAGTATATAATTACAGTAATGTAAATTGTTTGAACATATATGTAAGCTTTAAGCACGATTCTCTAAGATATAATTTTATGCAAATCTTTTTATGAATGCTAACAATTATTTTTTACCCCAGTTCCAAATTAATAGCATACTCACAATGAAAATGAACAGACAAGTCAATAGGCAAGATATAAAAAAGACGTTAGTCATAACTATGCACTTGAAGCAAGTCTTTCCTCAGATGTTACTTATGAAAAGCAGCATAATAGGACACAGACCCTCCCCATTGATCATGACTCTTCAAAATTGACTGATGATACATACTTAATAATCTGCCTACCAAGTGTGGCAATGATCCTCCGAGATAGTCATACATACAAATGCACAAACAGATATGAGCACAAACAAAACCCTACCATGCATGTTGTGGCCATCACATCCCACATATCCATGTTATGCACATACAGAAATAAATGTCTGGACACCATGCCATATATAGTATGATTGCTTACCATATCTTGATTCATAGTGAATCAAGTCCTTCTTCAGATCAGTGATAGTGTGAGAGTTCTCCGAAACTTTCTTCTTCAGATCAATGACATTTTGAGAGCTCTCTGAAAGTTCTTCCTTCAGATCAATGACACCTTGAGAGCTCTCTGAAAGTTGCTTCTTCAGATCAACGATACTTTGAGAGTTCTCAGAAAGTTGCTCCTTCAGATCAATGACACTTTGAGAGCTCTCTGAAAGTTCTTCCTTCAGATTAATGACACTTTGAGAGCTCTCTGAAAGTTCTTCCTTCAGATTAATGACACTTTGAGAGCTCCCTGAAAGTTGCTTCTGCAGATCAAGGACTCTTTGAGAGCTCTCCAACTCCACTATTGAAAAACTCAGATTAAACTGGTTCTTTGATCATCAGTATGAAGCTTACCTTCGAGTCGCTTTTGCTTTTCAGTAGCACGGTCACGTTTACGTTGCTCTGCCTATATCAAGTCCTATCACGAAAAGTGTATCTTTTGGTTATTGTATACATCTATAATCAGTGAGTTGACAGTTACATCACAAAAAATATCCATACACTCTGCACACATGTTGTTAAATGGAGCTGCTTACTATCAGTGACTGCTGAAAAGAAGTACTTAATTATAAAAACTAATTGTAATGCAAGTGAAGAGTTAAAGAAATACTTAAGGGAGAGGAGCACCAGAAATAGATATCGTAAAAAAAGGTATTAGGTTGTACAGTTCATGAAATTATTTCTCTCTAACTGTTTACTGAGTTAATTTTTTCATCCTTGGTAAGTCATCTACAGATCGTTCTAGATTTTGGGATCCTTTAGCTATAGTAGAGTAACTTCTACGCAGTTGCATTTGTGATGGTTAGGCATTTGTAAAAGCAAGCTGTTTTATGAACACAAAAATAAGCTGGTTCCTACATATTTGGAGCTGGTTAGGGACCTGCTGTACACACTGGCATAAGAGTTGTTCCCTGGTAAGCCACAATAGTGGACTCACACATGTTTGTTCATATGCCAATCATGCGCTACGGTTTTTGCTGTCTTGAACATGTCAGGAGAGAACAGTAAAGTTGAGCAGTAGCATCTAGATAAGCTGATGAGATGCCAGGAGGTAGCATATACATAGCCAAGTATACTGCTGAGACCATAGCTTTTTATGCCAGAATTGTTTGTTACACAGACTTTCTGGCAATCAACTTAAATTTACCCACTCAACATTCTGGCTAATGCTCTAGCCTTCATCAGGAACAATGAGATGCTAAGATTCATATGAATCTTAGGATCTTATTATTCCTGATTGAGGTTAGAGTAACTAGCAGGAATGTCAAATGAGCAAATATAAGTTAATAATCGAGAAATTTATATCTACAATGTCAACTGAGAATACTTTAGTTTTCGATTAAATTGATCATACATTGATATCTATACTGAATGGAATTTGAATTAGTTCTGAGACCATTCCAGTTGCAAGATATGGTCCTCCTCACTTCTCTCTATGCAAACAGTGTAAATTAATGTCACAGTTGACATTTCACTGTAAACCTTATCGTCTCTCATCACATGAAAAATGGGATAGTTTGAGAGAAGCATTTTTTGTGAACAACAATACACAAATTCCAAAATGAATGTTTGTAAATATTGTTGACCAATGCTGAGGAGAGTTGTCTAGAAACAAATCTCACCAATGATTAACTTTCATACAGTAAGTTAATATATAAATAAAACATGGATGAACACAATGTAATAGTACAAAATACTACGAGTAATATCTATATCTCTATGGATAATCAATAGGCTCTTTATGTGCATCTCCACTCTCTGCAGGAAAGCATTAAACTTCTCCAGGAAAGTCATAGCTCGGCAACTATTATAGCTATCAAGCAAGGTAGACTCTGAATTGACCTCTCTTCACAATGCTTTCACTGCTCTAAGATCTCAACTACGCTTGGATGTATGCATGGATTTCTTTTCCTTGATATTAACTGCTTTCACCATCAGAATTATGCATTGCATGTCCTGAAGCTCGATCACAATCTTTCATGCCTTGTTGACCAATTCTCCACTGTTGTTGTATGTAACTGTTGTGCCAGCTCTAAACTCTGGTTGAGTTGCCTCTCATGTTTTATTTCACCAAAAGTTGTTTAGTATACATGTCGTTAACATCCATATGGTCGATTATGAAGTGCTGCTCTTGAAATAAATATCAGCTTACGAAGCATGTGTAATAAGCTTCAACATTAGGGTAATGTGTTTCACAGAACATTGCGGCAGGAGTTTTACTAGCATAACCAGGCCTGTTTATAGCTGCAAATGTCTGTAGCTGTCCACATTTTCCTAACGAGTGTCTTGCTGCTCTTATGTTAGTTACGTAGCTAGCTTCCAAACATCATAACCACAATGGAGAAACTCTTAGGGCGCATGGTCAGATATGTTGAATATGTGCACAGCAATACAGGATATTTTATGGGGGGAATTTTATTCCCAAGAGCATATTCTCACTATATACCATATGGCAAGTGAGGTGATGAGAATGTATAGCAAATATTAAACTATACTACTTTAAATTTATTGTAGTGCATGCAAAATACTTCATAGTTAGGGCAACTCAAGACTTCTCAAGTTTCAGACATCTTCAGGGAAAGTCTAAAACTTCCATTTGGAACTCGTCTCACAAATGCCCAGACATAAGAAAAGATCTAACTTTTTTTCGTGAGTACCATCACAGAAAGTAACATTAATAATATCTTGCAACTTATGAATTTTGCATCAAAATTATTCTTCTACCAGCCTTCTTTGGTTGCATGCAGCAACTTCCACTCTCTGCAATGTTTACTAACATAACACTTATTAGCTGTCTCTGTCACCAATCATGTCGCTGCCCCATATCCATGGCAACCAATCATAGACCTAGGATTGCCTCATGTGTATGGTTAGGTATACGACCAGTGGGGTTCAATTAAATTTGATGTGACAAGTTAACTAATTAATTCAAATAAATTTGAAATGACAGTTTAACTAAACAATTCAACTTAAATTGACATGACAAGTCAACTAAAATGAACTAATTTTGAATTAAATAAAGAGACCATAAGAATGGCTTTTTTTAGGCGAGTCCGTTCATTTCATTTTCATGTTCGTTTTTCTCACCTCCTTGGAAGTGGGCTTTCAAAACTCTATTTGAGGACTTTTTCAGTTTCACCAGACCTTATGTTCGGGTTTTGTGGCCACTGGTTTGACACCAACTATCACACACCCACATTGGTACTGCTATTTACTTGTTAGCATTATTAATTCCATGTCAAGAAGAATGCAAACAAAAGCTCTGGAAAGATGAAAGTATGGAGTCGTGAAGAGTTACGAAGGATCTTCTGGGTTAGAATCGAGGGAGAAGAAGAGATATCTAGAAGCTGAAGACTCAAATGATGCTGGAAGTTTGGAACTATAGTATTAACGGCTTTACTGTTTATGCTCCACCCTTTACCTTCAGATGGTTTCTGTAGCTGGTCCTTCCCTAGCGCTGGCTATCACAGGCCTGCCTGCTCCTGTGTCAACCCTGCTCAGTCACTCTATTTCTGGTGAGTATGTGTGTTGCTGATGAAAGAGTGCAAGAATGATGGTGAAGAGCAAGAGCAAAATGAGGGGTTTACAACCACCCTGGATCTACCCCTGCCCCCTGGAGTCTTGTATTTTGAACATTATTTTTTCATGATCCAAAGAAATGTGTATTCCCGACATTATTCACAGTTTTTCACACTCAATTTTTGTCCATAGTATATAATTGTTATATCATTTGAATGCTCTCTCTTTGCTCTTCAAAATAAATGATTACTTTTTCAATCCATCCAATTTTCTATGAGATACGGTTCATTCTGTGGCTCACTTTTCCTGCTGAATGAAAATGAAAAGGGGGAGGGAGAGTTTTATTAGAAACTGACTGACAGCCTGACAGCAACATAAATGGCAAGTCTTGATGAAGGCTGAAAATTTGTAAAAAAACACACCTCTGTACTATTATACAGTTTCCTCACCAGCATAGAGCTTCCAACTGTACATATATCCACTGGAGCCGTCTGCCAGGATGTAGGCTTTCATGCCCCACTTGATAGGCTTCATTTGCATGTACTGGATAAACCAGAGCCGTCCCTTGAAGCCTATCATTGATTCATCGACAGATATTTCTCTCCCCAGCTGTTAAAAGGTTTTGAATTTGTCTAGTAAATGCTCCATAAGTGGCCGTATTTTGAACAGGGCATCATATCATGGCCGACCCCTAGGTACATCTTCTCTCCATCATTTAGGTGAAAGAAGCGCGAGACAAAATCGGTCTCCCGCCATGATAGAGGAGAAGCATGATGTGGTGAAGGGCCATTTCTTGCACCAATAGTCCTCAATCCGATGCTTATTATCCATGCTCATGGCAATAAAGGGCAAGAAACTTCACCATTTCACTGACTGAGCACCTTTTCCACTCTCTGACTATTTATCGAAGAGGTAAGTCTTTATTTCCAGCCATGAATTGCTCAGCATACAAATTTGTTTCGTTCAAAACTCTCCTCAGGATATTGTCGTCCAGAAAAAGCTGAGCAAACTCCAAAGGCTCTTTTCCTTCCATGTCAACAGTGCACCCAGATGCCTGGCTAAAGGAGATGGAAGAACTGGAACAAGAAGTACTGGCACCAGAACTGCTACCACTTTAGCTACACTCACCACCAACTACGCCATCACTAACACTATCAGCTACCTCACAAACTCCAACATCCTCATCATCCTCACTATAATTCTTCACTATGAATCCATCAAAATCATCATCACTCTCATCATCCAACATACACAGCACTTTATCTGTATCACAATATTTAGCCATAGTTACACCCCACAATATTTAATTAAATTTGCTATCTGTTGTAATCTGATAACGCCAAACTTTACAAAGCTCTTAACTAAATCAATAGCTCTTCTATCTAAAGAACTTAGAGTACAGCTGTAAAGCAAGCAGCTGCTCAGTACCCACTTGTAAAGCATTGCATCTTCTGGGGACACTATAGTTTCCCAAGTGTGAAATTGATTTTTTCAGGAGGACAATAATACCACATGAAACATGCCAGGAAGCATCTTCGAATGTGATAGAAGCAACCTAGTAGGAGGTTGTTTACAAGATAGCTGATCCATAAATGTTTTTTTGTAAAATCATCCAATTTACTTTCCCAGAAAGTAGCCCAGAGCTGTGTTGATATAATTGGAAATCTAAAGATCTACAAGTGTGCCAAGTAGAAGAGCCTGAGAAGCAGTCTTAGTAGGAATAAGGCTAGTTTAAGAAGCTTATAAGCAGGGGCGTACCCAGACTTTAGAAAAGGCGGGTTATGTATATATGTCGTATGTGGATCATGTGGCTGAAAGCCATGGTGAGGATATATAGTGCAAGAGGGAAATATATATGCCCCATCCAGCACAAAGCCTCATCCAGCACAAATCGTGGAAACTCCAAAAATATTTACAGAGATGATTTTTATTAAGCAACCTTCAAAAATATACAGACACAATTACTGAAATAATAAGCTAACATTGAATTCTTCATGGATGTTGTTCTACGTAAAGTTTGCATCAGTATCGATCCATTCCAGCTAAGGCACTGAGTCTTCCCTCACTTGTTTAAACATCGAAGTGTGGAAGCAGATCATTCACAAGTACGAGAACCGAGTACGAGTGTAGCAAAAAGGTTCAAATGGGACATTTAGAAGGGTTTTAGGGCAGCAGAGTTTAAGCGATTCACTCAGAGTTTGAGGACGCTCATCTGGTTAAATTTGTATCCACCTTGACTTCCAGCGATGTAACTCTTCATCATGTATACTCACATTTGGTAGATCTTCAGAATAGAAAGTAACAGCAGGTTCAATATTAACAAAGGATGAAGTAGTGATATGGATGGGCAAGAGATATTGCAATGAAGCTACCTGGTTGGTATGCTTAGTAAATCTTGATGTATAATGTGGTCAAGAAAAGGGATGACTACAGCCCATTTAAAATAATCCTCAACTGAATTAGTGGATTCAGACGGTGCTGCTGTCACTGAGTTGTGCGTGGCATCGAAATAGTTATATTGGACTGAACTGCCCATCTAGAACAATGCCGAAAGATACGCTGTGAAAAATTATCAACATCTGCTCTCTCTCTTTTAAATTCATTGCAACAGTCTTGTACTATTGTCACTCCAGAGGTAAGGTCTTGGCACTTTCCTTGTATTTTAACAACAGCTTCTTTAATAGACCTAAAGAGAGTAACTAGGGAATACAAGCAAAGGACTCCAATGTGTTCATGTATGCAAGAGCATTTTTCTTATCATCAGTAGTCCAACCATCTTTAAAGTTCAGAAATTCACTATTTCCATACAGTACTATCTCACACATTTCAATTAGAAAAGGATGATATAGACAGAAACGCTCCCAGCCATTGATGTTCTCTACCCATCGAGTAATGCAAACGTTGATTATTGAAGACTGCTTTGTGCCAATCTGAGACCTCTTCTGAATGATTGCTTTAAGGAGGCACTCTCTTTTAGCTGAATCCTTAATCCATAATGTGAAACCTTTTATCTGATCTACACAGTTCCTTATAGGTGGAACAGAACAGCAACTTATGATAGCCAGCTTATGGAATGACTTGCACAATGGGTGTACAATGCCTTGGGATGCTACTCTCGAAGTAATGCCTGCACACCAGCTATCTCTCCACTCATCATTGAGGCCCCATCGTACACTTGCCCTCGCAAATCACTCAGTGATAAGCCAAGCCCCTCCAAGGTCTGTATAATGGCATTTGCTACATCAGCTGTTCGGACTCTCTCAAGTTTTACAAATGAAACAAACTCTTCTCGAATGTCTGCATGGCCATCAACAAAGTGAAGGCATATGTGCAAATGCTCTACATTGTGACATGAAACCTCATCAGAAAAATATTTTGCTTCTTTTATCTCAGATATTGTTTTGGCAAGAATCATATCATAGCCTATAATATTAATAATTACATTTTGAGTCAGATAGCTAATTACTGTCAAGGTTTCATACTGCCTCTGCATCTCTGCCAGTGTTGGGTTAGTATGTTTTGTATTATACATGGAATCATTTATAGGATCCTATAAATGTTTATAGTGCACATTTGTGTTTCATTTCCATTTTTATCCCAAATTTTTTTTTCTTGGTGATAAGTGTGTTGCATTCTTTGCCTTGGTACAATAAAGATGCTCATATAAAATACTGTCTGTGCCCGCAAAAGATTTTAGCAGTGCTAAAAAGTTTCCAGGATTCTTTGACGGTGCAACATCGTCTAACTTTCCATGAAATGCAATACCCCGTTTGCCTAAAAAAAGAATTGCTCAAACATTTTGCATCAGTATTGCCTTTTTTCACTAATTTCCTTTTGAACAGCAGTGCTTGTCATTACATCTACTCGTGATGCTGGATTTTGAATTGTGCATATGCTTGCTGCAAACAATCACGATGGTATTGAAGCTTCGCATGATTACTCAAAGTGCAACTCATCTTGATCCAGTTAGAAAAAGGCTTAATTACCAGGTAACCTTTATCTTTACGTTGGCTAGATGGAAAAAACAGGGCACAAGGCGGACAAAATACACCATCTACCTTAGAACTGTAGACTAGCCAAGGATATTTACTGAGCCACAATATGTTAAACTTTTGGTGATAGCTATTTAATAAGGTGCCAGTAAGGACACTAGGCAATTGTACATCGTGGCATAAGAAAGAGTATCTAGCACCACTAGAAAGATCATTTATTAAACAAGCAGCATCATCAATAGACCTATTTGCAGATAATAAACATACAATTCTGGTACTTCGGCACTTCCACTTGAGCATTCATTAACTACAGGAACTTCATCTTCATGTCAGCTTTCCAGAGTGGTACTGGATCAGACTGAGGTTCACTAGAATCTGAATAAATGAGATTGGTTTAACAAGTGTACAGGCTTCAAACTAAATAGCTAGCAATAATTTCTCTTATCTTCATCCTCAATGGCTGTTATTTTGAAAAATGACCTGATGTCCATATTTTGTCGTTGCCTCTTCATGGCAGAGTTGTAGCTCATTAGTTCCACAACTACTATTAATGCTCACTACATGTGCATGATGTGTAACTGTGCAATGATTAGCTCATTAACCAGTCGAAGGACAAAGTCCAACCAACCAGACAGCCCCTCGGTGGGACCCGAGCACCCTGAGCAGATTTGTCTTATTTGCATGAGGGGTTTGTGGGCTTTCTTTAGAAAGTACATTCGTTGGGTTCTTATTTTCCCCTCCCCCATGGTCAAGGGCTAGGGCTAGGGCTAGGCCTAGCCCTAAGTTATTGTAATATTGTTTCCACAATATTTAACACTATCAATGTACCTATGTATAATTAAAATTATATTAATGAAGTGTGCCAGTGCCTGAAATGAAATCTGAGAGGGCAAAACACACGCAAACACATTCCAATGAATATCATTAAAATGAAAGGGGGGTTCTGCAGAACCCCCAGTAACCCACCTGCGTACGCCCATGATAAGGGCTAGGTACCACATCTAAAGCTTTAGTGGATAAATTATCTAAGCCTGTCATTATCTAGTAGACTATAATAGTAAAAGAACAGCAAGATCCACACCCTTAAGAGTTCCCTTTAAATATATCTAGCTTCACTGCTGGATGCTGCCTGTACTAGAGCAAGAACAAACAAAACATATAATGCAGCAGAAATTAGGTTCGCTGTTGCTATTTCCCAGTATAGAGCTCATTCAACATAGCACTCAAGTTCCATGCAAAGACAGCTGTTGTTGGTCTAGTTTTAACTTACAGAGGAAAATGTACCCATAGCATCTAGTTTTGTGTGTAGCACATTATGACACCATGTTAAGATAGTTGGGATATAGACAGTTGTGGGTATTATTACCACCAACAATAAGTAGTTGTATTATGCACATTGCAAGATGTTGGGGATGATTATTGTAGATTCAAATACTCACAGTGTGAGGATAGTCCGAACATCAAGAGGGGGGAGATGAATATCAGGTTGCATACAAGAAGGTAAAACATGTAACATTACATCATATTATGCATAATACTAGTACACTACTAAATTTATTCAAACTTGTACGATTACTCTCAGCTGAACAAAAAAGCTGATTTAAATAAAGTTCTAGTATATTATTATAATGAGATTCTGAACTGCACAGAAATAATTACTCACACAGGAACTGGAAAAAAGAAAGAAAATAAAAGTGCCACAAAAGGTTAGTATTTGTCTGTCGGTATCAATTAGTTACAGAGCAACTTACTCTAAGCAAACTCAAGGATTCTCTTTAAATAAATCTGTTTGTTTTTTAGTCCTAACAGTTGAACAGAAATACTTCAGTCTTCATCAGAAAGAAGAAAGTTTTGTCTCACATCTGGCTAGCTAGTCTGTTCCAGGTATAAAATTGACACAATCGCAGCTGAATTTGCATTTCCAAATGAATGGACAGTTCTAAGGCACTTACACAGGATTACATCCTCACTCAAATCAATACTTAACCTGTGATAGAATAACTCTTACAAAATATAAACATCACCAGTTCGCAATGAGTCAACTGGGAGTTTGTCAGGGATGACAGGAGCTTTTAAAAAACCAAAAAACCAAAAAAACTTGTGGTTACCAATTTATAGCTCCATATATTCTGCAAACTTCATGTTATGGACTTTATATACAGCTCAAAAGATAGGTCTCTCTGTGTGCTCTATGTTGATGCTAAAATATTTTTCATAGATATAACTATAGCCATGTTACAGGAGCTACAACTGGGAAGAACCCCAAAAACCTGAATGCCTGATTTTGGTGCCTAAATATCTCCAGGTCAAGTGCTAGAGAGTTGAAATTAGCACCAGTGGCTATAGGAAGCCCTACTCTATACAATGACAGTTTTGATTAGGCGCTAAAATGTAAGTACGTAGTCAAGCGTGCGGGTGGAAAATGAATGAAATTCATAAGACTCCCAAGCCATATTAAATTAAGTATATACCGCGGCTCCTGAGATGATGTAACGACCTATAGATGGTCTATCCTGCATTCTTTGCAATTGGTTTTATTCAGCAAAGTATATTCATCTATAAAACCATTTGAAGATCAGTTATCATGAAATATGCAATTCTTGTGACAGGCTCAATGTTGATATCCTTTACGATCCAGTTTTACCATCATTGGGACATTGGAAATTTTTAAGTCAATTTAGAGGACGTGCAGGAGGAGCTGCATGTGCTACTAGATCACTTCAGAAAGGTTGTAAATGTCATGCAATGGAGCAGCAAGATACTCGTTAGGAAACTGTGGACAGTTACAGAGAGTTGCAGCTATAAATATGCCTGGTTATGCTATTACAATTCTTGCCTCAATGTTCTGGGAAATATGTTACACTAATCATGACATGGTCATAATTGGTGCATGTTTCAAGGACTTTGAGAACAGTGCTTCATAGCAAGATAACATAACTTAACTTAACAACATTAGGTAACTAAACATGAGAGGCTTAACAACCACAGTTTAGGTAACTAAAATATTTTTATAGACAAAAGTGGTAGAAGTTAGGCCCCCTAAATGCTACTTAAAATAGAACGTTCAGCATTTGACAGTCAAGTACATGCACGTGTGTGGCAGGTGTCTCTTCAATGGGATTGTTATTCCAAGCTCTAGTATGGTGGCTGCTTTGTACCAGCAGCATTAGAACAACATTAGTTATCCCTGCAGCATTAGGGGGTGGAGTATGTACAGGTGCCTTTTAATACTCTAGCAACTTACAAGAACTGATCTAAAATGGTCTTAAGGCTTTTAAAATCATCACTTAATCAGTTTTGCAAGCAAGTATAAAGGATGTGAATGGAAAGACCCAAACCTACCTAAAG
Source organism: Cladorhizidae sp. MBARI D1340-BT2 (assembly GCA_028752905.1). Lineage (NCBI taxonomy): Eukaryota > Metazoa > Porifera > Demospongiae > Poecilosclerida > Cladorhizidae > Cladorhizidae sp. MBARI D1340-BT2. The sequence goes on along the minus strand of JAQNBH010000006.1, from coordinate 33,410,472 downwards.
GAAAGGTGGCTAGGGATAAAATTTCTATATATTTTCTAATAGCAACTGCAGATAATATTTACTTCAGTCCATCTACCTGCAATTTCGATTTGAAGGGTGGTTGCAATTGAAAGGGAGGTTATTATTAGCAAGTCTGGTTTGACAAGAAAAATGCTGTTAGCAATCGCTGATCGCAACCACTGTCCTTGAAGGAATCTTTATGGGCATTCTGCTGTTTTAGCAAGCTGTTTTTCCTACACTAGGCTACTTGTGCCAACCAGTAAACTCTCTCAATAGTTTAGACTTTGAGAAATGAGTTAGTGTCATTTGATACATTGTTTACAGTCTTCTGCTGATTTGGGCCACGATAGAGCAAGATCTTTGCAGTGGCATCTGGGATGTAAAATTTGTGAAGGTTTTAACACCAGAAAGGATAGCATTAACTTTCAATAGTTCATCCTGGATCCCGTCCCACGGACAATGATGGATGTCGCAGGGAGAGTGCATTTGAGCTTGATGGCAGCTAAGTGAGCATTCTGATCTCTGTGAGTAATATGATTTAATCAATTTCTGGCTTACATAAGTATGTTGATAAGGGATCACTAGTTACGGAGAAGAAAATGCTGACTTGCTTCCATTGAGATTAGTATGCTACACTTGTTAGTTGAGATTTTTGTCCTTGGATGGGATCCTGTAAACTCTCGTAAAGGTAATGCTACCCTTACTGCTGTCAGAACAGCTAGCTATTACTAATGTCCAACTTTTCCAGGAGAAACTTGTAGAGGGTAACTCTTTGCCTCGTGATATTTGCTAGCATCTTCAATGCATAACCATCCTAGATACTGATACAGAAATCCAGCAAGGAGTGCATTTTCTTCTAAAGAGAGAAGATATTCTGAGGGATTTCAGGCTAGCATAGGTGAATATACAGCTTTCATTGGCTTGCAGAGACAGCAGCAAAGGTAAGGAAGGGACAGTTTATGATGGCAATAGTCAATCATCATTTCTATATTTTTATCGCTTCCTCCACCCACTCCAACAGACTAGAACAAGAAATAAAGTTTAATGTAATATTGCTGTAACCTTCAGCACATGTCCAGATAAAAAATCTGGTTTTTAGCACGTTTTATGATGAATGTCCCAATTTGAAGATATCAGCTTAAAAAGGTGAATCAGTTAATGAAATATGGTATTACATTCAAAATTGAGAGCTTCTTTCTCCATCATAACACATCACAGATGGTGTTACACGACACATAGACAGGGTTACATGTACATCCTTACAAAATATATTACCCAATGATTTGACTATGTTTCACAACACTTAACCTGTGATAGAATCATTCTTACAAAATATAAACATCATTGATCAGTTAGGAAGTAGTCAACTGTGAGTTTGTTAGGGGTGACAGGTGCATTTTTTAATTATAAAAAACAAACTTGTGGTTACCACTTTATAGCGCCATAGATTCTGTAAACTTCATGGTATGGACTTAATATATAGCTCAAAAGATTGGTCTCTCCGTATGCTCGTTTTGATACTAAAATATTTTTCATATGATAACTATAGGCAAGTTACTGGAACTAAAGTGGAGGGAGCCTAAAAACCTGTATGCCTGATTTTGCCACATAAATATCTCCAGATTGCCAAGTGCTAGAGAGTTGAAATTAGTACCAGTGGCTAGAGAAAGCCTTACTCTATTTTTGATTAGGCGCTAAAATGTAAGTACTGGTCAAGCAAGTGCACAGGTGGAAAATTAGTCATTTACTATACTAGCAAGTCCTCCACTCAGAACCAGTTGGGCAAGGGGGTCGCTCTCAAATGAAGTTAGTAGAAGCCGAAATGCAGTAGACAACTAGCTCCACAGATGTGGCATGAGAAACAGGGATGCTATATGAGGTTGGGTAGAATCAATCATGGAGAGGAGAGCAAACAGTAAACTACTCACAATCACTAGCATTGTGTACATATGCACTATCATGCACTTTGCTACAGATCACCAGTTACATCACCTCCCTAACCACAGGCAGCTGCAACAAGCATCCAGGGGTAAAGGTCAGCCAACTGGTATAAGTTAGCAGTGTATGGACCTACTATGCTTGTTAGTAACTGTCCATCACTGGGGTCTACTTTTAAGTACTATTCAGGGCTGCATTTATGATTGAGTTTAGGGGGGAGGAAGGGGGCACATATTTAACAACACTATACAATAATAGAATACCGGTATCTCAAGATCTCAAGAGGGGTGGAGGTTCAGCAGTTTACCTTTGCATATGCATGCCTGAATGTGCTACAACCTGTTACTATGATAATTAATGAACCAGAGACCAGACAAAGGGCTCTTAGCTCAACTGGTTAAGGACACCACATTCCAGCTATTATATCTGATGATTCTAGGGGGGTAAAGAAATCTTTGACCCAAAAATCAACCTCATAGTTGGTTGCATCTGGAGTTATTGCAGTCCTGTCAAAATCAGGTGTAAAGTCCCCCCTATACTTTAAGGACCATTTTACGTTTAGTGTTTGGCTAGTCTTGTGAAGTGCTTGTAGACGTACTTGGTGGTGCAAATTACCACTTATTATCACCTATCAAGTTATGGTCAATATAACTAGTTCTTTTCTTTTGTACCAAATGCAAGAAACCTTCACCTTACCAAGCGTTGACTATGCAACAATAAAATGTTATGCTCTATGATAGTCATATCTGGCGCTGTCACATAATGATAGTGGGATAATACTGCTATATCTTCAGCAAAAAAGTCAGTGCGACCATCATTTTTTTTAAATTTCTAGGCAAGTACCCTAGTCCCCAGTAATGGATGACCAGCATTAGAACTTTCAGATGAAAATTAATCCACTGTTCCTCTACATGAATAAGGCATGGTTACATTATATTAATAAGGTGTGGTCACTAGAGGGTGTTTTGCCACTCCTTTACATGTTTAAAGTCTTGGCTGCATAAGGTGAGGCCTATTGCTCTTCCATAAGGCAAGGTTGCATGAGATAAGACCTCTTGCCCTTCTAAAAGTCATGGTGGCATGTCATGCTTGCATAAGGCATCAGTCCCAGCCCTTTCATTAATAGTTTACAAGTATGGGGTGTGGCCTCCTACCTTTCTTTAGATGCTGCCCCTCCTTACTGTATATGACATATGTTTGCATGGAGTGTGGACAACTTCCATTCAATGCATGTATAATGCATGGGGTGAGCTGCCTGCCCTACCCATACATGTAGCTATAAAGCATGGTTGCTTGTGGTGTCGATTCCTCACCTTCCTTCTCATATATAATGCATGGCTGCATGTGCTGTGGTCTCATGCCCGTCCTTCACATGTGTAAGGCAGTGCCGTATTAGCCCAAGGCAGGGCCCCTAGGCTTCGAGCTTCTTTGGGCCCCTTGAGACTGCGAGTCTGGCGCCAGTTTCACAAGAGCAACTGTCGTTGGGGCTCGGTACATTTCATTGTTTACATCATACCGAACCATAATATTGCCACGTATTCGTAATTGTCACCCTTAGAACATTGTCACGATATCGTGACGACCACTTTAATTTGACCTCGACGGTTGTTTTATTTTACTGCGGTTAGTTACTACGCTGTTCGTGGTTGTTACTATGAATGGCCTGTGGATATGATACCGAGACTCTACTAGAGATGTTATCTGATGATATTAGCATTGGTGATTTTATATACAGTGACTCAAATAGTTGTATATAGTGATGGTGAGAAATAGATATCAGTAAGCAATTTTGAAGAGATCAAGAATGAGAGTGCAAGTATGGATGTTGGAGCAAGTTGAAATAGGGGGAGAGATACAGTGAGAGGTCTAAGTCAGCGGATTTCAATGGGAGTTAGTGGTAATATGGGAAGAGTTGCAGGTAGAGGACAGCAGAGGAAGGGAAGAGCTGCAGGAAGAGGATAGCAGAGGAGAGGAAGATCAGATGTAAGTGGAACCAGCCGTGTGTATGCTAGCCAATATATCTGGACAACTGCTTGGGAAGGTATGATATTCCTGCAATAAGAATAATAACAACTAATATTATTAGCTACTACAGAGACAAATGTTTTATATCAAGCAAACTTTACATATAAACCATTATAATTTCATTTCAAATTCTAGATGACATTGCTCCACAGAGTACCCCATTCATCCTTCAACCAGGACCTCCATCCTGCCAAATGCAGAAGATTGTTTTCCGCTATTCTTTGGACCCACCACGCTAAAGTTTACCTTTGGTAGGACCAATGCACATGCTGAGCATAGGATGCCGAAGTGGGCCCAACATGGCTGAGAAGTACCCCAACTAGCTGAATGGCAAGGGAGACCATTACCAAGTGCGAGGAAGTCAGAGGTGTGACTGTGCTTTCTGCAATGGCAGGATGGCATCAGACACCTCTAGCCGTCAGCTTCCAGACCTACCACTCAGATTCAGTTTTATACGTATACCTTCATCCTAGTCTCATGGTTATGATTACATGACAGATGTTGCTGCAATCCTATACGTAAAATATATTAACAACTGAATGCGAGCAAGGACTATATTTAAAAAAACAGCACAGTATATTCTCAGGAAAGAAAAGGCTATTTAGCTAAGCTAGAGAGCTATTTAACTGCTAACTAGCTATATGGGTGCACTAGCTTGCTAGCTACTTGGGTGCTTTAGCCAGCTAGCTATATGCGTGCGCTAGCTGGTTAGCTACTTGGGTCCGTTAGTTAGCTAGCTTCATGAAGCACTAGCTATTTAGCTAGCTATTTAGCTACGCTAGCTAAATTATTTACTATTCCTACACTATTTAGATATGCTAGCTAAACTATTTACTATTCCTACACTATTTAGCTTGATCTAACAGTCATAAAAGAAACTATTAGTATAGCTGAAGTAAAGTTAGTTCCTCACCTTGGTAACAAGAGTTCTTTGCTTTACTTTTTTTAAATTATTATCAGCTCATATACTTGAAAACCTTTTGAGATTTGAGTGAAGTACCAGTAAGTAATCCTAGCACCTAGAACTCCTCTATCAAGCCTCCAGTTCTTTGGACGTGAGGAGAAAGCCCACTGATAAACACACCCTATGTCTCTGGGAATAGATGTGCGCACCAATCTCACGTTTACTTTTCGGGTACGGAAAAAAATTTGCGCAAGGCCCCCTGTTTTTGGTGGGCCCCTGCTCTTGGTGGGCCCCTAGGCTTCAGTCTAGTCAGCCTTATGGATAATACGGCCCTGGTGTAAGGCATGGGTGCATGGGGTGTGGCCTCCTGCCTACCTTTACAGAGTAGGGTTTTCTCTAGTCCCAGATAAATACTTCAACGGGCTATCACTTTCCATCAGGGTCAACAATTAAGTCCAGTTCAAGTATTGCATGTAATTTTGGCAGAGCTATAACTATGCAATATTTTAAATATTAAAATAGAATACACTGAAAGATTAACCATTTGAGCTCTTTATTATATAGTCCATACAATGAAGTGTACATAATCTATGCAGCTCCAAAACTCACACCCACAAGGTGCTTCTAATATATTATTATTATTTAGAAACCTCCTCACATGAGCATAAGTTCATTTTAAAAATTAATAAAAATGGGATTCAATCTGTAGTGTTTGTGGAGCTTATTAATCAGAGTTGTTATAACTATTCAAGACTAAGCGATGTACTGTAAAAGGAGTTTCATATGTGTGGGAATCCACTTCACATTCCAACCTGCAGTTCCAAAAACTACATTAAAAAATTCAATCAGAAAACATACAGCACTGGCTGCATTTTCATATTTAAACCAGGACCATTGCTTGAATGTTAGCATAGATATGGTACATACACATAAAAGCATTGTATTCAGACTGTACTTCACCATACTATATAGTATATATTGTACTATTCTTCTTTGAACAGAAATGGCAATGTTATGTTCCCAGGGGGAAAAACCTGATGCTGGGTCCTGATGCTCTCTGCTAGAGAGAAACTGGCAACAATTCTCTGTAACACCAGGCACACAGGGAGAGGGGGGTGATGTTATGTGTATTTTACTTCAAATTCTTAAAATTCTTGTATGAACATGAATTGGGCAAGTTTTCCCTCACAGATGTCTTGTGCGCCTTAACCCCCCCCCCTCAATTCCACTGGTTGAGTCACTGGAGGATGGATTGGAGTATCTGTAGTTGCGGTTAAGCGACTAGAGGATGGGGTGGGGGGAACAATCTAGGATGTGGTTTATAATGAGGGTGTGGTTTATCTAATGCTCAATAGAGAGGGAGTGGCTGGTGGTGAAGGTGTTGTTTGCAAATTTGAATAACGACACGTTGCAAAACAGATAGTTGCTTCGCATTGAGTGTTTATGCTCTATAAACAGCCACACACAGCCGATAAATCAATTTACAATAACTTATACCCCATTACTAAGGACACCTGTTAATATTTTAGGGATAATCACTGAATATTGCAAAGTGGTCTTTCGAGGAGATTATTTTAATAGTCATCTTCTGCAAATATTTCACACTTCAAACCCTTTCCCCCTCCCCCCAACTCCCGTGCTAAATACATATTTTTATAAGTGGACACTACAAAATCCCACAGGCTAATCTTCTCTTCAGCTTTCTTCTCCACTACCTAGAAAAAATGCCTTACGTTGAACAGCTTCCTGTTAATCTTGCTGGAATCTCTTACACAATATCCCTTACACAACATCACTCTCTCCCGACACAATATATGAGAAGACCATTGGATGAATGGACCTACTTGCAGGCTGCCTAAATGAATGGCTGCTAATCCTTGGAGCAAAAAACATGTGAATTATCTGCATTTGGAAGAATAGGCAAAAGAGGGACCCTGAAAGATCAAGTTGTCCCTAGAGTATTGCTAGGCCAACTAACAAATGTTGAAGATGCCAATTGATGTTATCACTATGTAATACTTCATATCAAAAGTGTTTTCAATAATGAAAGTCCACTAGCACAATAAACACTTCATGCCCTATTGTATGTGGACTATAAATAACTTTTGTGATGAACCATCATCCCTCACTCAGTAACTGCATGTATGTTCTTCACATGAGGAATAAGTAGCGTACATATATTTGTCCTGCATGTGTGTTCATTATAAGGAGCGAACAATATGCTTTGTATACATGAACTGCATGTAGTTCATTGCATGCAGGCCTCCTTACATATACTGCATGTATGTTCATCACATGGATCAATGAGATTCCTCCATGTAATTGTACTGAATGTATGTTCTTAAAATGGATGAATGAGTGGCTTCTGTATGCATGAACTGCTTGTATGTTAATTAACTGGAGCAATGATGGGCCTTCGTATAATAATACTGCATGTATGTTCTTTATTTAGAGCAGTGATTTTGTGTCCCAGGTGGGTACACTAGTCATGTAGTACCAGGTGGCTTGGATACACTGGTCATGTAGTACCAGGTGGCTTTGATACACTAGTGATGTAGTACCAGGTGGCTTGGATACACTGGTCATGTAGTACCAGGTGGCTTGGATACACTTGTCATGTAGTATCAGGTGGCTTGGATACACTGGTCATGTAGTACCAGGTGGCTTGGATACACTGGTCATGTAGTACCAGGTGGCTTAGATACACTGGTCATGTAGTATTAAGTAGCTTGGATACACTGGTAATGTAGTACCTAGTGGCTTGGATACACTGGTCATGTAACCAGGTGGCTTGGATACACTGGTCATGTAGTATCAAGTGGCTTGGATACACTGGTCATGTAGTCCCAGAGAGCTTGGATACACTGGTCATGTAGTACCAGGTGGCTTGGATACACTGGTCATGTAGTATGTACCAGGTGGCTTGGAAACACTTGTCATGTAGTACCAGGTGGCTTGGATACACTGGTCATGTAGTACCAAGTGGCTTGGATACACTGGTCATGTGTCATGAAAAACCAGCCTTCTCCCAGTACGGACACTTTAGCTGGCTGAGCAGATCCCTGGTCTTCACGCGACGCCTGATCTTTGATTCCCAGTCTGTCCTACTACTGGCAATCCTCAGAACAAGCCAAACTCAGCAACTCTCAACAGAATTGCTGGATTCCCAAATATAACTACAGATAGTTATATTATAATTATGAGATACATAAATACACCAGCCATGACAAGATAACACAACACAATATCAACTACAATAACAAAGGTTCAGTGGGTTCTTATCTAACAGTTCTTAATTGCTGGTTGCAGCAGTCTCTGGTAATATTCAGGTATCTGCTAACTACTCCCTAGCTGTTTCTTATATACTGTTCGAACTACTAGGTTTGATGACATCAGGTCATCATGGAACCGACCCTTGGCGACCAATCCAATGTCTTCTCTTATCAGGTGAGGGGTGTGTAGTTCTTTCCACAGGCAGGTGGACCACATCCTTTATAGTGTCTGGTGGTGAGGTCCTCCGGCTGTTCCCACACTTGCTACCATGGTTTCCACACATCTGGTCTATGGCTTGACCACTAGCTGCTGATTTGGCTTCATCCCGGGCTGTTGTGAACTCAGTCAGGGAGATAGAATTCCCTGACATCATGTAACCAGGTGGTCATGTAGGACCAAGTGGCTTGGATACACTGGTCATGTAGTACCAGGTGGCTTGGATACACAAGTCAGGTATTACCAGATGGCTTGGATACACTGGTCATGTAGTACCAGGTGGCCTGGATACACTGGTCATGTAGTACCAGGTGGCTTGGATACACTGGTCATGTAGTACCAGGTGACTTGGATGCTAGGGTCATGTAGTCCTGAAGATGCTATCCTCTGCAAATCTCTCCATATCAGTAACTGCAGCTTTCTCCTAATAGAGCAGGGATAGAGACAGCCTCACTGGCTAACACTTTGCATCATGCAACCTCCAATGTAGCTGGTGTAGTTTGTTGGCAATAATGAACCAAGTTGCATAATATGTGTGGCATCATCGGGAATGGGAAAAGTGCATGTGCATATATATCCCTGAAGGTTGCCCTGCATCAGGATCTGGATCAAACAAAAACAACTCCGGTATCTATCTGGTTCTGGTGAAGTTTTGTCGGCATGCCACCTTCCCTTAGGGGTGCATACAGAGAGACTGACATTACAACTTCCCTTGGAATGTGTGTACAGACAGATAGACATCAACTTCCCTTTAGATGTGCATAAGGACGGATAGACGTAACAACCTCCCTTGGAGTGTGTGTACAGACAGACAGACATCTACTTCCCTTTGGTTGTGCATAAGAATGGACAGACGTTACAACTTCCCTTAAGGTATGCGTAGAGACAAACTTAAGTTAGAACTTCCCTTAGGTGTGCAGACTGACCGATGTCTCTACTACACAGGTACAATACTCGCAGAGTTCCCAAGTCCCACCAATACTCGTGCAGTCACACAATTCGTCATCACTTTTCTAAGACGTTCACAATCTCACCATCAAAATTGTTGTCACTAGAGGATGTTTGAGTAAATTCAATGAAAAAATAACATAATTATGCCGAGAAGGCTCCATTTTTAATGAGGTTGCTTCAAACCTTTCTCCAACCTTCAAAGTGTCAATCTCTATTGCTACAGGGAACACGGAGGAACTTCTCTGAATAACTAGCTTTTTTATTTCTAGAGAAGTGTGCAACTTGTGTAACCCCGACCTGCTAGCATCTGGAACAAGTCAAAAGCTGAATGCCCTTGTTAGAGATATTTTATTTAGAGAGATCCTGGTCTTGGCTTGCTGGCAAAATGTGACTTCGCTCACGCTAGATGTCTAGTGTGCAGCTAATTAGGTACAAATGACTCGTGATGATATCTCACAAAAATGCCTTTACCCGATAATACCCCCCAATAATCACTGACTGAGGTCAAGCTAAGAGTTGTAGCAGCTACCAGTTCAAGTTTGATTTATCACCGTCCTCGTAACGTCATTGCTCTGTGACCTATTATAGGATGTGCACTAATGAAGTAATGGAACACCATGCTCTATTGTTTTAGCTTGCAGATAGGTGGGTCTGTGAACTTGATCACAAGACAGTACTATTGCTATTTTGCCATCTGTTAGAGTTTCCTCCTCCCTCCAAGTCTTCTACGTCCTCATCTCTGACCTCTCAAAGCCTGAGTGCTAATAGTCCATCTCAATGGAAGCTACTGTTACACTAGCTGCAATCTTCCTTGACTCCGGGTGGATGCCACTATCATCAAGATCAACTGTCTTCACAGATATTGAAATATTTTGTAGGATTGGATATTCACTTAATGAGCTGCTCTGGCTTAATATTCCTCTGCCGTTCTGCTCAGGGACACTGTTGAGTGATAGTCCAGTCTAACCCTCAAGTGATGGTATAAATTGCTGCCACCAGAGCTATGCTTATGTAAGTAGCACCCGTATCTTGCAATCAGAGAATTTAGATTACTAATGAAGACACAAGGTTGGACAAGGCAAAGCTCCTGAACCTCGGTCAGTCAGGGTTCTTATATCCTGACTTAACAGGAAACAGGATGTCACACATTCTTACATACACACTCAGCAAAGTTCCATATACTATAACTATGTATGCACACATTAGGCTATATAATATCTAAGTCTGTTTGGTGTGACATAACTTGTCCCTCAGTACTCTATGTGTTAATGCCTAAAGGTCATCCATGGTCCATGTTGCTGAGTCTGCCCTCAACATCTCCCTCTCCTGAGATGAAACACGTCCTCCCCCAGCTGAAGGTCCTCCATTGGAGTGTGGATGTGATCTCATGTTTGAGACTTTAATAGGAGCCGGAATCAGCGGTGTTTCCCTAGCTCCCTCAGTCACTCTCACCAGCGCTTTATCTTCAGGCCAGCATTGTCACTACAATCCATCTGCGTTCTGATGTAACATGCCTGGCTGGTACTTAAGTTCGAACTGGAACACCTGTAGGGCCAGTGCCAGCACATCAGTCTGCCTGTCAGTCGAGTAGACCATTGTAGAGCTAGCAGAGCCCGGTAGTCAGTTAGGACAGTGAAGTGGCGGGAATAGCAAAGTGGTCGACAGGTTTGACCACAGCCAGGCATTCGAGTTCGGAAACAGTTGTTTAGGCGGGAGTGGTTCGCTTAGAGAAGTAGGCGACAGGTTGTTCCCTTCCCTCCCTCTTTACTGAGAGTACTGCACCAATCCTGAGGATCGAGGCATCAGTGTGGAGAATCAGCTCATCATTAGCTCTGGGAATAATGAGTGAGTGCTCGTCACATAGAACAGAAACAATATGGTTAAATGCATCTGACTCTCTCTTATTCCATTCCAGTGAACAGATGGCACCCTTCTTCAGGGCATCGAACAGGGGACCCGCCCACCTAACAAAGTCGGGTATAAACTTCCAGTAATAACCGGCGGTCCCCAAGTTAGCCCTCAACCCTTTCTGATTCCTAGGTCTATGGAAGTCCTTGAGTGTCTTAACTTTAACTTCTGGCACACTTACAAGGCCATGTCCAATTTGGTGTCCCAGATACTCTAGTGTCTATGCCCCCCACACACATTTGTCTAGGTTCGTAGTCAGCCCAGACTCAACCAATGCTTTCAACACTTCTTCAATGTGTTGTACATGTTCCTCCCAAGTAGCAGAAAATATTAATATATCATCAATATATGTCACGTAGCAGTCTCTCAAATGATCTAGAGTGTTTTCCATGCACCTTTGGAAAGCTGCTGTTGCATTTTTGAGACCAAATGGCATGCAGGTAAATGTTTATTTCCCCCTCAGGGTGCAGAAAGCTGTCTTATCCTGGCTGGCTCTACCAAGAAGGACCAGGAAGAATCCCTTGTTCAGATTAATCTTGAAAAGCCAGACAGCATTAGCCACTTGGTTCAGTAGGTGCTCAATGCATGGCATCTGGAATGGGTCATTTATTGTGTCTTTATTTAGCTGTCTCTAGTCAATATAGAGTCGTACATCCCTAGTCACCTTTTTCCTAGGCGGTACTATAGGATATGACCAAGGGCTTTTGGATGGAATTAGTATACCTAAGGCAAATAGCTCATCTATCTCCTTCTTAAGATCATTTTTCATTGTGGGGGCAGGGGGTAAGCGGAGTGGGTTTCCTTCCTCTAAATGGATTTCACATTGGTCGTGTTTCAGCAAGCCCAGCCCTTTCAGGGTACGGTACTTTAGAATGGCCTTCAACTGTGATTTCCTAGCACTGGATAAATTCATCTTGACACTACCTATGGGATTCGGTGTGTCCTCAGATTCGTCTGCCATAATGAGTCTAAGGAGATTAGCATGTGGCATCTTCCACTCATTAAGCCGGTTAATGTGAATGGTTAGCTTTTTTGATCTTTTGTTAGGGACAGCTATTGTATTGTTACAATCAGACAGTTTAGCTATGACCTCGTACGGGCCATCCCAAATTGAGTGGAGTTTTCCTGTCAACCCTGGGGTGTGACAGAGCACCATGTCCCCGAGTTCATAGCTCCTTGGTTTGGAGCTCTGATCATAGGCCTGTTTAGATTTTTCTTTGTAGCTTTCTTCATTTTCGTAGGCTTGTTTGTGTAGAGCTGTTAATGTCTCCTTGCACCTACAAGAGGGGGCTACCACTCTGGTGAACTCTCTCCCTGGGTCAGCCCATTTGCTATGCACTATTACACCTCCCAGATAGAAGTATCCATCTTCCTGCCTATCAGCCTTACACCTCATCTCCTTTAATATCCCATCCTTCCTCTGCTGTTCTGTTGGAGCCAGCACTTCCACCTTCCCTTTTGTAAGGGTCAGAAACGGCAACTCACTCACATGCCCTCCATCTAACCCTTGAAGGTTTCCTGCCTCAATATCTCTTCTATTGCCTCATCTCCCTTGTACATATACCCACTCAGCAATTCATCATCAGCAGAAGAATTGATGTGAGTGTCCTCCTCCCCAAGAGGACTGGTATCGGTGCTCACTTCCTCTACTTCTGTTAATATGCTATCTGTCCCATGGTCAACAGGATCGCAAGCAACTAGTTTAGGTTGTTTTGGCTTCCTTCCTTCTGGGTTTGGGTATTGGTTTTTCATGCATTTTGAGTAGTGTAAGGGGTAGCAGCCTAGTGCAAGTGCCAGCAGCCTAGTGCAAGTGCCATCCTTGCTATCCTCAATCTGGTTAGCGGCTTTCTCTGCCACTAGTGCCTGACTTTGAACCCTGGTAATGGCAGCCAGCACCCTTTGCTTGGATCTTTCAGCAACCCAAGACCTCACCCAGGGGTGGTCCTTTCCCAACAATACATGCTTTGTATCCTTACCCACTACAAAAACATCCATGGACTGAGTGATTCCATCTACCTTTAAGTCTATAGTTGCTGTTTTAAATGTGACGACCCTCTGATTAGCTAGTCTTGCCTTAGCTGTCTTGCCAGTGAAACATTCAGTTGGTACTAACCTAGCTGCTTTGTTGGCACCAGTGTCAATGAGGTACCTACACTGTCTACCATTTATGTCCCCGGTTCTGAGCAACTCCTGAATTATCTCAGCCTCAGACTCAAAACTAATCATGCCTAGCCTGGCTTTGACCTTACTGTTTGGGCCATACCTCTTAAAATGCCTTGTTTCATTGCATTCAAAGAAAACTATGTTCCTTAGGATATGATCTACACCTCTGTGGAACACCGGCTACACCTTGGCCACCAACCCGATCATGCTCAATGGGGGACCCTCCATCTCTACCCTTAGTTAGGTGCCCACCTGATCCATTAGTAGGTGTCTGTTTCCTGGGATTGTTGTAGGCCATCTTTCTGCCGGAGTGTTGTTCCTCCAATTGTCTCTTGTGCATCATGCTTCTTTCGTGAAAGGATTTTGATTCCCAAGTAGCTTCCAGCTCATCGATGATCTCCGGAGTATCCTTGTAAGTATTACCTCTCACTGCATGGCATACCTCTGGCGAGTAGTAAAGCGTCAACGTTCCTCGAAACATCTCCATCGTGAAGTCCTTTTTGCTTTCCATCTGCATTGCGAATCTCTTGATGCTCTTCATAATCGGAGTGAGATTGTGTCTAGGTGACAGGTTGTCTTTTGGTGTGTCTCTCCAAATAGTTTTTATGGCTCTAGTATCTGTACAACCCAGATGCTCAAGCAGCGAAGTCTTCAATGTTTATTAATGTACGCTCAGGTCCAGTTCCTGAAAAGCTTCCATCAATTTCCCGGAGACTTGCTTCCGTAATATATTGGTCCTCTCTGTTACTGGAAGTCCCACCTCTGTTAGTGTTTGTTCAAAGTTTCTCAGGTAAGCTTCTGGGTCGATTAGTTCATCCATTTTGTGCAGTGCCTGCAGTGCTGTTCTCTTCAATTGCTCAGATTCCCTTGCAGAAGTACTGGTTTGTTGGAACTCTCTTGTGAGCTTGTAGAAGGCTGCATTTTCCTCTACCAATTTTGTTTGCAGGTCATTTTGCTGCTTTTCTTCCTTTGCATGCTCCATTGTTGTTCTCAACCTCTCCTCCCTTTCCTGATTCATTGATGCTATCATAGTTGCCATAGCAGTGCCATAGAGTCGGCAGTCGCTTCAGTGTTGAATGAACTAGTTGCTGTCTGTTCTGTCTTCTTGTCGCTGATCTTGTCGGACTTTGTTCGTGTTTGGACGATGCTTGGATCCATGCTTCGGTTGGTAGTGTTGGTTAGTGATGGTGATTGTGTTCTGCACCGCTGCCACCATGTGTTGAGGGTTAGTCCAGTCAAACTCTCAAGTGATGGTATCAATTGCTGCCACCAGAGCTATGCTTATGTAAATAGCACCCGTATCTTGCAATCAGAGAATTTAGATTATTAATGAAGACACAAGGTTGCAATTACAGGACAAGGCAAACTCCTGAACCTCGGTCAGTCAGGGTTCTTATACCCTGACTTCCCAGGAAACAGGATGTCACACATTCTTACATACACTCAGCAAAGTTCCATATATATAACTGGGTAGGCCCACATATTATAATATCTAAGTCTGTTTGGTGCGACATAACTTGGTAATGTTCCCTCAGTACTCTATGTATTAATGCCTAATGGTCATCCATGGTCCATGTTGATGGGTCTGCCCTCAACTGACATGTCCATACATCAACTTGTGATATATATTTACAATACCTGCCTGAAAATGTATACAATACCTGCCTGAAGATGTGATATATATTTATAATACCTGCTTGCAACAACTGCCTGAAGATGAGATATATATTTACAATACCTGCCTGAATATGTGATATATATTTACAATACCTGCATGAAGATGTGATAAATATTTACAATATGTGATATTACCTAACGGAGTTACACTGATGAGCATGCACACAACAATGCAACAGACCAATATCCAATGGTGTGCTCTATTCAAAAACACCATATATATGATACATATTGTAAACTATGTAGGCAGCATCAAGGAAGCTTAAACTTCTGCCCCCTTTCCCCCCCCCCTCCCCCCCCCCCCCCCAAAAAGCAGATGCATGTGACACTTGCATCATTGAATTTGCACCTACAAATCTAAATAATGCACGTCCATGTTATTCATTTCCTGAGATTACTTGAAATGATGTTGGCATGTTAGAGCTAGCTGTAGGTTAGGATGTGCTGTCTGTATTTCTCTCCATTTACTGCCACTGCTTAGTTAGAGATACCTCTAGGTCGGAATGTGCTGACTGTGTTGCTCTCCAGCTGCTCGCTCTGCTTTAACTATTATTGTTCGTGATACTAGCAATGATGTTGGCATGTTAGAGCTAGCTCTAGGTATGTTCTCTCTGTTTTTCACTCCAGCTTCTGCCTCTGCTTAGTTAGAGCTAGTTCCAGGTGGGGATGTGCTGAATGTGTTGTTCTTCAGCTGCTGATTCTACTTTAGCTATTGTTGTTCGTGATGCTTGGATGCTATAACAACTTTTAACTCCGTGACTTCAGCTCCATCCAAGCATCTAATTGGAATGCCATCGCTCTCTTTCTTGTCGGCTCCACATATGATTTTGTCACAGTCTATCTCCTCAGTGCTTGCTACATGTGCCTACCCTAACCCCAGAGGGATGACAAGAGCATATTTGGTGCTTGCTACCTTGAGGCTTGATAAATACCTGAACATGTATATAAATATATGTATGTTATACATTTATATTTAACATATCTTGAGTAGACTTCTGTTAACCGTACAAAAGCTCATTACAATTTTTCTGACCAATTGATACCAGGCCATCGATTGCTGTGAGTCTTTATTGCACTAGTCCCTAGTTTGCAAGAGATAAAAGACTGTTATGCTAGGCTAGGCCTAGGGATAGGCATTTGGCTAGGGCTAAGTCTTGGGCTAGGGCTGGGAGACTGACTAAGGACTAGACTAAGGCTAAATCTAGGGCTAGGGGACATTTCTGATGCCTCAGGCATTGGATCTGGTGAAAAGATTTGTGTATTGGTGATTGGGAATTGAATCCGGTGAAAAGACTGGTATGATTGGGCATTGGATCTGATAATAGCTAGCTCTATCAGGAAACAAATTGCAGACCATTTACCATTTCAATGCTGAAAATACAGCAAAGAGATCGAATTTTTCTGCTATAGTGTGTGGTAAAGATGCAGATCATATGTAGCTAATAATGGGCTGCCTATACATAAGGCCACAGCCAGACGGCTTCTTATGGTGAAGCCATTATAGTGTCTCTCCTTGTGCGTATGTATGTGTGTATTGTGTGGCAATATGTGTGTGTGTGTGTGTCAGTGAGTGAATGTGTCTGTGTGTGAGTGAGTGTGATTATGGATTATGTATATATGTATGTATGTGGTGTGGTTTGGTGTGTCTGTAGTAGTGTGTGTGTGCATAGTTAGAGAGCACGTTGGTCTTTGTGTGTTAGTTAGAAGTCCACAAAGCAACACATAGTTGACTATGTAACCCAAGCTTATCTAGTGGTGGTCATAGTTGTGATGGTATGGTGTGTGCCAGTGATTTTGATGATGAAGGGATGAGAGATTGAGAACTAATTCCCCAATATCGCAGGTAATGTCTACAACTCCTGTAAATAAACTAGGTCAGTCACAATAGTGCAGCGGGTCATCAAACTAGTAGGTAATTTGCCGGCAAATGGGAGTCAACAGAGGTCTAGTATTAATCTGGCACATGTGAGGATTCCCACTCAAGATACCAATTGAAGCAGAGTCACAAAGCAGAGGGCATAGCACAAATATTAACCGAGCACATCCCACATATTCCTCATTATACCATCCTATCACTTCCAGATTTCTGGAAATAGCTGCTCGAGAGAAAACTTATCCTCAAAAGTCAACACGCATGAGGGATATAGTAGCCTCAGAGTTCATGCTCTCCCAGTCTTGTAGTCAGAGTCAAGATTAGGTATCAAGAAATTTGACCTTCGTAGACGTATAGATAACCCAGGCATTGTGCCCGATCTTGATGCACTGGGACTGGCCTAAGTTTGTGTAGTATCACAGCTTTGCATCACTTCATATCACTTCATTTTAGACTTGATCTTGTCATTGCATAAAATTGTGCTAATTGCTTAACTAGAATTACCAATTGCACACTTCAACATGCACATGCATAAGCAATGAAGGATGTTGTCTGTGAGTTACCATTCCCCATTGGTCACATGAGCCGGAGGTCACAAGAGAATATATGGTATCCAGATCATTTGGATTTGACACTCCATTTGTGTTGAAACCCAACCATGTTAGTTATCGACACCAGCTATCCATAACTCTGCATAAAAATGAGGTTGTAGGTTTTCGTCATGTCCCTAGGTTTAGTCCTTGTGAGAGACACAGGGGCGATCCAAATGTATCGGACTCAGCTCCGACAGCTGAAATGTTTGGAAAAATGATCATTATCGACATTCTTGTCGAGACTTTGTTATCTTAGTGCAGGCACTGATCGAACTTCAGCGAGGAGATATGCAGGTTCCCTCATTCTTCACGATATCATGGACAGCGTCGACTTTGGCTGCCACACTCGGGTTAAGGTTCTCTCCTTCTTCTTGATAGATGGACCTTCAGCTTATCCTTGGTAGTGAGGACTAGCCTTCCTTCACTTCTGAGTAACTATGGCTGCGCTAAAATCTATTGACAGGAGAGAGAGAAGCGAATAGCATAGAGCCCATGCCACACCAATGAGAACAAACATCATGAAAAATAATGTACATGAGCATGAGGTGTGGCTTGACAGATCCATCACATGACCGAGTTGTTACTGTGTATTAATTTAACAGTGACATTCAATTAGAAGACACAACACAGCTAAAGTAGTCCTAGTCATCAATCATTTGGAACAATCGATATTGATGTTGTTTGAATTCATAATTCAAAGCAACAACTGGCTACAGCTATCAAGTGTAGTAATTACCTACACAACAAGCATTGAAATTGGACTTTACTTTCTCTGAGATAAAATTTACTTTTAATTTGAGAAGCCTTTTCGGTTCTTTTCCCGCTTCCTGTATCTTGATCGTCTCCATCTCCTATTAAATATTCACTGCTAATATCATTACAACCCTCAACACAATATTTCTAGAGGTATATGCCATCAACTTGATATCAAGTTCAAGAAAAGTGTTCTGAAAATACTGGGGAAAGGGCATAGGTATGCATTACCAAGAGCCTACTACAACGGCAAAGGTATGACGTTACCAAGAGCCTAGTGCAAGGGCAAGGGAAAAAAGTGATTGAGATTAGGGCACGGGAGAATCAATGGTGACTGTATGCTAGGCTAGGGCAAGGATCCACATGCATGACATTATGTGAAGATGGAAAATCTTTAAAGTGGTGCTAATACGACATTGACTATGACATCAATTACACCGTCATGAAGGCATTATTACTAAATTAGTTGATATACAGGTATGTTATTTTTCATGGTATTGTGTGTGTGGGGAGTAAGGCATACAGGGAGTGGAAATTGGATCTTGCTTGCTCACTCATGAAAAGACTTCAGAGCATGAGAATGAAGGATAAAGTTTCACTCCATTTCCACCGCTCAACACATGGAACTGGAAACACTGGTGAATACTGGCAGTTGATAATTTATATTGTGCTGTCCCTAGGTGTATTCCAAAGGTTGCAAGCACTTGCATTCTTGTAAATGTCTGACAAGGAATACTCAGAATGTGAGTTTGATAGCTCTGGCTTTATCATGCCACCTCCACCCCATTGCAAGGATCCTAAGTTTGACTGGGGAAGGTTCATGTATGAGTATACAACCAACATTTAGTTAGAGTGAGGCACTGGTGATTGTACATTTTATAATAACACTGCCCAATTATTAACTTTGAAGTTGCTAGCTCCACCACTTGTGCTGACCAGACTCGATATGCTTTTGGTGTGCATGACAATAATTGTTTTTTTGTTTGCAATTAGCCAAAACAATTAGATATCCATTGGCCATCCATGCTTGGCTCTGTCCCGGAAGTGTTGCTAGGCTCTGATCCAGCTGTGTAGGGTGAAGCCAGCTTAAGTTGGTAGGTTTGCACCGAGCAGCAAATGCACTAGCACTTCCCTCAAACAGCAAAGGCAAATAGCTAATTTAATCGTGTGAGCTTTTAACGCTGAAAACTATGCTCACCAGTTTTATACATTTAGAATGATGATTTAAATGTTACTGGGTCATCAAACTGTACTTGGCTATATAGATTTTTTGCTCCCTTCTTTCTTAGCAGTTTGTTGGAAAAGATTGTTTTCTTGTAATAATTATTCATTATTCCTGATCAAAGATAGAGCATCAATAGCATAATCATTGAGTGAGTAAATTTTAGTCGATCATCGAGAAAGTCTACACTGTCAACTGAGAGTTGGCTGAGTACTAATATTCCTAATATTATTCCTGATGAAGGCTAGAGCATCTAGTCAAAATGTCGAGAGAGTAAATTTCCAAGTTATTTACCTAGAAGATCATTGTACTAGTACAACTACTATTGCTACTACTATAAAATTCAGGTGGGAGTGGGTAACATCAGGGTGTCGATGTGTGGCAGCATCTGTCACTACAAGAAATGTGAACTATATAGCCTCCACAATAGCCTCACAATAACAAACCTGACTATTCCTTACTTGTCTTTGACAAATGAATCAACTGCCTTAGGCTAGTTGATGTTAATCATCAATCAATGGCTACAAAGGCAACCAGGCAACATAAATGCCCCCCAAAAATGAGTGACTCTCCAGACCTAATAATATTAATATAGGGGTGGTGAGAAAGTTTCTCTACCAACTATATAGCTATCTGGGGCTATAGTGTACAAGGTTTTCTACAGCTGTAAGGTCATGTCATGCTATAGGTTTATAAGAGACAAAAACATGCAAGAAAGGTATAACAATATTTAATTAAAGTTCTAAACTAGAGCTAGCTATCGAGTGCTTTTACCTAGCTATGTGTACATAATCGTACATCAATAATTCAGTTGAAAACAGTATCATCCAAGAGGGTGATGTGGCAGTGGACCATGCCTTTAGGCCTCTCAGCATTGTCCAGTTCAGGCGCTTAAGGGACACTACGTAGGTGTTGTGGTTCTACCTAAAACTTCAAACTCACCTCAGAAGTGCCATTGGATGGTCCAGTTTCCAATTTGTAGCTTGGTCAAACTGCCGAAGTTTTTCTCTTTCAGAACATACAATACTTTAAAGGTTGTACTCCGCATATATTGGTTGGTAAAGTTATCTGAGGTGATAATTAGAAGAAAACCAGGAATCCCAGTTGAGAGCACCCAACAACAACGCCGTAATTACAAGCTTCAAAGGGCCACTATTTTTTTTTGGCAAACCATAAATGTGTACCAACGAGCAGCTCTTTCCAAACTATGCTCAGCAAAAATCTACAGGTAAGAGCAGTGCAATGGTTTAAGGAATAAGATTGACATTTGGTGGTTGGTGCTGAATAATAATCACATTAGCAAAACACTAGTGGAGCTAGCTACAATTCATGCCTCAAAAATACTGAGATAAATATTATTCAGTACGTCCGACATTCATATATTGCTTAATTAATGGAGTTTTTTCATTTCAAGACAAGTGATTTCATGCCTGAAAGGAAAGCTAGGTGCAAATGGTGAAGAGAAGACTGTACAAGGCAAAGCAGAATTATTATGTTCCACAACTGCAGTAGCCAACAGTTAGGTAATAGTCCTTGATGAGTTCTTGGACATCTCAGAAGCAATGGTAAATAGAGGCTGGAATGGCATCCCTTCGCCGACAACATGCCTGCAGATTTGGACTCAGTTTGGAAGGACCACAGGAAAAAGACACACAGGACCACTGCAGCAGTTCAAGTGCTTAGGAAGGTCCGAGTTCATCTTGTTGAAATCTAAAATGGGAGGCCTGGGACATGTATCCGAGACGATCTCCTTCATCGGATGAATCAGCTCAAATCTAAGGTCATTTTCAATGCTGCTCTGCATGACGGAAAAGAGGCGTAGCCTGTTCAGTTTGGAAAGTGTTTTCTTCACCTTCCTTGGCCACACAACTACCCAGGAGTGCTCTCATCTCGTCTTCATCCAACCCTGAAATAAGCTGCACTAAACATGAACCAACCAAGCTGTCTTGTGCATTAGTTTGCGGTGTGATCTCGTATCGCCAACGACCACTCACATGAAATTTGTATAAGCAATTCCTTTCCTCCACAAACTACAGCATTCCTTTCATGCATGAAGCTTCATTTGGGAACTTCCTCCATAAAATAGGTTGGAAACTTTCAAGCTGAAAAGAACACTCCTCTCGTAAATCAAAGATGAGAAATTATTCTTCGAGATGTGGCCTGTTTCTTTAGCTTCCTGCATGCTTCCTTCCTTTAACCCTCTTTTATCTCTCCTGGCTCATACATCCGCCCTCCATGTATAAACAGCGCTGGCTACTTCATGAGACACCACAGTGAACTTGGATACCCTACTCACCTCTATTAGGTAATCCAGAGGAATAGCACACTTCATGCATGGGTAAATCCGACAACCCAGGACATAATCAGACTTAAATTCACATGCTTTGCCAGGCTGTGACTCAGAAACGTGGTCTTTCTTGTTCCTGTCTATGACATCAGCATATTGGAGTTGGCTATCAGCTGCAGCGGGGTATGTTTCACCACTCTTAAATTTGGCTACAAGAGCGTAGGTGTCCACAACAGTCACTACAGCATCAAGGAGGATTCGGTACATCCTCCCATATTCCTGCTCTAGGGTAGCTATAGTGGCCAAGGGGTTGTCATTCCACTGCTCTCGATGAGGAGATAATCAAACTTCCCTATATCAACATCCTGCAACAGATTGCAAACTGCTGTTTGAAACTCACCCAAAATTGAACAGCAGAGGCAGCCATTGGTAAATCTACCACTGAATCTTGGCTTTGGTTCCTCTTTACTATCTGACGGTTTAAGTTGACAGAGGCGAAATCATTCACAGCATCTGCAACCCTCAAATTCTGCTTGTTAGAAAGCATCATAGTCAAGGAGATTAGTTCTTTCAGCTACAAGGAAGCCCTTGATCAGGGTAACTGGGAGCTTTCTCTTCTTTCCAGCCCAAGCTTGGTCATCCATGTGAATGTAGATGTTACATAAACTATCCATCTTCCAGTAGTTCAACTCGGTAATGTAACAACTTCAGTACGGCATTAACCAGCATGCTCTCATATCATGCTTAGTTAGCAGATAAGTGTGCACCACTTGCCCCGCCAGCCTCAGTAGTGTTACATGCTCTTGATTTTTATATGAGAAGTGTGTGTGTGTCTTATTGGGATCTAGGATCATCATATTACCTTCTTGCACCAATTCATTACAACTATTTTGACCTAAATCTAATCATCTTACTGAATACAGTAGCTATGTGCCTCCTAATTCATATCACCTTGGCCTGTTCTCTTATCTGAAAGAAACTTGCGCTATGGGCAAAGTAATAATAATGTATCACTTTAACTTCACTGATATCAACTGAGCCTCACTTACCAATCCGTCCATGAATTCTTCGATGTTCTGTGACCTCAGTCTTTAACTGTACACTGCATCTGTTTATAACTAGCCCTACTCAAACTGGCAACATCCTTGATTTTGTCATTACCGAACCATCCTGAGCTCATCCTTTATTCCACTTTCTGGTCAAGTTGGATCAATTCAAGTTACCTCATTTATAACTACTGCCATTCCCACACAACCTCATCATGCAAGATTTTTTTATCTCTCTCTCTAAAGCTGACATGGATGGCCTAAATGACTTCTATTTTATTTTTTATTTTCACCCACTTACTTTCTCTAAATGATACAGAATATGTATGCTTAGCACTAAAACCAGTAATCACCAATACTGTGTCAGTAAAAAAAAATCGTCACCAGTGACCGAAATATTTTTCTCCAATAATAAAGTATTCTCTCAACTGCATTCACTCAAGCAGAACAAAGTACAGGATGGCTTCTTCTACCTCCAACTATGAGCAAATACTACTCTCCATGACCCACCAACTTCAGTTCCAAATGTCCAAAGTAAAAAGATCATATGAATATTGTGAAAGACAACTGCATTAACAACCCAGCCAGAATATACATATGATAGTATTACAGGAGGACTCCTTCCATCTCCAACTATATATGAGCAATTACTCTCCTTAACCCACCAACTTCAGATCCAAATGTTCGAAGCATAAAGAATATCATGAAAGACAACTGCATTAACAGCCTAGCCAGAATAAACATAGTATACACATTCCGATCATAGCTCTGCAACTACCTCTACTCACTATGAAAGGGACAGTCTGCAGAACAGCTGCTTCAATTCTGTTTTCACTAGGAGCCCGCTCATCCTTCCACAGCAGTACTCATGCCTATTTCCTCGGAAATCCAGGTTACTACCACCATCTCTGCAGAGGATGTGTATGGATATTCTTAGTAAAACTTGACCAAAACCAAGGTAAAGAAATTGATGGAATGCATCCAAGACTACACAGCTTTGGCTGTCTATAAAATCTGTTCTCCCTGAGCATCATGGACCAGTACATTGCAGCTGATTGGTACATACACAACATTATTCCAATTTATAAATCAGGGAATAAGCCCTTGGGCGCCAACTACAGACCAATAGCTCGTCTCTAAAATTATAGAGAAACTGGTCTATGTCAAGATAATCAGCTTTGCTACTTATTCAATCTAAACCAGATTGCAGAAAAATAGTTTCACCCTTCAACTGCTGTTGCTATTCTAGAGAACTGACTATTTATTGTAATGGCTATCACAACTCAAAAGTTGAACCATCTACCGAGGCTTTTTATAGTTCCCCCATGGTGAACTTCTATTCAAGTAGTCCTGCATTGTAATTACTAGAGACATATGGAACTGGTTTGGGACATATCTGTCTTCTGGCACCTACTGTGTCTCTCTCGGACTGCCCCAAGGAAGTATCTTAAAATCTCTATTATTAATTATCTACATTAAAGTTTGTACTAAGTTCTCCAACATCTTCATCATTGCTGATCCCACCCAATGCATCAAACTGGTATGGAACGTGAACGACTGCTACCAACTTCAACATGACATAGACTCACTCCCTGGGTAGCTGGAGTTCAAATAAAAAACTCAACTTCAATATTAAAATATGTGTATAGTGCAGGAAGTCATTAATATCCATGCGAACTTTGTACTGAAACTTACCAACACTTACTTTTTGCCCAAAATTTCTTGCACCATAATGCTCAGCTCAAAATTTCTTTTAAAATGATACCACTTTTAGCTGCACCTGGTGCATTTAGAAACTCTATGGGATTTTAGTACAATACAAAAATTGGGTGTGGCATGTTTCCATGACAACTCCTGCGACTGAATCAGTTAGGCTTCTTTCTCTGAAGTATAGCAAGTTTTGGAGGGTGACTATGAGTGACGATGTACCAAAAAAAAAGTCCCGATGGTCCAAGGAAGCACCATGCTGACAAAGCAGCTGTAGCAAGAGCTGCTAAACAGCAGAGGGAGGAAGTTGACTTACATTCAAGCAGTTTTGGTGAGCTTGATGAATTGTTTGCTTTCCCTCGGATACTGCCATCATCTGAAGATGAGTTTGAGCCAGAGAACGAATTTCCTTTCTCAGAAGATGCACAAGAGGCATATAGTGAGTGGATGCATTGCCAGCCAAGGACACTGTTAGAATGATTGCCATTACCATAATGGATAATATTATATTTCGAAAGCATTTTGGCCTAGCTTATGTTGCTACAGCTACTGAAGCTGGTTTAGTGGTTGGTTTCAATGAAAAGACAATCAGAGGAGGCAGGATGAAAGATTTCTACCAGTGCAAGGGAGAGTTTACTGGATCAGCACAAGGCAAGCACATTCGGCCATAATTATGTTGTGGATGATGAACACTGCAGATTGAAAGCATTGGCATGGTTATGTAAAGGAAAAGTGAGCCAGTTATGACTGCTGCAAAATTTGCAACCAGGGTAAATTCAGAGATGTTACCAAATTCTCACTTACCACCTGATTTTTCTCGTTCCATCACTCCACAAACAGCCAGAAAGTGGCTGTATGATCTTGATTTCTCACCTACATCTCTAAAGAAAGCCATATGCTTTGACGGTCTTGAGCATGATGATGGGAGAGAATATCGTCGCATGTATCTGCGGAAAATTAAAATCTTGGAGTTAACACTTTCACGGGCGGGTTAAAAAAAATATACTGCTAAAATTAACTGTATTGTCTCAAATATTTATTAAAGTCTATAGCAACCATATATTTTTCGAATCACACATAGTCACTTAATATGTAGGTGTGATTTATGTTGCCTAGCAATACAGTTTGTGGTTGTAATTGTGGTTTTAGTAATTAATTTTTGAATTTCAAGGCAATTATTGTTCTATTTTCAAGTATATTTTATGATAACATGTTTTATACATTTGCAGGTACAAAAATTTCAACCATAATGACCAGACTGCAGCATGGAATTAAGAAAAACAGAAGAAAGCCTACATCACAAAGGTCAACTACCCAGCAGTCACGATGAGACATCGTGACTGTTGGGTATTTGAGAGGTGGGATGGTGGGACTGCTGTGACTTTGTGTAAATCCAAAAACTGTGGACATAGAAACAGATATTTTTATATTCTATACCTTTTTGAACAGTAATACTTACCTAAAGGCCGAGTAAGACTCTTATCACTAGAGCTGGAGCGGTCATTAGAAACTATAACTATTGGATCTTCATCTTCCTCCGTTACTTCTGAGTGACTAAGCTCAGGGTTTGCTCTGGGAAGGTAGCTCTCAATACCTTCGCCTTCAAAATCACTGTCATCCACTTCAGAAAGGCCGAAATCGTCGTCTTCCAGTAAAAGCAGCACATCGCTAACGTTCAAGCATTAGCCATGATTTCCGTGTGAGCTTTCTGGGTTCAAAGTCCTTAGCAACCGTTATGCTGTCATTGTTTTGTGAATACCACGTAATAGAGCTACGTTTTAGGCGTCGTTTAATAAGTTTTTTATGGGGGTAAGTTCAACGATCTATTTTTTATGAATTTTTTAACTGCGAGACTTCTTGGGCGCGTTAAAGTACCCGTGATCGTTAAAGGGTTAACTCACTTGCCGCCTCCTTTGAGTGTAGATGGAGTGACCGAGGAAACAATTGGCAATCCAGATGCACTGCGATGCTTGGTGTTATTATACCATGATGAATCAAGCTTTCATGCCAATGAAGGCCAGTCATGGTAATGGATAGAGGAGGGAAAGTTGGCTATTCATCCCAAAGGTGCTATTCGTGGTTGATGATCAGTGACTTCATTGACAAACACAATGGCTTTTACGTCTAATCCCACACGAACATGTTGAAGCTAAGGAAACACACCCAGTTATTCCTATGGCAGCAAGAGTTGTTTTTAAATTTGGAGCACTTGGTTAATGATAATGGAGCAGGTTGAATTTTCCGTAACTGGAAGTGGTAAACAGAATGGCCTGCGAAAAGTGCTCCAAGAACACAATGTTAACACTACTGTCATGTTGAAAGCAGACATGATCAAGAAGCTTGAGACAATGGAAGACTTTCAAACCCAAAAAATCGAAGGTGGAAGAGCTTTTCACAAGCAGGGAGCACAGAGCAATATTTCTGCCAAAATTCCACTGCTAAGTAAATCCCATTGAAAATGTGTGGGGTCAAGCAAAACAGTATACATGTGCCAATTGTGATTACTCGTTTAATGGTTTGGAGAAATTATACATACTGCAATGGATTCTGTTAGTATTCAGCAGACAGAAATACGTGAGTACACAGAGCATACAGAGAAGAGATAATGGTTGGAAAAGGTGCTTTAAAAAAGTACAAAAGTCATCGTCATGTCCCTGAAACTGAACTAAATTATTGTCCATTTACTCTGTAAAAAAAATTTTTCTTGAAATCTGTTATAACAGTTTTACTGATGATTAAATGCACCATACGTAACAATAAGCTCACTTGCAAGAAAATTTACCTCATGGAAAGTGTCATATGTGAGGTCAAAGTTCAATTATCATGTTTTCCATCTCCTTCCAGTTGTCCTAGTCATTTATTGCTTGCATATACTTAGTGAGGGCCTATCTCAAGGCTCAACAGAACAACATAAATGACATTAGCGGTTTGACTGAGAAGGGACTTTGGAGCTGCTTGACCACAACATCACCTTCTTTATGGCGAGAGCAGTGACAAAGAAAATACTGTGAAGCACATACATAGAAGATAATGCTGTGAAGCACGTATACATAGAAGATGATGCTGTGAAGCAGGTATACATAGCTGTGAAGCAGGTATACATAGATTATGATTCTGTGTACCCGTAGATGATAGTGATTCAGATCAGTTTCCAGGCGAGTGAGATGAAGTCAGTACATATTGATAGCTATAACAGTGAAGGAATTGCAATAACTATATACTATATATAATAACAAAGTTGATAGCTTGAACATTATACCAGCTCTAGCTCTTATCATTTTGTATATTATATTGCTAGCTAAATTATCTGGTAATAAAATATGGTATCTCTCTGTAACAAGTTTTCTGCCGCACACTTAAAATCTACATTCCCAACTAACTTTCCTCCTTCTCCAAAAGGTTCTTATCCTACCTGGTACTCTCCTCTACTGCTACCTTCCTCTTGTCCAACCTATTGCTTAGATATTGAAGTAACAAGTGAAAGAACATCTTCTAAATGATTATTATCAGGTGACATGAATATTTCAATTTCAATCAACTGTATTGTTTTTAGTGCTAGTGAAATACGTATGTCTCCATCAGGGCTGAAGTATTTAAGATGAAATGTTGGCACTAAATACACAAACCTGATTGAAAGAATATTTATATTTCATGATGTAATTGTTAGGCAGTTAAATTTCATCACAAAGGTAAAGACCTCACATGTGTCAGAGGCAATTGTCTATCACCTGTGTTGAGTTAAAAAGTAAAAACAACAACCTGTTGTTATGATTTTGGAATCCATAAATTCTGCATACTTCATTCTATGAAGTTGATATAAAGCTTAAACGATAGCTCTTTCTGTGTGCTCTCTTGTAATACCAAAACTGATGCACAAATATAAATGCTTCAGTAACAGGAAGTCAAAGTGGTGGACCTCAATTCCTGCAGGCCCCAATTTTCTGCAGTTCTAGTAAGTGCTAGACAGCTGTGGCTCGATGAAGCTCTCGGTGCTAGTATTATTGGTAGGTGCTATTACATTTTTAGGAAGACCGGCATAGTTATGGAATTTCATGAGCATATATATAACCGGAGATGAAGTCACTCCTACAGTACATGTGAAAGGAGGGTGAGGCTATATTTTTTTATTATCACCAACATGGATGCCAACATTGACGAATTGTATGTTGTTGTTATTATAATACCAATAATTATTCTAGTCAAAACATCTAGGGAATACAATTTGAAGTTGATTATTGAGGTGATTTTAATGTTATTATCTCAAGATAGAGTTCATTGAGATAATTTGAATGTCTAAAAAGGGTCTTCAGTTGGAATTTCAGTGCTGCCATCCAATAGTCCAAGTACACCTGCCTTCTTCCATCCTTTAACACAGGTGGTGAAGAAGTTATACATCTTCACTAGCCACGTGGTTGAGCGAAAATCAACTTCAACATCTTCAAGTTGCTTCTCACTCTCAAGTTGTTGCTTCACAGCATCAACACCTCCAAGCTGCTTCCCACTCTCAAGTTGTTGCATCATTGTAGTATCTGATTTTTTGGGCTGACCTATTGACCGTTAGATGAAGTGGCTGAAAACAATGTCATGTTAGCAGGAACTAGAACGAACTTGCAATTTAATGACGATAACTCGTGTTTGACCTTCTGTGTCACTTGCCCTCTTAAAACACCAGTGCCTTGTGTGTAGCAGCTACTTACAGTTCTGCTCGTTTCTTCACAACATATTGAGCAATGCCTTCCTCAATCAACTTCAAAGTTTATTGCTCATTGAACCAGTGCTTTGGATTCTATGATAAACAAAAGTCTAGTTTCTTCTTTGTAGTTAGTGGCTACCTGAAGTGCCCAGTACTTAATGAAAGATTGTCTGCTAGGCAACCACTTCACAATCCTAATAATAGCTGCTAAAATCTGTCATAAAGTGTCATGGCCTAGGATCAGTAGTGGAATCTGGTAGTTGGACATTTTCCGAGAGAAATCTCGAGGTACACCTATTTCATGGTACAAGGGTGCCATGCAGAATTACTGAATACAAGTTGTTAAAAGAGATCTGAAAATTCCTGCCAAAGTCACTGGCGGTGCAGAGGTCAAAGTTTTTACTAAGAATTAATACAATGAACCAGTAAAGGGGAAGTTCCTCTATGTTTCTGCAAACATCGCTCCTGTCATGAGAGAGAGGACAGATTTGGTACATTAGCAGGTTGTTAATTGAGCACAAAAAACCGGCTAAATTCGCAAGACTTTGGACCCGCTAAAACCACTCCCTCCTAGATTGCTGCCACATCCGGTCAGGAAACTCACATGGTGGACAACAAGCCAGCTAACCAAAATAACAACCCACATGAGTCTTAGCATCCTGATGAAGGCTAGAGCATCTAACCCAAACTCATATAATGTTCTGGATGAATTGGTATTCGGTGTACGGTGGAAGTTTCTGGTACAGGATCGAAGGCAGAGACAGTTCTTTTAAACATTGCGCGATTCCCCACATGGCAACCTAGAATGTGAAAGAAGGCAAAACTAAGGAAGAGATGAAGAGGTTTTATCACTTGACCAAAGTGACAAGGCTACAGAGCAATATCTGCCTTTAAATTGGTGAACTCAACAGAAAGTATCACTTCCTTCAATCTTCTCGTGTTCTGATTGACTTATGTGCAGCTCCTGGGGGATAGGTCCAAGTGGCAGCCAAGACTATGCCTATGTCCTGTCTTATTCTGGGTGTCGATCTGGTGCCCATCAAGTAGATCCCAAATAACATTACTATACAGGAGGATATTACTAAAGCTAGATGCAAACAGGTTAGCATCAGAAAGGAATCATCCGACTGTAATTTGTTTTGTACCCACCATTGTGTCCAAAACAAATTAGGGTGATTGGGAAAACCCTGCTCAGTAGTGATCTAGCTCGTGGGAAACTAACCAAAAATTCGTCTTGTGGTTGATGTCAAACAGGATTGATCCAGTTTTTGTTGGTTTTATGGCCATGCATGCAAATATATTTGTGTGCAAGGATTATTATCTTAACCAAACTAGCAGTTGTTTGCTACTCTTGCTGCCTTACCACTATTGCTCATTCTGGCATAAACTTACACCCATGCAAATGATTGCTAGGGGTGGTGCTCTCTGAGTAAGGGTATAGAAGCTCTGACAACTGGTGAATTAGCTTTAGTGAGATGTAAAGGAAGATTATTTGTCTTGTCAGAATGAAGTTATACTGTGTAGCAAGAAATTTCAGAGGTGGAATTCCAAAAAAAAACATGCTAGACTATAATTATGGCTGGTCTGATTAGAATGCTATATGTGCGATCATACAGCCAGCCACACCCATCTTACAGTTAGGTTTGTGATTACATTAGGGAGTGGTGGCTACTTAGCAATTGTGGTTGGTAGGGACAGCTGCTATGTATCAACTCTGCTGATATCTGGGCTGCTTGTAGTTGGGGTAGCTATTAAGTGTATGTTAGATTCGTGATTGGTTTGCTGTGATGTTATGAAGCCTGGGCCTGATCAATTTTGAAGAGCTTTTCAAACACTTTGATGCTAACAGTAAATTTGTATCTGCTGAACACTGGTATGCATATCTATGCCCGAGTTGACCATGCCTCATTTAGTGATTGCTAGCGTGGACACCTGAAAATTGTAGTTATCATGGTAAATGCTGGTGCGCTATATGCTGCTCACACTAGCGATGCTTGCATCAATTTTGTGGTATTGTGAACATGAAATTGCTTGAATGGATTCAAATTCCATTCAGTTCCAGTTATTCAATTGACACATGGTGGTGTGCTTTCCGCTAAAAGTATCTCCAAGGAAGAATTGAATGTGGAAAGTTTGGTGGAGGCAGTGATGAACTTTCTTTGTATATGTCTGTATATGACTTCATTGGTTCATTAATTAATGGGTAGAGTTTTATAATTTAGGTGAAATTTGAAATTCAAGCTGCGGGTGAAACTTCAGTGTCAGAGTTCAATGTAACCCAGAGTAATGCAAATATCATGACATATTGTGAACTGCCCTCAATTCTATAATTGAAAACAGGATTGCCTTATCTCTCTCACTGCATCTAAGGGGGGAGTATACATTTTTATATTATTATTATTTTCCTGTTATTCTATACCTTCACTATTATACTAACTGTGTTTCAAGTTTATACACTTTTTTGTCAATCATTCTCGAGTTATGATACTTTGTATCCATCCATTTCATCGCCCACCTCTGCGCGATGAATTAGAAGAAACCAGAATAACGCAGTAACTTGGATCATTCCCAATACAATAAACATTTATGGCCAAGACTTGAAACTTGCCTAAAATATCACTCAATGCTATTCCGTAATTTTCGCACTATCTGGCGAAGGGGGTATAAAAGTCTGCTCCTGCGCATGCCACGTTGTTGTTCTCCAGTTCTCAACTTTGATGGCATCTCTGTGTGATTGTAGTGCGATTCTAATCAATGCAGCATTCTGGTTGTCATCGGAAGAAGAGACTCATTACATAAAACCGCATAACTATTTCAATTTTTTCGGTTGTAATTCAGCTCTTGCATTGCTTTGTGTTTTGAATAGTCCCACCCCTAATCCAGTCGTTTTCTGATGAGATATATATAGTCAAGTCTGACAACATAAAAATTAAATTGGTTGATTGGGATATTGAAATTAAAAAAAATTCAAGAAAACTTGAAAACATGCATCTCACTCTGACATCGCAAGTGTTGTAATGTCTCTTTGTTATGACCATTTTTGTGTTTTTTCTCCCTAAAAACAAAATACCAGAACTTTTTAATGCTTCATTGATTTTTACTCATTTTGGTCATAAAAGATAGCCTCTTCTGTGTGCTTTGTGTATCAATCAACCAATTACTTGCAATAGCAATAAAGCCATTAAAAATACAATAATAATAATATAAAAATTATTTCATACCCTAAAGGCTAATCACCAAGTTAACAGCAATCACAGACACTGTAATGTTTCTATGTATATTTCTCCTAGTAGTCCAATTTGAATACTAGCTACTAGCATGTGAAATGAGCAAACAAGAGTGGACTATTATTTTATAAGGGATGAATTATCAACAATTATTCACTTCTGTGAGAAACGATGTTATTTACGCTTCTTCTCGTCCATTTTCAACTGGTATATAATGAACTGTCAGCATAAAATCTATCATAACTCAAGAGGTTGATAATGAGCTGACACTTGAAACAGTTAGTATATCAGTGAAACAGTAAAAAAATTAAAATAATTGTAGGTAAAGTTCCTAAAATAAAGCGGTCTTGTCCTCCCGTTTAATAGAACTTGTTAGTTGGATGGAAGTTAAAATCCCTTACTCCAGCTAGAACATCCCCATACCCACCTGTACAGCTCTCATCCTTTTGTCACATCATATTTTCTCTGTTCTTGCAGACCTATCTAGAACTAAAAATAATCACCTGATAACTTGAGTCTAAAAAATGGAGGGGGGACATTTCCTGTAACAGAACTCCTCCCCTCCCACCTCCCAGACCCCTTGTGTCATGCAGAGGTAATACGGATGGTTATATTAGGAAGTTAATGGTTCACCATTCCACTCCTATTAAATCTCCTCTACTACACCTTGTAATTACTTGTCAATCACTTCTGCAACTGCTGCAAAGGGAGTTGAAGACGTGGAAAGTTGACTGTGTGCTGAATGATGGAGCCCCCAATGTTGGCACTGTGTGCGTGCAAGACACCTTCTCTCAGGACGAACTCAGCCTGGCTTCGCTCAAGTTGGCTTGTGGGTTCTTGCGAGATGGAGGATGGTTCATCACAAAAGTTAGTTTGTTTGGTTGTCAACCTGCCTCAACCCAGTGTGATGTTCATCTAGTGTGTATCCCCATAGAGTTATTGTCAACCTACTTGACCTTCCTCAACCCAGTATAATATAGTGTGGCTATTGTCAACCTACTTCAATCTACCTCAAGCCAATGTGATGTTGGTCCCATGTGTGTTGACATAAAGCTCTTGTCAATCTACTTCAACCTGCCTCAACCCAGTCTGATGTTGATCCAGTGTGTGTTGCCATAGAGCTTTGTCAACCTACTTCAATCCAGTGTTATATTGGTTCAGTGTATCCCCATAGAGGAGTGGTTATTGTAGTAAAAGGTCGTCATTATTGAAAACCTTTTTATCACTAACATACAAGTAGCCAGACTGATACATGATTCAAATATGTGGCTGATTAGGAATTGTAACATTTGTTTGTTGGCCAACCAGTATTAAAGGGGCAACTTAATTTTTCAGCTGCCCTCTCTTGCTTGCTTATTCTCACAAATATAGATGCATTTCAGGTTTTTAGCTCCAAAATTACCAGCCATTCATGTAGGTGCTCAGCAGCTCTTCAAGTCCATCCACTCTACCAAGCCTCAAGCTTCCCATATGGAGTCCGCAGAGATCTTCGTTGTGTATGAGGGATTCCTGGCCCCTACCCAGATCAATAAGAATGTGCTGGATCCTAGGTATTTGTTCCGGGAGGTGGAGGAGAAGAAGGCCGAAGAGAAGATTATCCTGTGCAAGCTGCAGGTTAGTTGTAAGGGTTATTGCACTGAACCACATGACTGGAAACTACTGGATTCCTGCATACCATGGAGAAGGGTTGAACTGTTAAATCTAGGCAGAAGGCAAATGCAGAAGAATTTGTGACACTCTGGTGCACAAACTGGCGGGCAGCCACCGGCCAAACTCCAACCAATGTCCAAAACGACCGAGCAAGATAGCTTACTGTCAGCAAGATGGACCAACCAATGTTTGTGGGTGGGGCTAATCTCTATCAACACGTGCAGTACTGTTAATTTTTTGTTTAATTTTTGGTGTGTAATAATCTACGCTAGTAATCTAATGCTGTTTGGCTAACAAGCACAAGTTGTTTTAGTTTTTCTTCACAAGTTGTAGCACTGCTATGGCTCATGGTGGAGATATATCTCCCCCACCTAAGAGGAGGAAAGTATTGTATGCTACATACTAGTCCAACATTTGCTGACATGGTCCCAAGGATTTGATAATTTCCTTCTCATGGGCTTTTGGGCTGAGATATCACTTCTCTGAGACATAACAGTGCTAACAACTTGTGAAGAAAAACTAGAACAACTTGCGCTTGACAATTATGAAATGTCCAAATGAAATTTACGTTCCTTTTATTTGAATAGAACCATCGCTCAACTTCCACTGTCCTTAAAAATTGCGAAACAAAACTAACAGCGATGAAAACATCAAAAGCCAGAGGATTTTTTTAATTTTTTTAATTTTATATTCTCAACGACTCTCAGTAAAATTAAAATGACCTCAGTAATTAGCTTGAATTTTACAATCTGGACGTTTTGACTTGATGCTCTAGCCTTCATCAGGAATAATGAGATGCAAGACTAAGGGGGAAAGTGTGCTATGGAGAAATGTGCAGTTGCTCAACTTGCAAGGGGCAATAAATATCCCATTTTGTGTGTGGAAACCACCATCTTGACTACGACATATGACAGAAGGAACTGCTAGTGAAGGAGGCTTTGCACATCAGCTTAGCACCAAGCTGTGAACAGTTCAAACGAGACTGTGGAATGTACCTGCCTAGCTGCTGTTGGGATGGAGATCGGGGGTTGGTGGTCGGGGGGGGGGGGGGGGGGGGGGGGGGTGAGGTGGGTGTCTCTCAAGAGCCTGGATTTGAGGCCACAACCACCATAATTTTTGAATTAGTCATAAATTATTATAATTTTTTGGTAAATGTTTTAGTGCACCAAAGCATGTCATTGGTTTTATTAATTTTTTTCAATTTGCTATTATTATTATTATAATTTTTTTTGGCCACATAATATTTTTAATTCTTTGGTTTGTATCAGGTTGTTGATAGCTCTCTACAGGTATATAACAAGCTCACATGAGTGTTAGCATCTCTGATGAAGGCTAGAGCATCTGGTCAAAATTTCGAGAGAGTAAATTTCAAGTTTTGATTATTGAAAATGTTGTTATTATTATTCCCCCCACAATAATATATGATGCTTGACTGCAGTCCTCTGAAAACTGGTGGAATATCCATCAATATGATACCATTTCCAGATCGATTGAAGCAGCTGTAGACATCAAAATAGCTATCAAAAGATCGATTAGACTAGCTCGTGTAACCGCTCTTGACATCGACGCTGCTGAACAAATGTTTAGTTGCCGCCTCTGCAGACTGTGGCTTGTATTAAACCAGCTCCTAGAAATATGATTGAGAACAACTCGACTAATTGGCTACGTTATCACCTTAGCTCATTGGCTGCTCGACTTAACCATAGCTGACCATGGCTCAAAGGCAGTATCGAGACATCGCTGCAGTTGAATGATGCCCAATACAGTGGCTCTACATCATCACAGATCACATGTCGCTTGACTGGGTACTGATTAGTTCATGGGAATCTACCCATAGCTCGAATGCCGCTGCTCTAGATAGGATACAATGATGAACCCCGACCCAAGGAAAATAAAACAACAATTACGTTAAAATCTGAATGTTTGTGTTGATACCATTAAAAATGAATTACGTGGAGTTCCTTGTTCTCAGTGGATTCTGCATTATAATCCAATGCAATAAGTTTATTTTGGCCTTGAATAATAAGATAGCTACCACTGGATTAATGACCAAAAAATTGAATGAATATTTGTCCAAGCAATCTATAATAGTGGCCTACCAAAATTACAATTGGTATAACAAATGTGCTACCACAATTTTTCTGTTATTATGTGCACTGGAGTCGACTGGTAATACAGTGGAATGTCGTTAATCCAACCTCTGAAATGTAGACACCTCATTGATCAGGATGCTATGGACCGCATCACTATTAACCACCAAATATTATAAGAACATGGCTTGATTTAAGACTCTCCAATTATAGCTGCTTGCCGAGGCATAATCAAAATAACAAATTTACAGTCTCAATTACTGAAAGCAGTGTAAAATACTAGTCTACCCACGCTATAATCTTGCTGGAGTGAGAAATCTCGACTTTTTAACCGAAAGAAGCTAGGTTTTGCTCCAAATTGTACGTTTTTAAGCTTTTTAAGGAAAAACTATCTGAAATCACTCATTCTCATCAAATTGGGCAGATTAGATTCC